>CM077233.1:6510900-7108400 GCA_039654775.1 Spinibarbus caldwelli
GTTCCTGTCACATTGTGAAGGGGCTAATGGTCTTTGTGGTGGTGAACGCTGAGCTTTTCTCATCATTTTACACTGTAATTCTGTGGTGTGCTCTTGGGCGATGGGGACTTTTTGTAAATCTATTACATAGCAAACAGCAGTGCACCACAAGTACTGTTCTATGAAAAACTGGTGGAGATGAATTGTTTGTGGGGAGAGCAGGGCCGGGATGCTCAGATCTCCCACAGTGTGTTTAAAGCCTGTGGTTTACTGTCACAAGCATCATATTCCCGTCAGTTTGCCTGGAGCACAGAACTTTAGCGTCAGACTCTGAGAATATATATATATAATATATATTATATATATATAACAAATGTAGATTTTTGTGCTGAATATACCTGCCCTAAAGTTACAACATAATAGGGATCTTTTCAGATTTTCCTGGAAAGTTCAGATTTTTTTGTTTTTGTTTTTTTTTTTGTTTGTTTTTTAGGCTAAACATTGAAAATATTAAAGGAAGACATTATAAAATAAAGAAATATTTTTTATTTCTTTAAATACATTTGTTTATAAATACTTTAATATTTTAATTTCAAATAAGTAAATGAATGACAATGATCATGAGACTTTTTGTACAGTCAGATATTCTTTCACTGAAGCTCAAGAAATTCATGTTAATTTCTCTTCACTCACATTGTTGTGCTGACAATATATTTTTTTATGAAAAAAAGTGTTTCAAAAGATGCAAAATAGAGACATTCACAGAAGGTAGATACACTACCATTCAAAGGTGAGTAAGAAATAAATTCATACATTTATTCAACAAGAAGAGTAAAGTGATCAAAAGTGACAGGGTAAAGACTTTTACAAAAAAAATCTGTTAAAAATGCTTTCTTTTGCACTTTCTATTCATCAAAGAATCTAATCTTAAATATCATGGTTTTCGCAAAAATCCATGTTCAACATTGATAATAATAATGTTTCTTGAGGAGCAAATCAACATAGTCATCAACATAATCAGTGACACTGAAGGCTGGAGTAATGATGCTAAAAATTCAGCTTTGCATAACAGGGATAAATAACATTTTTAAATATATTAAAACAGAAAAGACTTATTGTAAATTGTAGTAATATTTCACAATATTACTGTTTTTACTCTATTTTTGATTAAATAAATGCACCCTTGCTGAGCATAAGAGACTTTCAAAAACATTTTTTAAAATGAAACCCAAAACTTTTAAGCAGTGATGTAGATTTTATGGAATTATTAAATTGTTGTTTTAAAGTCATTTTCTGTTGTATTTCACAAAGAATGTATTTCAACAAGAAAAAAAAAAAATCAATCTGGATTGATTGAATTCAAAGTGATATATACATGGGCCACTTACATGCATTAATAAGGTCAATTTTGTTTATTTATTCATTTAAATAAGTATTGAGAGTAAGAAAAATACATGTATTAAATTAAATAAGTGTAAAAAATAAAGATGATGTTGAATATGTTTTAAAAGAAATTATAAAAAAAAGTACCATAGTACATGAATATAGTATCATTTAGTTCTCTAGAATGTGATTGTGTGGCATTTTTATGGTGAAGGCCTGATGGAGCCATGCTTGTGTTTTGAGCACTGCCCCCTCTGTCCAGGCGAGGGCAACAGGGAGGAGATCAGTTTACAGTAGTCACGACAGGGATTAGCAGCTCATTTAGAAGGAACAAGGGTCAGATGTCTGTCCAAATATACAGGGGCATGTTAGAGCCAGATAAATCCAGCGGACTGACCAGTGCAAACAAAAACATCTCCCTGATCGCCAAGTGGCAGTCAAATAAACAACCATTAGAGCGGCTAATTCCAGTCCAGCGCTGCTGAATTGACTCTTTAGTCATATCTCAGAAAATATGCAAACAATGTCGCTTATGTCACAAAGCAGCATGTTTGAATATTCAGAAATCTGGCACCCTTGGAAGTGATGATAAACCTAGTGCAAGTGAGAAAGGAGACACGACAGAATATTTACCATCTCACAGGTTCATCAAAGAATCCTCAAAAAGAAAGGCATCACAGTTCCCACAAAAATATAATAAGCAGCACAATGGTTTCAGCATTGATAATAATAAGGAAAATCTGCAAATCAGCACATTAGAATAATTTCTGAAGAATCACATGACACTGAAGACCACTGAAAATTCAGCTTTTCCATCTCAAGAATACATTTTATTTTCAAATATATTCAAATAAAAAACAGTTACTTTGAACAGTAACAATATTTCACAATTTTACTGTATTCTTAATCAAATAAATGCAGCCTTGGTGAGCAGAAGAGTCTTCTTCCAAAAACCGACCCTAAATTTATGAATGGTAGTGTATATAATATGCAATGGAACTATTGTTTTAAAGTCATAATCTGTTGTATATTTCCAAATTATCAGAATATCCAACAGGAAAAAAAAAAAAATGTAGAGTAAAACTTGTTTTATTAATGATTTTTAAAGCGAGAGAATTGGCCAAAACATCACTCTGTTGCTAAGAAGCAATCAAATAAACAACCATTAGAGCGGCTAATTCCAGTCCAGCAGAAAATATGCAAACAATGTCGCTTATGTCACAAAGCTGCATGTTTAAGTATTCATAAATCTGGCACGCTGGGAAGTGTGGCATGGTTAAGTTAATAAACCGAGTGCTAGTGTAAAAGGAGACGCGAGAGACAATATTTACCATCTCGCGGATCGACATAAGGGGACGTGATCCCCAGGAATGCGTTCACATATTCGGCTCCACGGGAGTCAATTTGAGGTGTGTCAGTGAAACGTTTAGAGACTGTCAGTAGAACTGTTGACCAGGTCGCTGAACCCCGTGACCTTTGCCCTCCGGCTCGGGGTCACGTAAACCCAGTGCGGTCTCCGTGTCTGATTTAAGACCCTGAACACTTTCCCAGTTGAGTTTCTACACGCCATCCATTCCCACAATAAACCCGTCTTGGTGAACACAAGCCTGATGCATCAGACGAAAAACCTCTAGCTAGTTTCTGACAATTTGGTCTGCGGTCACACAATTCAACGTTGTTCTCTCTCAAGCTATCTTTCTGCTTTTTTCCCTCATCCCTCTGCTCATCCTCATTTGAGGTGGCTCAGTCTGTCATTACGGTCTGCTATATTAGAGAAGGGCCTCCTTCAGACCGTCGCTTGCCACTTCTCTGCAGTTTTTAATTGTGGCTCCGAGGTGGTGGATGGAGGCAGCTGCATCTCAAAGCCAAATTACAGATCAGCCTTACAGAGCCGGAGCGATATGACACAAGCCGTAAGACCCGCGCTTCACCCAGTGGGTGTGGACGTGTCCTCCTCAAATTTAGACTGTAAATCGCATATTCAGATCTTAAATTCTGACTGGATGAGCCACATTCAAAGCTGCTGTATAAGTCAAAAGGTCATATGTAATTTTACTTAATCTGTCATATTTCTGAGTAAATTGGTATTTGAGGGGAAAAAAGTAGGGGAGGGCTTGGTTTTATCCTTTGAGGATTGATAAGAAAGTTTGAAAAAGGGATTTGTGATGTCAATGAATAGGACAAACATATCAGGGGTGGAAAAAGTTCAAGAAAAACATTTTTGGTTACACTTTACATTTAAGGTACAATCATTCAACATTAGTTAACATTAGACATTATTAATTAAAAATAAAAAAAAACTTTTATTAAACTATTCAATTTATTAAACTGTTTGTTAATTTCTACACATACCAATTTATTGTTAACATTTCAAGTTGTATAATTTAACATTAGCTAATCTGTTATTCATAAACAACAAAAAAAGTGTATTAATAAAATAAAATGATGAACTCTGTAGGGAAAAAAAAATTATATATATATATATATTATTTATTTATTTTTTTATTATTATTAATGTATTTAAATAAACACAAATTAATTCTAAAGGCCTAAACATCTATTAAGAAAGTAAGTAGCATCCATTATGATTTCATATTTAGGTCACACTTTATTTAAAGCTCCAGTTCTCGCTATTAACAAACCATTAACTACGTTTTTTTCCTCAATAAACTCCTAATTTGCTGCTTAATAATCGTTAGTAAGGTAGTTGTTAAGTTTAGGTATTTGGTAGGATTAGAGATGTAGAATATGGTCATGCAGATTATGTGCTTTATAAGTACTAATAAACAGCCAATATGTTATTAATATGCATGCTAATAATCAACTAGTTAATAGTGAGAATTGGTTCCTATACTAAAGTGTTACCTATGTTTCAAACAGCAAATAAAAATTCTATAATGAAGCATTTCACAGCTATAATTAATTGCAATAATTGTTCATTTCAATATTTAATTTTAATACATTTATCCAAAAATTTAAATTCTGGTGTTTTTTTTCCTCCCTTATAATAATAGCCAATTGGTAACAGAAACCGTTTGGTTACCAACATCCTTCAGAATATCATCTTTTGTGTTTCACAGCAAAAAGAAAGTCATACAGGTTTGGGACAATATGAAGGTAATATGGCAGAATTTTAATTCTGTGGGTGAAATATCCCTTTAACTATTTAAACAATTTTTTTAGCAATAAGCCATCTGAGGACATGAGCTAAACTGATTTTTTTTAGACTGTCCTCTTTGTGAGGTGCTCTGTAACACACAACCTCTCACGGCTTATTGTTTTATTTGATCATCTGTCCAGCCATTTGATAATATTTTGTCTGAGGACGAGGATGTTGATGGCACTCGTAATGTGCCGAGTTTGTTTTATGCTCAAATATTTCCAGACACTGCACGCTTGTCCTCCTGGTCCACTGTCATCTTCAGTCTCGCGTGTGCTGTGTTTTGAGAGCTGTGTGCTGTTTGCTTGTCTTTGCCGTGTTTAGTCTAAAACCAGTGCCCACCCGAGAGCCTACAGGGAAGACATATCTGTGTACTGACCCGTCACTGCATGCCCCGCACTGTACTGCAGGTGCTGCTGTGCTGAGAGGAAACAAACGCAGGCCCAAAGTGGTGGGTTCGCACTCTTCCTATTTCCTTCTTGATCATTTTCAATATTGACATAAAGCACCTCACTGTTTGATTCTCCTTAGCATGTGAAGACAAGTCTGTCATAAATGTTTACCATCACAGAAAAGAGAGCAAGGAAAGGTGGCTCTTGAGGGCCGCGCCATATTTTTCTCATTAGGGACTCACACAACTTTTTAAGAGAGCATACAAACACAACCCACATCAATTTATGCCTGTTGTGTTAGTCCAAATTACACAGGTGACTTATCCCCTTCTGGCTGTATGAGATCAAAAAATGGAGCGGGACGGGAGGGAATCTACCCCCTCGGAGCAAGTTTAATTTCAGTCCCCCTTCAAATCATTCACACCGCAATTCCCTGCGGCTGCGTTAACCATGTAAACGGACTGTATGTTTTATCCCGCTGCCTTCACATGAGGAAGTCATTAACATCTCCGTGCATCTCTGCTCTCTAATCTCCCTGAACCAGCATTTCATCCACCAACAACAACAACAGAAATATAGAGAATTATGCATTTATCTCATATAGATAATTAGTGCTGTTTGCTGAGGTAAGTATCACTATTAGCCTACTATTGCGCATACTTAGTGATTTGAATAAACCCTCTGAAACTAAGTAGGCTACTTAACTTTGGCACGTAACTCGTTCTGCACCGCTAAGGACATGATACTTAGTATTTAAAAAAAAAAATCCTTAGGGGCCATTCAAACAAAGTTTTTACGTTTAAAATGCAAGAGGCAAGGAAGTAAATTTTTTAAAAGTTGAACTGCTGTAAATGTTTTAGAACGCCATGTCATATGTGAAACGCGAATGTAACAGTCAAACACGTCCGTCATGTCACCGAGGCATGTTTACTTAGAAAAAGAATGGAAAAGCAGCACAGTGGAATTCAAAGACATTTGCGACACAGCGTTCTAAAGACACAGTGATTAACTTAAAAGGCTAGTTCATCCTAAAATTAAAATTTGATTAATTTACTCACCCTCAGGCCATACCAGATGTAGGTGACTTATTTCTCAGTAGAACAGTAAAGAAGATTTTTAGCTGAAACCTTGTGTAAATGTAAGCAGCTACCGTAACTTTGAAAGTCAAAAAAAAAAGCGTATCACAAAACACAATATTAATACCCATGTTTCATGATGATACATTGAGGTCTTATGAAGCAAAATGATTGGTCTGTGCAAGAAACTAAACATTATTTAGTACAGTATTATTACAAGTAATCCACAGCCTGCAGGCAAACAGTAAGGAGTGATGTGGTTTGTGGATGAATCAATCTTTGGAACTGGTTCTAAGCAACTGAATGATAGTTTGTTTACCTTGAAATATAAGTTTCAAAATCATTCTGATGCAACACTGACTTCTAATTAGTCGAATGGCTTCTGTTTCTTTCCCACGCTCCCCGCCAAACTTCTGTTCTGGAAGTATGTAGGTTCGTTGAGCGGTCTGAAATAACGCAAAAAGGGATGATTGCTGGAAACAAATGCACGTGTATGGCTATGCACAGTAAGACAGTGAATTCCAATCATTAAACTGTAGGGGACTACAAAGTGGCAAAAATAAATAAAACTACATAAAGCTGCTTTAAAAGAGGTTCCGCTTTAAAATAAACAAACAAATAAATAAATAAATAGAAATAAAGAAAAACCACGTCTGTATAATTTTTTTTTTTTTATTCCACTTCCAATTGCATTTTTAAAACGTTCTCTGGGTGAATGGCCCCTTATAGACTGATGCATGGACCTCAGCCATATGTATATAGGAATTTTTTTGAGTTATGCATCCACATAGCAGCACACTGCACTGCAGTCTAGTTAAATCCAATTACTGTATTAGATATGTTTATCTAATAGAGCTCTTTAAAAACATTGCATTTAATTTGGACTGTTTCTTCTTCTTCTTCTTTTTTTAAGGCAAGATGTTAATATAGCTTCATGGATGACAAATCTACAACTTGAATCCTCAAATGTAATATATTACAATGCAGAATTGCAAACAGAAACTTCTCTTGTTTTGAATATCATGTTTTATATGCTTCATAGTTACCAGCAGAGGGCTTTAATTCATGAGATGGGTGGGCTGCAAAAACACATCTATTTCTCAATCTTTCAGTTTGTAGAAAGATAGATGTATATATCAACTCTCATATATATGTACATATGTGAGTGTATGTGTGTGTGAGAATCTGAGTTAAATCTGACTTTTTGTCTTAACCAGGCATGACTGGGAAAACCAAAAAATGCCACAACATTTTGTGGGTTGATTCGTTTCTAAGTAATTTGTCGTCCACACTTAAAGTGAAAACACTGCACAATACAATGAGATTCGACAGTGTTGTATTATGTGGTGTCATGCTAGAAAAGCTCCACCCACATTGCAATCTTACTTGTCCACATGCTCCACTTGGATATATATTAAATATCAAATATGTTCTGATTGGTTGCGATTGTATCAAAAAGGCACAGAATTTTCACTTTTAGTGTAGCTAGCCTTACTTGCTGGAAACTAGCACTGTACTTAGTTATGGTGTATCAGTGGTTTGTATCATAATGAGAGAATAACAGCTCCTCACCTCAGTAGCCTGGTGTGACCTTCCTTCTAATGAAGAGGAAAGTGGTCTGGTGTGCGAGCGTGCCATGGTATGAACCCACAGACGAGACGGGATCAGATTACCGCAGCCGGTGTGTGAGCTATTGCACCTTAGTTAACCACTGAACATTATTGCAAGTTGTCTGATCCAGTTAAGGTGATGAATTTCTGCTCTTTTAGTTCTTGAAAGTTGTGTATAAGGCCATTATTTTTGTTATATTTTACAGCTGCTCTCATTATATACTTTGAATGAAGGCCTGAGACCGAATCGAGATGCTGGTGAATCATAATACAGAATTATGCAAAACCACTGATGAACACTGAATAAGAGCCACATCAGTCGGGAGGTAATATACATAGCCTGGTCTGCATGTGTACAGCATACCAGCTTTTACAGCCACTTTAGTGTTTTAAGCCATTTTCTTGTCCAGTTTGATTCTGCCTCCAAGAGCAGCGGAAATCTCCCCAGCGGTGGAAAGACTGGAGGAATTTTAGAGAGGACGGGGGGAGTGATGTGCTTTTGGAGTGATTGTAGCTGAGAAGTGTTTTTGGTGCTTCCCAGGGTGAAGGAAGAGGTGGTGTTGCTGGCAGTGGAGGACTGAAAGTCTGTTCCCTCTCACAGTTAATGGATGATAATAATAATAATAAGCATCATTTGTATAGTGCTTTTTTTTTTTTTTTTTTTCAAAGCTCAAGGTCATTTCACAGTGAAATTACAAGCACATTCATTCAGAAATGAACATGAATGAAAACTTCAAAAGTAGTTTTTTTTTTTTTTTTTTTTTTTTTTTTAAACTTAGCTGGACACCCCTTTGCTGAAAGTGTAAAATAGCATAGAATCTGTTCGAAGGTTATTTATGCTTTATGTACTTTGGTTGTTGGTAAAGTGTTGCTGCACAGTTGCTAAGCAGTTGCTAGGGTGGTTACTAGACAGACAGATTATTACTTAGCTGGTTAGTTAGTTAGGAATCATCCATTAAGGTAGTTTAAAACATCAATAGGAATCATCCTTTAGGGTCTTTTAAAATTTCAGTAGTTAGGAATCATCCATTACGGTCTTTGATAATGTTGTTAGTTAGTTAGTTAGTTTGTTAGGAATCATCCATTAAAGTCTAAAAATTTCAGCAGTTAGAGTCATCCATTAAGGTCTTCAATAATGTAAATAGCCAGTTAGGTAGTTGGAGATCATCCATTAGGGTCTTTAACAAAAATATCATTAGTTAATTGGTTACTTAGTTAGGAATTATACATTAGGGTCTTTGAAAGTTTCGAATTTAAATAGTTAGGAATCATCTCTTATGGTCTTTGAAAATTTCAGATTTCAATTGTTAAGAATTTATTTATATAATGATGATGAATCATTTAGGGTCTTTAGAATTGTCAATAGTTAGTTTTTAGTTAGTTAAGAATCATCCAATAGGATTTTCAAAAACGTCAATAGTTGTTAGTTATTTAGTTAGTGAAGAATCTTTCATTAGGGTTTTTAAAATTTTCAATAGTTAGTTAGGAATCATCCATTAGGGCTCTTTTGAAATTTTGACAGGTCCCTGGATATCATGATCTCACCTCCCACTACTATTTTTTTTCTTCTTTTTTTTGTGTCTTCTCTCTTTTCTAAGTATGTGACAGTCTAGAGCTTTTCAGAACTGTTCTTTTCCACCATAATTCCTTCCTGGCTTTTTGGGTTGTTTATACTAAATGTAAATATCTCCACCTGTTGTTCCCAGACGAAACGCTCTCAGTGTACAGCACTCCACCTGTGGAGGATCACCTGCCCTAGACGCTTTGTCCCAGAACGCATGTTCATAACACTGTCTGAATCTACTGTCCTTCGACCATGTCCTGATTTGATCTGCTGGTCGGTGATTCAGCGCAGACGTTTGTATGCAATCTAAAGCCAAACATGTGCTGCATTGCCACGTCATCTAAACTAGAGCACGGATGCTGTCTTGCGGGTTCGTATATTGTACACGTGGAGCTGTTTTAGGGCAAGAAGGCCAGGATCAGCTTCAGATGAGTGTTACGGGATCACTCATCTCGATTCCGATTATTGTCATCCGGAGAGCCTTAAAATCAGCATTTGAGTTCCCTCACAAGAATGTAATTTGCTATACTAGCTATAAACTTTTGTTCGCTGCACATAATATTATGAAATATGAAATACTAAAGCAATAAGCCACTCAAAGCCATGGGTAATTATTTGAGATATTTTGAAAAACATTGGAATCTTAACACTGTACCCCACTGAATTTCATTTTGTGGTGGTGGTGGGGGGGGGAATAGTAATAGTAGAAAAAAAAAAAAAAAACCTTCCACTAAGAATGCTAATATAATTCATTAGGCCCACTGTAGACTGTTTATGGTGGAGCTTAGCACATTAATATCAATGTGAGGCCACAGGTGTGTTGTATTTATCAGCATTTTACAACAGTTTTGAGCATGGTTCACCAAATCAGAAGTTCGAGTGAAGTTAGAGAGCTAGCAGATTTTTTTTAAACATGTCTTTTAGTTGCTTATGTTTCCTCTGTAACTTATAGTTTACTATCAAAACAGAAGGTAAGAGTAAGCCACTAGGGTGGTAGCCTACAAATCTGATTCTAGGTTTAGCAGAAGGAAATGTGTGTCCAGTCAAGGCCCACCCCACAGTGTAATGTAACCTTGGCATTAGCTTGAACATGAAATCCTTTCTGCGGCGCATGCAGCGTAAACCTTTACTTTATCCGTTTTACTGCAAATTAAAATTTTGTTGCTTTTTCCGTCTGATTTTACGGGAAACATCTGGGGCTCGCACCACTCCGTAACTGTGGCCCGAGGCATTCTGGCTCAGAAGGAAGGCGGGAATAATGAGACATTATCAAACACGCTGCTGATGGATACGCACTCTCCCTCAACACAAGCTTTTTATTATTATAATTTTTTTGAAATCCATGTGCTTCTCACATCATTTAGATTGTCTATTAATGATGGGATATCCAAATCTTTTCCACAAATCGATTCTTTCAAATCAGCAAAAAAGAATCAGTGATTCTTTTACGTCATGACGTTATAGGTCTATTTAATCACAGCTTTGCATATTACTTGCTCTAAAACTTAACAATAAAGCCCATGTTTATTTATTGTAGTTTAATTCATGATTTAGCAACCTGAATATATATATGTATATATATATATATATATATATATATATATACGTATATACACACACACACACACACACACACACACACACATATATATATATATATACACACACACATTTAAGTCATTTATAGCCTATGTAAAATTGTAAAATTATAGCCTATGTAAATTTATTTATTTAAGTCATTTATAGCCTA
This sequence comes from Spinibarbus caldwelli, assembly GCA_039654775.1. Lineage (NCBI taxonomy): Eukaryota > Metazoa > Chordata > Actinopteri > Cypriniformes > Cyprinidae > Spinibarbus > Spinibarbus caldwelli. The sequence continues at coordinate 6,521,815 of CM077233.1, forward strand.
TGTAAAATTGTTGTGTTTCTGTTTTGATCCAGACACCAAGATATTTTTTGTTGAGACTGGGGGATTGAGAGACTAAACGTGTGAACCTATTTTACTGTATCAAAACTAAAACTGCTCTTGCATTCCGTATACACTGTTTATTAATTGTTGCTCTATGCACCAGATGGACATCTTTCCCCCTCTGCGTCGCGTCTCGATGTCAAGCAGTTCTCGAGACCCCTGCGTTCAGTTAGTTTCTGCTGCGATTGCAGAGATTTGCGCAGGTGCACAGAATAAAGGGAGAGAGGTGTGTGTCTAACGGGCTGGTTCTCACTCTTCACCTCAGTTTTCACCAGAGTTTTTTTTTTTTTTTTAGTCTTTGGGTTTCCCCGTCACCACAAGTGAATATTTAAGAACTTTTATTTTTAAACTGCAGCTGTTTTCTCGTAAGCGTATCTCTATATTTGGGTCAATGGTGAGTAGACAAAAATGACACCTTGTCTACTTGTCAGTAAAAATGACACCTTTCCTATTTTCAATTTTTGAAGTAAAATTAATTTTCACATTTTTGTAGGGGTTAATAAGGTCTAACTGCCCTGAGATTATAAAAAAAATAAAAAATGTTGACTTATTGTAGCCTATAGCATAATCTTTTATTATTATTTCCTTTAAAAATAAGCACTGAAGCAATTATGTTTTAAAACATTATCTTTTGAAATAGCTACTTTTGTGAAATCAAAATAAGTGTGGCATAACAAGCAGGCAGGAAGTAATTTTGTTGTCATGTGACAAGAAAACCATAACACAGAGAGAGGACCTTTGATGGTTACACCACCACATCATTAGAGTCATAAAATCCCTTTTTTATTGAAAATGATATTCAGAAATGTACAAAACCAACATGAATGCTGTTTTAAACTAACTATTTGTACCTATTAAAACTATTTTATATTTTTAAACATTTTTTTTTTTATATATATAATCTCAGACATCCCCATATAGCCTGCAGACATACAGCCTAGGCTATCTGATGTGAAGGTTCCTGACAAAGACTTCAATTATTATTTAAAGCTCTAAAATACCCTAAAATCAACTAAATTGATAAAAGCAAAAAAAAAAAATAATAATAAAAAAAAAAAAATAAACACAACCATTTAAATAGTTAAGTGCCATAAAACTGGAAATAAAAGTTTTCTGAGTTAGTATGTTGTGATTAAAGCTATCCGATGTTTTCAAAAGCAGAGTTAAATTATTCTTGAACAGGCCCACAGAACAATGGAGCTTATATCAAACATTAATGCCTCAACAGTGGAGTCGTTTGTTTTTTTTTTTTAGGTTTCTATCAAGCTAAGCCTGGGAAAATGAGATGTAAACAATTAAATGCTTTGCGAGCGTTGGTGTAGATTTAAAGGAGAAATGAAAAGGTCTGGTAGGGGTCCGGTATTTAAATGCGGTGGTTATCTGCGGTTGTTAAAGCATTTGCCTCCAGCCGTCTGGATTCAGTGATTTCTTCTTATTAAAGAGGACAGCCTTTTTTTTTTTTTTTTATAAGCTTAGGGGTAAAACTGGCTGGACTTTCTATTCGACTAATGAACCTGCACTGTTTTATAACAGTTTCTTTTTGTAACAAAATAAGGGGAAAATCTGAATGTTCTTTACTGTAGTGAAAACTGGCATATCTCGGGTGATAATGTGGAAAAATCAAAGTGTTCAGCCTACGTGTTCAAAAATATGTTTTAATAAATAAGCAAAATGTACAATGGACGGAAATCGAAAAATGTTGCATAGGAAAAATCAAATGTATGCATTCATCCATGCAGCGTACTTCAAGAAAGTATTGCTCTAAATTGCATTGGTCCCTTAAAAAAGCTGACAATACTCACAGGTAGCCTATGTACAAGACAAACACGCAATATATTTTCCATACAGATAACAGATGGCCTTCCTGTACTATCATCATGGCGACATTTAAGAATAACTTGTGAAAAAGGTTAAATGTATTTGACAACACAGGAGATGTCATCTACGTTTCCTCTAAGTATATAAAAAGCTCCTTTCGTTGTGTCCTTCATGAGGATGCTCAAGTCTGTAGGTGTATCTACTGAATGTCCTTTGGCCACGTCACTGAGGTTTAGAGGTTCATCAATAAATCCTTTGGTGTCTTCAAAATTAGTGGAAGTAAACAGTCTGTGGAAGAAAAGAAAAGCATTACTAAGAAAGGTTCAAAAATCTGCTTCTTTCTATCAAATAGGCCTGAAACTATGAAACTTCTATGCTGGATTTTTCTATGAAGGCCTAAAGTTTCAAGATTTATCTGTGGTTGAATGCACAGCCTTGGATTAAAATGTAGAGAAATGGGAAGCTATTAATGATCCCATTATTTAATTCAGAGTGGGAGCACATGCTTACACAGGAAAAGGCTTGGTTCAAACATGTAACACAAATCCCAGGTGGAATTACGTCACTGGAAAATAACTGTTTTAGGAGGTCATTTGGTTTGAAATGCGAAGCTGTACACCTGCCTTTCTTCTGACTTCTCAGTAGCACATATTACTTTATGCAAATAAATTCATAAGAATCAGTTAGAATACAATCTAATGTCATCCCAAGGATTGAGTTTAATGTTTTTTGACAGCTGTGTGTTGTCTTGATTGATGGAGGCCTAATCCAGCACATATAACGAAACCTCCAGCTTTATCCAGCTAGACTCAGGATTCAAATGGGATGGTTAAAATGCATAATTATGATTACTCATTTCAATTTATCATCATTTAACATTTTTAATAGCGTATTGGTGATATAAAATAGGACTGCGTTCAGTATTATAGATATGCAGCTTCATAATAACAAATACCACAGGATATATCTAATAAGTTGGAGACCTACATGCATATTTTAGTTAATTAAAAAGTAAATGAAAATAAATTTTAAATTAAAAATCACAAAATTCTTTTTAGTATTTGCTCATATTGTATCACATTTTAGCCTGAAAGATTTCAGCCTTGCCTTAAAGATGTCAGTCTTTGGTTTCAGTGGTTACGGTGCACTTATTTCACAAGCATAAACATGGTTTAGGTGGCAGCACACCTTCGCACTTAAAAATCAAGGCTCCTGTATACAATCAAAAAGAACCTTAGTTTCTTCATTCATATATAAAAACGTTTTCATCAGTCATGATCATTCTTTTCCGTTTCTCTCTTTGCACTTTGTAACCAGTTTTTAAATCGTTGGTGAAATGTGAGTTTTATTCACTAAAGGGAAAATGTTCCACTAAATATAAATGATCCGAGAGGAGCTCCTCACGGTTGGGTTGTTATTCGTTTCGTAAGATCGACGATATAATATGAATATGTTTATTATTCCTGGATAAAAGTCGGAAACGCTTTGGCCTGGTGTGATATGAACTTAACCAAGACAAATGAGAATCCAGCGTTTGTTTTCTTTGTTATTTGTAAATATAGGCTAGATTATTGCCATACTGTCTGTGATTTCTCTCTTGTGATTTTAGCAGAAATGTTTGGCACTATAGAAGCTTTAGCAGTCAAGGAATGTGTAATCAGCCAGTTCTCAAAATAATTATGATGAACTTTCATTTCTTACTTTAAATGCGCGCGATTGTTTACTGTTTTGAGGGTTTTACGATTTTATGTTTGTATTTAAAGCATAATAATTAACCATATAGGTTATGTTCTCCCAAATTAATTTAGTCAAAATGGCATATCGTGACCTCTAGCATTTCTGTTATAATCGCTGAGATGCCACTGGTTTATGTCCTAAAGTATCTTTAAAAACTTTTATTTATTTTTTTTCTGTGACAACAGTTTGAATTGAATACCCCGTGATAGCTATAATTGTCCTCTAGTTGATGTTAATATATAGGCTATCCTAGGGTATCTTATAAAGACATTCTATAACAAAAAGTCTAACATTTTAAATCAACATTCTTTTTTTTTTTTTTTAAATATATATTTCTAATTATTTTGTATTATAAACTGTAAAATAATCAAAACGCTTTTTTGAGCTTGGCCTCAGGAGGATGTAAACATTCCTTAAGTGGAATCGGTTATTGCTGTAGCACATCATATCCACGCATTAGAACAATAACAAAATAATGTTACAATATTTTTTCAATAATTATAAAACTTTAACTATCTAAACAATTCTAAATGCGAATTTTTAGGGTGTCAAGAGGATATAGTGCTGCATTCGCGCACTGAACTGTCAGTGTCAGTGGTCCAGAACAGCTGGAGTTTCTCTAAAAGCCTGGTTTAACGTATGTAGTAAAAGTTATCAAAGAGCTAGCCCGACAATATAAGAAGGTCTTGAGCTGAATTGGCATCTTTCTACCCACCCTTTCGGCATTGTCGCTTTCGAGTGTCGCTGCTAGTGGGACGCAGACATCGACCACGCGCCCTCCATCCTCCAAACCGAGAACGCGTAACTGAGTCTCTCGTGCGCGACGTAGCTGCAGCTCGACATCTTGCTGTCCATCTCGTCGCTCTGCAGCACCTGATAGAGGAAATCAATGTACCTGGAGGCGAGCTTGAGCGTCTGGATCTTGCTGAGTTTATCCGAGGGGAGCGTGGGGATGATTTTGCGCAAAGACGCGAAGGCGTCGTTCAGCGACTGAGTCCGTTGCCTCTCCCTGACGTTCGCCAGGACGCGCTGGTTCTGAAGCTCCTCGAACGACTGAGTGCTGCTCGGGCTCGGCTTTTTGCTCCGTTTATTCACGGAGCTCGGGCTGCTGCCGTCCTCGCTCGACTTTTTACTCTGTCTCCTCTTCCTCGCGAACCTTTTCTGCTGTCTGTCCAACTCCTCCTCGCTGGTCACCAGGCTGTCCACTGGGGAGACGGGAGAGCTTGAACTCTCTTCCATTTCTTTTTTAAAGAAATGAGAGGGTCGAGGAGAAAACGCGCTCTCCACCTTCGAATCCGTGGTTACACCGTTATATCCGTGCGTTTTTCTGGAGTTTGTGTGTCCTCCCGAAGTCCCGAGACTGCGCCTCCACTTCCAGAAGTAGAGCTTGGCACAGTTTTCCTCCCGCAAGAAGTTTTTTCTTAATTTTTTGGGAAACTTTATCCTAGTCTCTGATGCTAAATACTAGTGTGAATGGAGGGGGAGGAAGCGCTGCTCTCTGATTGGTGGACTAATAAACGAGGAGGACCAGTCTAAAGTTACACTGCACCTCTGCCACTCAAATTGTACCCCACTTTTAGATCGATACTCTCAGTTTAGACGATATGTCAATCTCACACTGTAAAACAATGACATTTAAGTGGAAAAAGAATGTAAATGGTGCAGTATTATGGTAAAAATGATATTACGAAATTATAAGATAATAATGTTAGAAATTACGTTGTAGGCTATACTTCTAAAATGTTTTTAGATTATCTCAATAATTATCTCACGTTTGAATACTTCTGTTTTTAATGTTTTTAGGAGAAAACAATTGAAACACTCCAATGCACATTATATTTAACAAACCAATATGGTAAAATATTGTTGAATATTTTTTCTATAAGTAAAAAGTAGTAATTACCTTATAATTTATGAGGTAAGTAGAATTTCTTGCATTACAGTTATTTTATATATTTAAAAAGTTTTGTTGTCTGTTTTATTTATTTGTTCATTCATTTATTAATTAATTAATTTATTTATTTTATGCCTTTTTTGAATTGTTTTATAAGACAGATCGGGGCTAGTTGACACACTTTTTCTTCAGTGAATATTTCTCAATAGATGTGGAGTTGTCAAAAAAAACCTATTGAGCATTTCCACCGTTACTGCTCTAGAAAAAAAAAAATTAAAAAAATGGGGTAAGTTGTCACAATGCAACCTGCCTTTAACTAGCCTATTATAGGCTTTACAAAATATGCAAATGGTAAAACAGACACAAAACAACTTATAACACATTAAACATGTAAAAAGGCAACATATTACATTATAATTCTTAAAATATTGGCTCATTACAAGCTTTAGCATATGCAGCATATATAAACCTTCTGATATGGAAATTTAAAATTTTGAGAATTCACAAAAATGTATAAGATTACAACAGTTTTCATTTTTCAAGCTATGCATTATGTATTGCATTTTCATACGGAAAGGCCACCGTTAATGTTTAAGGTCATCATTTTTTTTTCATGGTTATTAAGATGACATGAAAAGTCTCTCACCTCTTTGAGATGTAGCACACAGTAGATTAATTTCTTTGCAGGCATTTCTTCACGCCATCCTTTCAAGTCAGATGAAAGACCTCTTCCTATTGTTTTCCAGAATAAGTCCAAGGTTTCACAATACCCTAAACACATGTAGGAGTCGGCCTGTTGTGAAGAACTTTTGGCAAAGCCTCACAGGCTTTTTCTCTTACACGGCCATTTGAATGCCGGGCCTGGACTGTCTCTTTGAATAAGACAATAATAATGCATGTCAGATTTCTTTTACCAGTGTCCAGTGTTCAAAAGGGGCTTTGGGATGTTTTGTATAAGGCAGCAGTTTGGTCACATTTGTAAGGTTTTCAATTGTAAATTATGCCTTATTTCAGAAAGAAGATTTGTTTCCCTTTGATTTATGTATGTAATCCACATGTGAACGGATGACTGACACTTGGGCCGAAGCCAGTGAGAATAGCCTTGAGGATGCTCAGATGATCTCCATGTCCATTCTGGTTAAAACATGGACGTTCTGAAAGGATTTTCGGTGAGGGATGTTTATGGTTTCAGAGCTTCAAGATAATCCAACATGAATGCTTCTTAATCAAAGAGCCTGAAGCAATTATAGTTTTACATGCTACAAAATCTCTAATATAAAGAAAGAAGAAAATTGTTGAATGTGTCAACCGGCATTTACATATGTTCTACTAACAAACAACGTAAAAACCATCTGCCACATTGATATTACTCAAGAACACGCTAATGTAGATCGAATCTCAAATCCCGAATGGAATTTTCTGCTTCATCTCCTCTGTTCTACACTGACAGACTGAACTTGTTTAGATGAGTAGTTAATCCAAAACTGAAAATTCATAATTTACTTACCATCATGACCAAAACTGTGTGCCTTTTTTCTTCTGTACACTCTTAAAGTAAAGTTTCCAAAATGTGATTTTCGCAGCAATGACACAGTAGAACTATTTTTGGTTCATAAAAGAGCCACATTTCTTAGTGTGAAGAACATTTTAATAACCTAAATAAGCACTATAAAGTACCTTCTGAGCAATGAAAATGTTCCATTGATGTTTAAGGTTCTACATGGAACTGATGCCAGTTCATGAGGGGTGAACACAAAAGATTAATTTTCTCTTCCATGTAATGAAAATAAATGAGAATTGATGATACCATAAATCTATATCCAGGTGAAACTAACAGACTAAAGGTATATAAATAAAAAGGTTCTTTATTGGCATTGATGGTTCCATAAAGAATCTTTAACATCCATGGAACCTTTGCATTGCACCAAAGGTTCTTTTTAGTGGAAAACGTTCTTTAGATTATTAAGAATGTTCTTCACACCAAGAAAAATTGGGTTTTTTAAGCACTGTTCACGGAAAGTTTCTTCGGAGAACCAAAAATGGTTCTTCACTGCAAAACTGCCCATTTGGCAGCTTATTTTTAAAAGTGTACATACAGTAATTTCTCCTCTGAAATGGCATAGGTTTGGAACGACATGAAGGTGAGTAAATATGACCAGATTTTTATTTTTGGGTGAACTATGGGTGAAGTACCTGCCTTTGATAAACACTTTTTGTATTTTCCAACAGGATGAAGGATCGGGCGATTGGGAAGAATGAATATCTTCTGTCCTGTAATTCATAGTGAAAGGATAAGAGAGACATTGACATGTGCCCAACTTTGAAGCCTGTTTCCCTCTGGCCTGACCCGCTCCATCAACACCGCTGCTTCAGATAGACTCCATATGGCCCAGCGGCACAGCGCAGCCTCTCCAGACCGAAATCTCGTGACTTGCAGGTATATATATGCCGTAATAACATATAGATTTCTTCGAAGGCCCCAGCAGGGGCAGGTCGGGTACCATCTGACCCAGCCGGCAGGTTCTGGAGATGACCCACATCAGATCAAAGATATGCCGTGCCATATTTCACTCTGCTAAGATGACGTGTTTATATCTCTTCGACACTTCCAAATCAGCTCCACATGGCCTGGAACTCTTTAATAAGCTGAAATCCTTTCTGCAGCAGCCTGTCACATCAACCTGCAGATGTTTGCAGGCCGATTTTAGATTCAGAAATAAATAGAAAAGGCATGCAGAAGACAATCTGGTGGTCTTACAGTTTTAGTGATAACTGAAACCTCACAGAGTGTGACATGCGTAATGTTAATTGGTTAGAGATGTTCTGGGAAGAATTGTGGAATCTGAGAGATGTGATGAATATTATAGTCCTGATGAAGGTCTTAGAATTCAGTCTAAACCGCACAGATGAACCTTATATGTGACTGTGTTTTGTAAGGGCACACATATATCAATGCATATATATCTGTCTCTGTGAGCCAGTGCGTCGAAATGTTTTTCCAGTGCCAAGATGAACAAAGGATGCTCACACACAGCTGTTTTTCATTGATATCAGTGCAACGTCTTTTCCTGAAAGTGCAGTCAGTCTTGATATGACTGCTGGTGCTACTGGAAATGACACAACGCTTGTATAAAATGTAATCCACTAAATGTGCTTTTCTATGACGATTCCCTTTATCTTTTCAGCAAGTAGCTGAGGATCAACAGATGCCTTGTTCCTCACTCTGTGGATGTGGTGTGAAGATGGCATGTCTTGGTGAACCAACAGTGCAAACGTGTTCTTACAAACATTGATGTTTGCGTGGATAATCTCTCCGTTTGCACATGCAGAGTCATGAACTTCATGCAGGTATCCTTAAGAACATGTTCTTAGTTAAAAAATACAGTGGTCCCAAAATGTATTTTCACACTTACATTACGGGTCTAAAGACTGGAATACAGTGATTTTTCTTTCTTTTTTATTTATTTTTTTTTAATGTTTTTTAAGTCTCTTATGCTCACCAAGGCTGCATTTATTTGATGAAAAATACAATAAAAACAAGAATATTCTGAAATATTATTACAGTTTAAAAGAACAGTTTTCTAATTGGATATATTTTAATATATAATTCATTCCTGTGATGGCAAAGCTGAATTTTCAATCTCATTACTCCAGTCTTCAGTGTCACATGATCCTTCAGAAATAATTCCGATGTGCTGATTTGCTGCTCAAGAAACATTTATTATTATTATTATTATTATTATTATTATTATTATTATTATTATTGTGGAAAACAGTTGTGCTGCCTAATATTTTTGTGGACACTGTGATATGCAACTCTTAAAAACGAGTAAGATTTAAAAAGAATACTGAAAATAAACTTTTTATTAAACAAGTTGATCAAAAGTGACAGTAAAAACATTTATTATGCTACAAAGGATTTCTATTTCAAATAAATGCTGTTTAAATGCAGCAATATTTTAAAATTCTATTTTAAAATATATTCAAATAGAAAATAGTTATTTTGAATTGTAATAATAATAATTCACAATATTACAAATTCATGAATGTCAGTACATTAGAAACAGACTATCAAACAAAATGCCATTTCTTTTAAAGAAAGATAGCACAAGCAATTTTCAAGCAAAACATTTCACATAAAAAAAAAGTTAGATTTTGAGTTCTGAAACAATAGTTTTAAAAATAAAGAAAAAAATGCTGTATACTTTGTGGTCAAACATTAATGGATCATGTTCATAGTTAAACTGATGAACTACACCTTTGTGAACTTGTAGAACATCCACTAAAATTAATAAAAGTCCATTTGTTTTTAATGCAAATTTTTAACCGTGGCTTAAGTAAATGACTACTTTTTGGGGTCACTGCATTTTTATTAATCTGATTGCGTTTTATTTTATTGTTTGTTTAATACAAAGCATTGTTTCAGGGGTGGCACTATTTGCTGCGGTCATTAAAATAAATAAATGCTGAAAGTGGAATGTTTAAACTGTCCTTGTAAAATGTAAATGCTTTCCTATAGTGGAATGAGCTTTGCCCCCCTGCGGCGTTAACTCACACTCTAAGGCAGTTTGGCCTCTCATTCATCCATATGACTGTGTTTTCTAGCAACCCCAGTGACAAGGTGTTTCGAAAATTGCATTAGAGGTCCTTCATAAATGTTTCATTAGGGAGTATGTAGCAGCTTGAAGCATTTAGGTTTGTTTAATATGATGCAGATTGTTTAACCCTCTCCTCCTCTCTACTTACGTGGTCTTGGTCCGGGGTGTCTAGTGCCCAAGAGCGCTTTCAACTGAAGGAAAGCAAACGGAGTAAAGCATGTCCATTATATGCAACAGCCTGGACCCTGACAGGCAAGTGCTGTTATGTTTTAGTAGCTGTTCTTGAAATAGCTTCACATTTGCAAAGAATGTTTTGAACGCTGTGAGATGCGTGTAAATGTCATATGTTTTTCATAACAAAATGCAGATTTCGAAAGTAAACAGCACTGTGCATCTCTCCAGAAAACTTTTTGATCCATCTCAGGAACTGATCTGTATCGCAGTTTGTTTGAACAGAAGACGTTTCTTAGTCATCGTAGAGGACGTGTGTTCTTTGAACCATAAAATAGATTATGCACATTGTAATTTATTCCATGTTCAAACCCATTGTCATGACTTCACAGTTGCAGTCCACAGAACTTGTTGTAGCGATTGAGAACTGCAGTCAGTGTTGGTGCGTCTCCAGCCCCCGCACAAGCTCTTGCACAAACACTGCAGGCTAATGAGAGGGGCAGTTGTGATGTTGGTGCTAAGGTTAGTTTCAGGTTCACAGGGCCGTGTGGGCACAGGTGGCCCATCTAAGTGCTCTGAACTTGGGCAAACATGGCCTGTTTGCCCTACTGATTGGCTTGGACTGGCCTAGAGGAATGTTTGAGTCATGAGTGATGTAAATGCAACAAATACATTTACAGTAAACTGTCAAAAAGCCAAAAAAAATAAAAAAAAATAAAATAAATAAATAAAAAAAACCCTGCACTGGCGAGTGGGTGTCTTTTAAAAAGGGTGTATTTTCTAGTTTGAGTAGTTGTGATTTAATAAACTATATAATTTGGCACATATTTATGTCTTTTTAATAATACATTATATATAATAAACAATATACTTAAAGTATATTTTATTGTATGTATAATATTTTTTTTATTTTATTTGCATAATTTATTTATTACATTTATAACATCATAGTATATATTTCCAAATATTTCTTCATCATATACTGTGTTTGTGTGTGTGCGTGTTTGTGTGTGTGTGTGCCTGTATACATATACTGTGTTCATATACAGTGCATAATATGATAAATATAATATATCCAATACATTATGGTTGATTTCATTTTATTTCTTTGTATTATTTATTAATGTATATAATTTTTTTATTTATTAATTTGGTCACATTTTATTTTAAGGTCCAATTCTTGCTATTAACAAACAATTAACTATGACTTTTGCCTTCATAAACCTTTAATTTGCTCTTTATCAATAGTTATAGTTGTTAAGTTTAGGTGAGGATGTAGAATATGTTCATGCAAAATGTGTGCTTTATAAGTACTAATAAACAGCCAATATGTTAATAATAGACACGCTAATAAGCAACTAGTTAATAAGGGAAATTGGTCCCTATACTAAAGTGTTACCATTAATTTTATTTCATAAAATCATAGCTTATATTTCCAAATATTTCTTCATTAAAATGTGCATATTTACTTAAATAGCTAATTGGAAACTCTAGTAGTGATTGCAATTACACTTTTATGAGATAAAAATGCATCTTCATAAAATTGTTACAATTTTTTGAAAAATATTTCCACAAAATAAAAGTTTGCATCAGCTATTTATTGTTATAGTTCATATTTTCACATGCACATGAGGGACAGCCCTCATTTTGTATGACAAAATGACAGCCCTCATTTTGTAGAATAACAAAAATCAACAACAACAAAAATCTGTTTATTTGGTCTCACTGTAAAAGTTTTTGCATGTAAAAGTTATTTACGGTTTTGTGTAGCCGACTGATGATGTGGATTATAAAAGAATGTAATTCATTTACAGATGTCAGCTGTGATGTTTGCTAATCCTAATGCAAGCAGTCCAGTGAGCCAAGTTTCTCTACAATAGATCTTATGACACACATTTTCACCATGTGTTTGCTATAATTGTTATCAGCATAACAAAATGACAAGAATTTCAGAATGACTCAGTATTTGGTTTGTCTCCCTTTTGTTTTAATGACAGCAGCATGAGAGATGACATGATCTTTCAATAGAAGCAAGAAAAGTCACTTGATCAATGTCACTAGATTACTTATTTGATTAGCGACCAAGAAATACTGCAGAAAATGAAATATTTCTCCATTTTATATCATTTTATGCCATTTCAAAACAGCTTATCTTTCTTTTGTTAAACCTTTCCATGTTTAAAGGAATAGTTCACCCAAAAATAAATTTGCTGAGGATGTACTCATTCTCAGGCCATCCAAGATGTAGATGAGTTTGTTTTTTTATCTGAACAGATTTGGAGAAATGTAGCGTTACATCAGTTGCTCACCAGTGGATCCTCTACAGTGAATGGGTGCCGTCAGAATTAGAATCCAAACAGCTGATAAAAACATCACAATAATCCACAAGTAATCCACACCACTCCAGTCCAGTCCATCAATTAACATCTTGATAACCCAAAAGTTGCATGTTTGTAAGAAACAAATACATCTGTAACTTAAAACCACTGTTTCCGGCTAAAATATGAGTACTCTATCCAAAATATGGCTTTCTCAAGTGAAAAGTTGTTTCATCTGAATCAGGAGAGATCAAGCACCATTTGCAAGTGAAATCAGTCCAAAAAACTGTTCTATACAATTATGTTGGTGGATTTTGATGTGAGAGAACAACAGGAGATGGACTTTGTCAGTGGAGGAAGAGTTATTGATTATGGCCAGAAGCAATGGTTTAAAGTTCAAGTGCTTTAATGTTGGATTTGTTTCCCACATCCTTCACAAGATGATAATTGATGGACTGGAGTGGTGTGGATTATTGTGACGTTTTTATCAGCTATTTGGACTCTCATTCTGACGGCACCCATTCACTGCAGAGGATCTATTGATGAGCAACTGATGTAATGCTACATTTCTCCAAATCTGTTTCAATGAAGAAACAAATTCATCTACATCTTGGATGGCCTGAGGGTGAGTAAATTTCAGCAAATTTCATTTTTGGGTGAACTGTTCCTTGAACTAAATGGATCCATATTTTCAGTGTTGGTCCAGACTTTTGGACCCCACTAGCTACACAGATAGACGATAACAAAAAATGGCTTTGTTAATAAATACATTCTAATCGGTTCTGTAATGATATAAACACATTGAATCCTTTCCTTTTTTTAAAAAAAGCTCTCCGGATATAAAGCATGCTGTGATTTCGATTGAGTGAGAAAGGCTGAAAACCCTGAAGGTATTTTTTAAAATGGCTCATATGCCCCTGTGGCAATGAAACCTTGACATTCCCAAAATGTATTTTAAGGAAAAATGCATATCTCCCCACTTAGCAAACGGCAGTCACTATCTCAGCGAATGTGTGTGTGTGTGTGTGTAGGCCTTGAGGGGCCCGGGGTAATGAGCAAAGCAGGTGGATCATTTAAAATGTGTTTCACAGCTATCTCAGATCTGCAGAGCAAGCGTGGCGGTGCATATGCACGTGGAGATCAATTACTCGAAAGCACTGTAGCATTATCTAAATAACTGTGTGTGAGTGAACATCCCCTCGGCTATTGCATAAACAGACCTTGACTCAATGTTTGATGGTGTCCCAAAAGATTTCCAGGGTGTCTGTGTAAATAATTCAATCAATGGTGTTTGTTGCGTAAACGACAGTTCCAATTTGTGAAGGCATGCTGATGTTTTCTAATGTTTGAGAGCTGTGGTTACAACTGCTCTCAGTATTTTATCCTTGTTTAGACATCTATTATTTTGATTAGAGAGGTTTTACGTGACAGTTGATTTGACGTGAGCGTGTATATTCCTTGAATACCATAATCGTTGGTGGTTGATATCCTATTGCAAGCCTGCTTTCAGAGGAAGTGATGTCATAATCATGTTTAGAGAAGTGAAATGCATAATAAACACACCTGCCCGCAGGACTCCAGGCCTCATCCTTCCTGACATAAGTGTGACGATCAGCTTAGGTCGAATGGCCAGACAATAAACAAACCCCGCTGCTAAAAGAAACAAGGCGGAACATCATGAAGCTGTCAGGATACAAGTGTTTTATTGGGCTTCATTGATTTTTTCCGTTTTATTTCATTGCTGAATTATAGCACTAATCCTGTAAACACAAGAGACGGATGAGCAACACAACGTTTTAGCACTGTGAGTGCACAGACTGTAATGGAGCTCTAGACTGTGTCCATTAAACTATTTCGCAATATTCTGATACTAAATAATGTTTAGGCATTTTAAAGGTTGATAGTCTTTTCCTCCAGCACATTTAAAGGAATACAATAGTTTACCCAAAATATATATATTTAAAAAAAAAATCTGTCATTATTTACTCACACTTATGACTTTCCAAACCCTCATGCTCTTTTTATAATGCAGAAATTTCTGAAAAATATTTGCACAACTCTACATACATAAACTGTACAAAAGAGTTTATCACATCTGAAAAGTAAAAAAAAAGTAATCCATGCAATTTTGTGCATTACCAAATAAAAAAAAAGGCACATCATTGATTGAATATTTTGTTTTTAATTTTTTAAAATATAGTCATATGGACTACTTTTATAACAATTTTATAAAGCATAATGCTTGTATTATTATGTATAGCTGCATGAGTCATCAAAATAAAACTGGAATTGCGATATGGCTTAGTGTGATTAGTAAATTGTAAAAGCTGCGATTTAATTCAATAAACATATCCACTGCATGTTTCAGAGTTACTTTATTTGTGTCAAAATAAAAGTTTGGTTGTTTAACATTTTAAAATTAATAAATGAACATTGCCATAGAGATTAATATTGTAATTTTACAGTTGTAAAATATTATATAATTTTTCATAAATACTTGATTTGTTTATAATAGTAATTTTTCATATTTTAAATATTTAATAATAATAATAATAATAATAATAATAATAATAATAATAATAATAATTATTATTATATAGTCATATTTATATATAACATCATTTTGGGCCATTTTTTACCTTTATTTATATAGCACTTTATACAATACAGATTGTTTCAAAGCAGGTTTACAGTATTAAACAGGAAAATAGTTTGTTGATAGTGCAAGAGGATTGTGCAACCCCACAAACAAACAGAGCAAAACTGGATTCTTTTTAAAATCGCAATTGCAGTTTTTATCAGAAAAATCTCAATTCCATTTTTTCCCCAAACTGTGGAGCCCTATTATAATGCTTTTAATTTAATTATTTTATTTAATTATGGAGAACTATAGACACTATGAACTGCTATTATATGCAGAAGAGGTGCATGAAAATACTTTAAAAATGTCTGCTTTTGTAGACCATGGAAAAGTAAATGAATAATGGCTGAATTTTCATTTTGAGGACAGTTAAGAATGTCATTTAAAAGAAAAACTATAGATAAATAAACTAACCAGTAGATGGCGATAATAATGACCCTGTGTTATTTCTTATTGCATTATTATTTTTCAAGCTACATTCTTTAAGAATTCCTGTGCAGAAGATCAACACTGTGACAGCATGCACATAACAAGTCCAGCTCGTTTGAGTCAGTACAGTAAGCATGAGTCCCAAAGGTAAATCGGATCTCCACCTGTACGCCCCACTTGAGCTCTACATTGCTCTGACAGCACGGAGCACTAAAACACAGACCTTCTCAGGGTCATTCAACATGTAATAAGGGACGTAACTCAGGCTGTAATTGAAGCCGCTGGTATTGTAATAGTGCAGCGGGGCTTGTGTTATATTGTGATCGATGGCCGGAGCGCATGCAGGGAGTCATCACACACCTGCTGCTGCCTCCAGAGATGGAGCTGGGGCTCTGGTAAGAACATCACCCTGGATGGGGGAGTCAGCCAAATGCATAAATGAAGTCAATACCAATCTCCAAAGACTCTGACTGTAATGCTACGGCCTTAAGAATCCATTCAACTCAAACTCCTGCAGTTATGGAGCAGCTCTAAGAGTCTGTGTGAAAATGACACACATTCTTAAAAATAAAGGTTCTTTATTGGAATTTGGTTCTATTAAGAACCTTTAACCTCCATAGAAACTTTCCATTCCTCAAAAAAAAAAAAAAAAAAAAAAAAAAAAGGTTCATTAGATTATTAAAGAGAGAGTTCATCCAAAAATGAAAATTCTGTCATCATTAACTCCCCCTCAAGTTGTCCCAAACCTGTTTGATTTTCTTTCTTCTGTTGAACACAAAAGAAGATATTTTGAAGAATGCAGGTGACCAAACATTTGACGGTAGCCATTGCCTTCCATAGCATTTTTTCTATATTATGGAAGTCAATGGCTACCGTCAACTGTTCTGTTGTTAAGTTCAACAGAAGAAAGAAACTCATACAGGTTTACAACAATTTGAGGAGTAAATGATGACCAAATTTTGAGCGAACTGAAACTGTCTCTTCACACTAAGAAAAAATGGTTATACCTTTGGGGACCAAATGGGGTTACTCTATGGCATTGCTGCGAAAAACCCCTTTTGGAACACTTATTTTTAAGACTGCAGGTGAAGTTACACAGGAACCGAATCCATAAGGACCACCCCTATTTTACTGTAAGAGGGATCTCTGAGGCCAGACATTCAGGGGGTTAAAACCTACCCGACAGACTGAGACTATAATTAGCTTCCCATTCCACAAAACACTCCAGTTTAATTATATCCACCGAGGGCCATTAGCAGTGGAGAAATTGCACTTGCAAAGACATAAAGATGTATTTTACACACCTCACCAGAAAGGTAAACGTGCTGGATGTTTCACTCCAGCTAGCTTTTTCTCAGAGAATCTGCTCCGCTCGTCTATAATCCAAACACCATCATGCGTTCACTCCTATAATAGTGGCGTTCTGTTTGTAAGTGACTACAGTTTGAGGGTTCCCTCGAGAGGCTTTTAAAACAAAAGGGAAATGGCTAAAACAAATGTGGACTCTTAGTAGGGGACTGTTGGGAAGCAAATTCAGTGTTACACTCTCAATGTTACAAAAAAGGTACAAAATCTGTCACTGGAGCAAATACCATTTCAGTACTAATATGTACATTTTAAGTGATAATATGTACCTTTAAGATACTAATATGCACCTTTTAGGCATAAAAGTTTACCTTTTTAAAAGGTAGTGCCTCAGTGACAGCTTTTATATTTTTTTTATATTTTATATTTAGATATATTTAGCACATGCAGGTCTGCAGGAGGATGATGCATCAGCTAATGTGTTATAGGAATTAAATGGAATCATTTGCTAAAGTAGTTGTCATGGCACAAAATGTAAAATTATTCAAAGAGGCTGTCTTACCCCAATTAGACTTTTGATATCATTCTTATTATTATTCGTGTATTTTAAAGTGTCATTAATGTAAAATACTTAAACTACTCTATTTAAAATTGTATTTTGAAAATGTATTTGAATACTTGAAAAACAGATGACAAAGCAGAATCCCAATAAAAGAGATTCATCTGAAAGGTAAATTTATGATTTTATATACAGGCATATGAATATTTACATATTTGAACTAAAGATGTCATTATATAAACAATGTGAATTCAAATTAAATGATTTCACTTATAGCTTTTAATGAAACGTGAAAATGTCTGAAATATGCATCTAATTCATGGAAATATTTAAAAATGACCTCATTAATTACAATAAATATTACATTTAAATATAATAATTTTAATAACATGCCACTTGGGGACTTTTGTGGCAATTCTGGGGGTACATCCTACCTCAAGTATCTTATTTGAATTTTTTACTTAAAAATAAGACAGACTCATAGATCACTCATTAGCAAACAGACATAAAACAAACTTTGATATTCATAATACATAGCATAATACAGTAAATGAACAAAGATCTGATATTTTCCAGAGACGCAAAATTAGATCATTTAACCTCAAAACTGACTAAATCTCACAAATGTTGATATTCAGATGAAATGACAATATTTAAAATAGCATAGCCATTCATCAAGTGTTGAGATCTTGCCTGATATCTTACAGTAAATTAAACTGGCAAATAAAGTTTCTAAAAATGTCCTCTTAAATCAATTTTAAATCACAAAGAAATCAAAAGTCAGGCATTTTATATATTGTTATTTATGCAAATTTTTACAAATATTTTTTGTATTTATATATTTTTTTAAATAAATCATATAAAATTCAATCACACAAAGTTAAAAGAAAGACAAAAAAGAACATTTTTAATAAATAAAAAGAATAAATTAACATATAAATAATGTTGTGATAAATTTATTTCATGGTACAAACTGTCACTGTTCTAAATCTGAATGCGGTTGTCAGGCACATTGCCAGGCCAAACCCTTTCGATTTGCTTTCAACAGTGAAGCACATGGAAACAAATTCGAACTGTCGCCCTTTTGCCATTCTCTCATCTTGCACACGGGCACAAGTGCCACGGCTTTGTCCTGATAAGGCCTCATTCACAACAAACAACGCACGTCTGGATGAGCAAAAGGGGGCTTGATTCTAACCCACAACAAATTAGAATATAAAAAGTGTCCTGAGTGCCAGGAGGTGTAACGCGGTGAGAAGTCTGCAGATGTCGCGCAGTCATCGTGCCATGGCACCATTGAAGAGGAGCGTGAGAAAGGACGGAGAGGGGGCATCTCTCTTCACGGCCCACGCCGCAGTTAATCCCACTTTATCCAAGAGAGCCGTGCTGTCAGATCTGGAGTTGGAGAGCACAAAAGCAGAGCAAACATGAGGCTTTAGATACATTTTAATGACCATTTAACAAGTCGCTGGTCTAAGGCTAACAAAGGCACACTTATTCATTAATACCCTCCCCCTTGAAGAGCTGGAACCCTGGGATGTGGTTAACTGAAGTACACAGCTCCCTTTCAGGTCAGTCAAAATACTTGTGTCTAAGAAAAGGAAGTTTTTGAAAACGGATTGGACAGCTGGGAATAAACTGCACAGTCAATATAAACAATAGGAACTGTTTAATCATGTAAAACAACGCCTGTTTGAGTGACATAAGCCTGAGTACCTATTTGCATATGCACTCCTAATAAACAAGTCATTTACCTCATATGCCCCGCAAACAAGGGGAAGGAAACATTTGTGTGCATGTGAATAAATATCCAATCTGTTCCTAATACTTCAAAATGCTGGTTTAAATGAATAAAATTGCTGCAATGACACTAAGACTGCATAAAATGTTTGATCTAAATTTCCTCTCATGTTTTTAAAATGATCAAAGATGTTTTTTGTTTTTTTTAAACCAGTGAGGGATTAAATGATTTAGTTCATGTTTATTTGATATTTGATGTTTTTTTTTTTTTTTTTTTTGTTTTGTTTTGTTTTTGGATACCGGAATGAATTATTTGATTTGCAAAATAAAAAAAGTGATGTGTGTGTGTGTGTAATCAAAGTAAAATGCTCATAACTTTTGATATGAGTTTCTATAATATTTTTAATAATAATTATAAATTTTAATTACTTTTTAAAAACAAATTATTTGATTCACTAAAATTAACCGAAATGAACCGAACATAATATTCGGGAAGCTTCGTATGTTTTTTATTCACTACAAGGAGTTCTTATAAGTGAACTGATGACACTGTTCACGTTATGAGTTACATATTTCTGAAAACAGAGCCGGTTCACAGGAGGCATTCGTTTGGGAATCGAACTAGACTTCGCGCTGTTTGATTCAAGAATCGGTTAATAGGCCTACGAGTCATTCATTCAGCAAGACTACACTGTTGGCGCTGTTTATTTTTGATTCAAAGAACCGGTTCATAGGAATCGTTCCGTTTGAAATTCAGTCGTTTCCGCTTTTAAAATTTATATAAAATTTTACTTTTTGCTCAAATTCTATTTATTTTAATAGGCTATTTGAATAAATTAAATTAGTAAACAATACCCTCTTTTTCTTCTCACTAATGATCTCAAACTATGGCCAACATTTTAGGCCTACACTGTGAAAATGATTTCCAAAATTGTAAAAAAAAAAAAATAAAAAAAAATACTGGAGTAGGGCTTATGTTTTACAAGAAAGTACGATTTTAATCTTTCTACTTCAAAATGTTACATTTAATTCAGTGAGTTAGCCTACTTGTCTTTTCGTTGTAATCAATTGTGAAATTTACTAGCAATTTCTGAGTAAAAGTTGTTTCTACGCCATTTATATGTTTTACTGTCATCTTACCGCTTGTGTTCCAGATGGCATTGGTCTGATTCTTATAGCCGTTCTTCATGCATTCATCCACATATGACTTGGGGTCACAGCCTGACATGAGGATTTCCCTAAGCAGGGCGATGTAAGCGATGGCCAGTCTTAAGGTGTCTATTTTGGAGAGTCTTTTCTCGTAGGGGAAGGTGGGCACGTGGCAGCGCAGCTCCTCAAACGCAGAGTTGATGCTGAGCATCCTCTTCCTCTCCCGGATGTTGGCGGCGTTGCGCTGCACCTTGTACGGATGATGGGCCGTCAAGCGCCGCTGCTGCTGCCGTCTGCGCTTGCCCATCTCATGGGGCTCGTCCACTAAGGAGCTGTCCACTTCAGCACCGACCTCCAGCTGCGGAGACTGCGAGTCTAAGTCCGTGAAGGTCAGCTGAGCCTCGGGGAACACGGACTGGCACCCGAAAGAGGACCAGGGCGACAGCTGACCTGCCATTGCGCTGCAGTCCAACAGCAACGTGTCCAGCTGAGACTGGAACTGGAAGTTGGGGTCCATTTGGCCCCAGAAGGAAAAGTCTGTGGCAGCATCTTGAGCATCGAAATCAAAAAATATGTCTTCCATTTTTCTCCAGATGTCACTAAAACCGCGCTTGTGAGGTTTGAGCTCTAACTACCGTGCGTAAACTGGGCAGCGCTGTGCGTAATGGCCATTAAATAGCTCCAGGTCTCGCCGCAGGGTGCTTGTCTCTATTCAACAGGTTTGAAAAGGAGCTCATTAGGACGCGTGCCTCCTCCTAATGACTCTCTGTCATTTCAAAAGCACTGGACGGCATCAGAGCACGTGTCCAATCATAAAGTTATCTTAAGCTGTTTCCTATTCGGTTTAAGCAGTGGACTAATATTTACTGCAGCAACTGGACGATCTGAAGTATTTGCTTTATGTCATTAAATTGTTAGTTTAGTCGTCTGGAACATAGGTGGCCAAAGTCCTAAACACCTGTCTTAGCTACGGTCATACTTCACCATCTGATGTAGAAATTATTTATACTTCAAAAACATAACCACTCTCATTTATATGCCATTTATTATTTTTCTTTTGAGATGCCATTGCAAGAACGTATAGCAAATGTTGCCGAAGTATTTATTTATTTATTTATTTATTTATTTTACTTTCGTAAGCAATATTTAAATCTGCCATAAACAAAATATACAATGAGATACTGTAAATACGCCAGTCTGAACAAGAATCCTGACATTTTCACAATATTCGGGATGAAATTTTCTATGACATTTTACATGAAATTGATATGTCAACAGTTCGACTAAATGAAAATGTTCATCCCGGCCTCACACTTTACATAGGACTGCTGTGCTGGACTCTTGGTAATTCTTGAGATAATTTAACTGATTTCAATAACACAAGCAAAACCCGTTTTGTCTCTTTATGTCTTAAAACGGTGTTGTTTACATAAGGCGAGTCCTAAAACTTATGCAAAGAATGTAATTTATGCAATGTAAATTTACATAAATTGTTTATTTGTTTATTTATTTATTTTTGTTTATTTGTTTGTTAAATTTCTCCCGCTGCTCAGCAGGGATAACTAAGATAGCCTAACATATTAACCTGAAATTGTATCGTTATTTTTGCTGTATAAGAAACAAATAATTATTTTTAAATTTTAAAATATTTAAATAATGTATTAAAATTGTCATTAGATTTTACATATTTAAATAATTTATTTGATGCATTTAGCAAGTGAAATGACTTACTTTTAATCAATGCATTGTTGAATTAGCCTACATGTTGTAAGTAGCCTAATTATTCATAATAATTTGTAAATTATATTTTTCGAATGATTTTTATTGACGTAATTGACACTTAACTTTTATTACAAAAATTACAATAAATTAAAAAAACAAGCTTTTATATTTTCATATTGAGAGCACAGACAACAATGAAATAAAAATATTATTCTTGTTTTTTCTTCTTTTCATTTTCAAAATCTCTTAATAAATGTTTAATAGGGTTTTCAATCTGCTGTTTTTTTTTTTTTTTTAAGATGTAGATCTACCATGCCAAATTTAGTAAAGAAGCACACCATAATACAAAAGCACAACTATTTTGTTTGTAATTAAAATCTATTGTATAATGCCTTTTGTTCTCAATTAGACGTTAGATTTTAATTGTCTGATATAGAATCTAGTGTTTAAACCTGAAGTGGATTCTGAGGAAAGGCTTGTCAGAACCTTCTGCTCTGCAGACAGCAGGCAGCCTGACACTGAAGAATACTGCTGTCAGATGCAGAGATCCAGCCATTCTCCACATCACAACAAAACACTCAACTATTTAGACTTGGAAAGACCATAGAGACCTTCAGAAAGCTTGTAAATCTACAAATCTTTGTACAAAATTAAAATGGTCAGTCAAGAATGAAATCTGCTGACTTAATACAAGACACTGAATTGGTTCATGTGACGCTTGAGTCCAATTCACCAAACCATCTGCTTATGATTAGTTTCTGTTTCAAGTTGTGTCATCTTGGAAGCTGTTCGCAGGATAATAAGACAAACACATTTTTGCGATTAAAACCACAACATGTTCGTCTACACCTGGTTTTCAATACATCCAGTGATATAATCAGGTGGAAGCTTGTGTTTTATCATACCAGTCATAAATAATATGGCAGGTGCAGAACAGTAGTAAAAATCCTCCAAAATGAAACCGATTGTTAGAGATAATAAACACAAAGAGCGTTTTAAGGCGGACAGTAAATGCTTCTGTAGAAACCAGAAGTGTGAGCATTTAGAAAATGGTCACACATCTTTTTCTTATTATTAATATTACTTAGTCTTTCAACGAAACAAGCATTTTACAAAGAGCAATAGTCAGGTGAATGAATGACAAACATTAAATGGAACACAGAACAAGGCATTTAAAAAAATGTGCACACTATATAACATATGAAATAAACAACTCCGGTTATGCCAGCAAGCTACAGATGTCAACTTTAGCACTGGCGCGAGCCAATGGAATTTCACATTAAAGCTGATGTAATGCTTCTTTTACAGGCGGCAAGAGACTGAAGATCATGGAAGATCATGGAAGATGGTCAAATTTGCGTCTGTTCTCTCTAATGGCCAATGTAATCAATCTCTCCATATTTTTTCCTATTTTGTAAAGGCATGGAAATGCTGTTTGTTTTCTCCAAATGAGAGCAAATAAGAACGCAATAATTATATTTGTTGTTGACTAGTTTCCTTCACCACTGTCTCTCCACCTTATTTTTTAACGTAAGAGCGAAGTTGTACATTAAATGTGCGGGGCTTCCGGTGACATTCGCGTCCAGTTATTTTTAGCTGTAGGTAAAACATCTATTTATTCTCCATGATGTTGAAAATGGCATTTCTTGTATTATTTTAATCTATTGTCGTATAATTATAAACACATATTTGTAGCGCAAATAGTTTTAGCCGGCTAATGAGTCGTAAGTGGCACATTCAAGGAAAATCGCTTACTTCCGCGTTGCAAAATAACATGGATGGAAGTTTACCAAAATATGATGACTTCTGCTTCTGAAAACCCCGGAAAAGTATAAAAGGGTCCATAGAGACGCTAAATGTATATGGACAGCAGAGCTCTTGGCCTTGGCAGTCTGATCATACAGTATTTTCTGTTGAGAGAAAGTGCACAGGATACATTAAGAATGTTGTCAGTCTCTTTGTTTGGCTTATTGCAAAGTTGTGGTAATCTTTCCAGATAACTAGAGTATCAAAAACAACTTTTTGTGCTGAAATAATGGTGTTTGTTCCACTGAAGCTATATTAGAGCTCTTATCTGCGGTTAGTGCAGTCATATGTCAGACATGCTCTGCTGTGTTGAGACGGTGATTGTTCTGCGCTGTTTACGTCTACACACTTGGACCACAATCAGTTTTATCAGTACAGGGTGATTATATACTTTGAACTCTCCTCTAAGAGTGACTGGGGTCACAGTCAACTTAGATTTGTTTACTCCACTTGTTTGTACTCTCACTGTTTTTGTTTCCCATTGTATTGCTTTGCAAAGGTCGCAGTGCCCTTGCTAATAAGCCATGTTGTTTGGTTATGCCAGCACACAGACCAGAACGACTGAATGTGTCGACACAAATCTCTGGTCTGCTGAACACTTACCGATTGGGCTTGAGCAAGAGAAAATCAAATGCAAATGATGCTGTTCAATCAGGTGGGTGTACCGCCTTACGAATCATGATCATTGTGTCCGGCCAAAACGGACTGCAGAATGACGTCAATGTTAAGTAGTGCTTAGGTGGTGCTGCAGATTTAACATGACTGCTCCAGGACATTACTGAATCTTACTGTGAACAGCCAAGAAGCTAGACAAAAGCTAACTGTGCAGATTAAAGGAATAGTTGACCCAAAATGAACATTTGCTGAAATGTACTCACCCTCAGGCCATCCAAGATGTAGATGAGCTTGTTTCTTCAGCTGAAACGATTTGTAGAAGTTTAGCATTACATTACTTGCTCACAAATGGGTGCCGTCACAATGAGAGTCAAAAGAGCTGATAAAAACATCACAATAATCCACAAGACTCCAGTCCATCAATTAATGTCTTATGATGTGAAAAGCTGCATGTTCCAATCTGTTCTGATGAAGAAACAAACTCATTTGGTCCGAGAGTGAGTAAATTTTAATCAAATTTTTATTTTTGGGTGAACTGTTCCTAATGTGCATTTTTGCTTTAAACTCTCATTTGATCAACTACATTTGAAGGCATCATTATAACAAAAATTATTTAGATTCACGTTATAGAGGTCAAAAGTTTGTGCATTCCAAGATGCACTATCTGCTCCAACTCATCCACTACAAAAAGAAAAAAGAGAGAAATAAAGTTTTATATATAAATGAAAGTATAGGCACAATTTATATTTATCTACAAAACTAATTAGAATTTAAGATAAAGTCAGGGTTTTAAGATGCTGACTAACAAATACAGCGAAGTGCGTCCAAACTTTGCGTCCAGACTCGCATTGTTTTCCGTTAGCACTGTTTGATCTTTGTGTTGCACTTGTTGGAATTAATTCTGTCTCATCACATTAGCAATGCAAACTAGCTGATTGTCCAAGTCATTTGTTTGTGCCGCATATGTGTGTTTGGCCTGTTGGATCAGCGCCTTGATCTGCCCAAATAAACAAAATGTCTAAACAATCAGTGCGCCTCCTCACATTCCAGGTGCACATTTCAGTTAGTAATTGGGTTCAGAGAGGGAGAGAAAAGAAACAACATCCTTGTATTACAGTCTGCAGAACCTTGATATCCAAGGCATGCTTTCAGCTTTGGATTGGTTTGGTTTTGCATGTTGAATGCTCATCAGTTTCATTTCAGTTGTCGGTAAGTAACAGACTGGCTGTTACATTAGAAAATTTCACTTTTATTTAAGCAACTGAACATACAGAATAATCTTGCTATTTGACAAACCATAACTAGTGAGACACTATTTAGAAACTATTGAGACCGCTTTTGTCCATCCTATGCAGTGTTAGGGAATGTTATTTTCAAAGTATGTTATTTGCATTATAATATTACCTCAATTGCAGATAATCAGGTTATTTGGAAATGCATTTAAAATAGAAGTGCAAAATTTTATATGACATAGTTTGTATGCAATGACATTGTCCAGAAATCTGGGGTCAGGTTTTTCTTTTTTTTTTTTTTTTTTATTTGGCAAGGATGCATTAAATTGATTAAATTAAAGAGTCAGGAAAGACATTTATAATGTTGCAGAAGATTTCTGTTTTTAATAATTGCAGTTCCTTTGAACTTTTTTATTCACTAAATAAACAACAAAATGGTCACAGTTTCCACAAAAATACTGTTTTCGACTTTAATATAAGAATTTTTCTTGAGCAGTAAATCAGCATATCAGAATGCTTTCTGAATAAACGTGACACTGAATACTGATTTAATAGCTGCTGAAAATTCAGTTTTGCCATTACATTTTAAAATATATTTAACTAGAACAGTTATTTTAATTAATATTAACAATAAATAACTTGTAACTCGTTACCCTCAACATTGCAGCAGCTACAGTTCCCAGAGCTGTTCAGGGAGGAAGCCTGTGATACTGCACCACAGACTCTTCCTCTCATTAAAACTATGGTATACTTTCCCCTCTTTTCCGGCCCTTTCCATCACTCAGTCCTGTCTGCAAAAGGCATCAGGCTCATAAAATCGTCTTGCATAAACAGTTCTCCCGTGGGCTGGGCAGGAACACCACACACTCTAAAAAAAAAATGGTGCTATATAGCACTAAAAGTGGTTCTTGGCTCGTAATCATAGGGGAACCACTTTTGGTGCTGCATAGCACCATATCTTCAAAGGTGCTATACAGCACCTTTGTCGAATGGTGCTATGTAGAACCATAAGAGGTGCCATATTGCACTGTATTTCTTCAACAAAAAATGGTGCTAAACAGCACCAACAGTGGTTCCCCTATGATTACGAGCCAAAGAAGCACTTTTAGTGCTATATAGCACCGTTTATTTTATTTATTTATTTATTTTTTTGTTAATAATGAAATTTTTAATGGTTTTAGTTTTAGTTAACAATAATAACCCTGGGACAAAGAAAGAAAAATGTTGCAATACATAAATATAACAACATTCAATGCAATAAAAGTTTAAATGTATCTCGTTTAGATCAATTTGCTGAAGAATCATTCAGACCAATTTGTGTATCTGCTATACCGATTCATTGATAAGAAAGACTCAAATGATTCACACACACACACACACACACACATACACTGTGACATAACAATGCCTTGCAAAGTAAAGGAAAAACATTTTACTGATTAGATAATTAAAAGCAGAGCATCCTATATTTAGTCATTTCCATGACTATTAAGTTTTTATAAATTTCCATGGTTTTTCTATGACTGTAGGAGCACTATTTATATGACACTTGTATTCCTGCCTATGCAAATACTGCAAATCGGTTGCTTATGAGACTGCATTTCAGTTATTATAATGCAAACTTAGAAGCATGCAGTAGACAGTGAAGCAGCTCACTAGGTTTTGGATCAGATCCACTGTTCCAAATCTTCACTCCCTGTTAAAAGACAAATCTCTTTATCTCTCTCTCCCTCTCAGAGTGAGTTTATGGAAGGGGGTGTTAATTGTTCCAGCAGATCTCAAACTCTTGCAACTGAGCTGCTGAATGGCCTTGAGGTTCAGGGGGTCAAAGCTCTCCGGCTCTGGAGTATGTGTGGCTGTAGAAAGAGACGGCCCAGATACCCAACTCTTTCGGCCCGTGCTAAAAGACTGAGGTGCTCTTCTGCAAGGATGATCGTGTTGACAGGTCATCTGTGGATGATTAGATCCCTCTTTTATCATCACCCGATAGGGTAAAGACCAAAGGGCTCTTGTCCACTGCACAGGTGCGGCCAATACACTGGTTGTAGCTTGAGCAGTTCAGAGGCTGCAGGGGTCACCTGGTTAAGAAAAAGGGGAACACGTAAGCACTAATCACTGCATCGTGGTGTTGTTTCTCATTTTGAGAAGATGGCCTGTTCGATCATTGTTGACTTTCCTGGAAGACAAGGACAATCTGGAAACAAGCTACACAAGGAACCTGCTCAGAAAGGGTAGTCAATCACTTATTCTTTTTGACGAAGTGTAGTCTCGACTCGCTTGGTTCCCTAGACAAGATAAAAAGACATAAGAAAAGAGAAAAAAGCAGGAAAAACAATGCTTAACATGCTAAACATTTTGTATTAATAATATAAATATATTAATAATAAAACCTTTCATATGTAGTACATTTCTAAAAACCAAAACACTAAAAAAAAAAATTTAACAGAAAAAAAAAAATATTTAAAAAAATATTAACAGAAAACAATAAGCAGCATGATAAACATATTTTGTATAGATTTTTAATAATAACAGTCAAATTGCATAAAAAATACATTTTATATGTAATGCTCAAATTTCTTAAAATCAGCATTACAAGAAAAATAAACATTTAATATTAATAAAAAAACAGTATGGAGCATGATAAATGTTTTTTTAATATTAAAATGTTTAATAATAATAATAATAATAATAATAATAATAAAAATGTAGGTAAAGCAAAAATTTAACATTAATACACTAACCAAATGTAATAAACACCATAAAATATAAATACATATTTTAATATAATATATTTTCTTTAATATGTATTTAAAAAATATAACAATATAAAATAAGGATCAAAATGTAACTGAGCTTGGCAAATGAAAATATAAGCTATAATATATTCTAGTATATAGAAAATATAGCCATAGTGTACTGTATAAGGTTTTAAAAAAGGTGGAGAAAAATCATTTTATACGACATAAAAACAAATTTTGACATGTTAAAAGACAAAGAAAAAATCCCCAACAAAACTTTATCAACAAAACAATCTTTTATTAGAAGTTGTGAAATCAAAATCAGCTTAGAAATCCGGGGGACATATTGAGCTGGATAACATAAAACCCTTTAGAAAGCTCCTTAGAGTGATAAATGACATTTGGTAGGTCAGTGAAAACCACAGATGATGAGAACAAAACAATTGTGCCATGATCCTGGAGCCTTAGAGACTGGGTCACTATAACAGAAACATTAATAAAATGACTCAGTCCATGAAGAACAGCTTATTTCATCCCGAAAACATTGATTAAATGACTCATGTCAGTGTTTAAAATATCTTTCTCATGAATAATCACTGAATGAGTAAAGCCCTCGTGAGTCAGTGCGACTACGTTTGGTAAATCATAGATCGGAGAAGACTATTATTAGTATTGCTCATCTGTTTCAGGTGAAGCTTCCAAACATAACCAACAAAAGAGATGCATTATTGGCTTATTATCAGACAGTTTTGCTTGATAATAGATGAGGCTGTTTCGAAACAAAACTGCATGAAGAGTACACTGTAAAACACAGGACATTTATTTAGACAGCACTTTATTTCAACAATTTATTTGGTTAATTTTATTTGTGCATTAAAAGTTCATTTAGGGGTAAAATGGGAAAAATATGGTGGTTTTAAGTAATATAAACAATAATGCAATAAGTATCAATGAGAACACCATTAAACTTCAGAGGTAAACAAACTCTACGTTAGAGTAATGTGTCTATCAGCTGGCATTTAAGAAAAGTTATGCACTTAATTTTTGAAAAGTAATCTGTGGTTTTGGAGGAGCTCTAAGTAGAAAGACGAGGTGGACACATCTCATCTAAAAGAGTAATGACTGCTCTAATGCTTTAATGACTCTAATGACAGCTTTCTTCATAAGGCTTTCCAAGGATGCCAAGTATTGCATTGTGAAATGTTAGATATTACTTTAGTTAGTTTGTTATATGAGGCCAATTTTTAGTTGTCATTCAAAAATATCAGTCTCATACAAGCTTATATGTACAGTTAATGTCAAATTATTTCACAGCAGCTTATATATTTGTAATATATAAAATGTCCACCATATTACAATATTATTTTTGATTATAAAGTAGACAACATTTATGAAAATAAATAAATATATCATCAATACATTTAAATTTATGTTTGGTTCCTTGTTGAAAACTTTGGACTAAATTAGTACAATCAGTTGTTCTCATTCCATTGTCAAATGCATGTTGTATTTGAGTGATTCTGAGGTGCAAGAAAAATCAAATTGTGCCATGATCCTGGATATATATATATATATATATATATATATGCCAGGCTGACATCTGAGAGCAATTTGGAGGTCTGCATGGTTTCAGTGGAAAGGATAAGTTAGCGGAAGTAAGTGGCAGGTCTCAGAGTGGGGTCTGGAGCACCAGGGCACTGTGCCAGCTTGTTTGCACTTGCATGCCTAAGATATGGTGAGGCATTTGCATGAAAGGCACAGATGCAGTAAAGCGAAAAAAGCCAAACATTGTGTAAACCTAACAGTGTTTCTGCAGCACTGCACCACATCAAATCAACCAGCACATATAGTGGGTAGTGGGGTAAGCTGTTATTCTTATTCTTATTTTATTTTTATTTTTTCCCCCAAGTTGTTTTCTAGACAAAGAATACAGAGTTATAGGCAAAGCTATAGTCAAAGTTGAGTTATTTTGTTATTTTCACAATTTGCACAATTTTAAAGCAGCTTTACAGAGAGTCATTCTGTTATGTCAATAATGCTTTAGTGTTTTACTATAGAGAGAGTTTTAGGCCTGGACGATGTGACAGTGATACAGATGAGCCTCTGGACGTAGATTTAGCTATGCACTGTAAAAAAAAAACAAAAAAAAAGTTGGCCAAACTTAAAAGTTTAAGGCAACCAGCTTCAGCAGATTTTTGAGTTTTCTCAACTTATTTTTGAAGGAGATTTTTGAGTTCTCTCAACTTTTTGTTGCATAAACTTAAAACAAAAAGTTGAGAAAATTCAAAAATCTGCTGAAGCTGGTTGCTTTAAATGTTTAAGTTCTCTCAGCTTTTGATTTTGCTGTATTTATAGTGTTGTCTAGCACATATATAATATATATCATATATGTCATAGATATCTGAGCATTGGTTGCTATTGTTCAATTAAGAGATGGAAATTTTGGATGGTTTTGTTTGAAGCAAGAGTGACTCTCAAAAAGTAATAAAAATAAGATCCGATATCACAGGTAGTCTGAAAAGTTTGATGCTCAATAATTATCATCAACTGAAATTATCAGTTGCATCATGTAAAGTTGTATCATGGTGTAATATGTGAAAAAATGATTTATATTTTAAATTAAAATATGACTATTCAATCAATTAATCAAGCAATCAATCAATCAATCATTTTCCCATACTTCATGAATTTCCATTACTTCTCAAGGCAAAGACAAAAATGTTTTAGATTTCATGATTGTGGTCTGTGGGAACCATATTAGTTAAAGCACTGGCACAGCTTTCTCCACACTCCCTTACACATGAAAAGTATAAAATAATATTAATCATCATCTTATGCTCATTTCAAATTCCCCTGCTGCCCTTAGTGTTAAACCAGACTACAATTTGCATGCTCATATAATTTGCATTGTTGTTAGGACAAGTAATTTTGCTTCAAACATGCTGCAGTCTCCACAGACTCTTTCTGCAAGACCAACACAAAGAAGCGTCCTTAACAGAAGCCAAACGACCATAATTGCCCATAGCCACAACCCTCAAGATCTGGGAAAAGGTCACGTCTATTGTGGTAAAACTTTAATTTAACTTGGTGAGAAGGAGTTGCATAAGAAACAAACTACAAGCATGACAAAATGAGCTGCTGTTTTGTGCAGCATTAGTTCACTGCAGGAGAAATTAAGAGTGGATGATCAAGTCATTATACAGAAACAATCTGTATAATGCTCACCAATCAATTGCCTTTATGATGAATCTCAACCTCAAACTAAGTTCTAAGTTCTGTTTTTGCAGTCAACTAATACTAGACCTAACAGAAGCACAACAATTATTGACATATCCGTGTGGAAAAGAAAGAGAAAGGGAGATTTTTAAAACGTTAATACTAGCTTAATATTTAGTTGGACTTTTCCATTGTACACTTAATAAAATTATTACTGTAATTTAACAGTAAAAATCTTGATTGACGGTAAGTGATTACTCTATGTAGTGAAAAATGCTGATAACTATAATGGGACATTTTATAGAATTTTACAGTAAAATTACAGTAAAATGTTTTATTTTTGGAAGTGCGAAAGAACAATGCATCTTGTAATTTACAGTGAAAACCATGAATTGACGTTTCCATAATTCACTGTGACAGCTCACATTTGATGGTTTTTCATCGAAATAAAATGTTTCTTAGTTTTTTTTTTCTTTTCTTCTTATCAAGTTATGTACATTAGGGTTTTGTTTATTGCATTATTTTAATGATGACGGTGTTTTCTATTTGTGTTTATGACATTGTAAACCTTCTCAAAAACTTTCAGTTAATGAAATGTTTTTACTGTATAAATTCAATCTGTGAAATTTACCACTTACCATCCTACCACATTTTTAAAATAAAGTTTTTTTTATAAAGTTGTAAAGTTCTAGCAACCACAGCTTCCACTTTTTACCAAAAATTTCATGGATTTTGATCAAATACACCTCATGTTTGTTCTGAAGAATGAAGAATCTCGCTTATTCACCCAGTCATGACAGACTCCAGACACTCAAAATATTTCCAGCATTAGCACAATGCTTTCTTGAGTTTGCGCTGTTATATTTCAGTTTTGCGTGTCAAGATGAGGACGTCATAAAGCCAAGTCGATGCTGTTAGTCATGAAAACCTTACATCATACAGTCTAATATAAAAGTTAATGTTGCGCAATCTGACTTTTACTCAAGATCTCACTGGAGTCATGAACTTTTTGACAAGTAACGTCGTAAAATATAGGGGAAAAAACACTGTACACCCAGCGTTAGATGACATAAGGCTTGTTTTTATATTTAAATCAACAGCAGTCTGTCAGCAGTGGAAACATCATAAACTTATTACAGGGTTTAAGGTCTTCTGTTCATGTACTACACAGACCTTCACACATGATCAGGTCTTCTGCTCTGAGACTCACAATCTGTTCAGAAGGTGTTTCTTTTCCTGTGTTTCAGTTGTTGCCAACACTGTCAGGCTTTAATCCTACTACAAAAAAAGTAAATAGATTAAAAGAAACAGATCGCAAAAGGTAAACATGAATCAAAAAGAATGAGTCATTTCACATGATGCACAGAGTGTGAGCCAGCTGAACAGACACAAGTCTTGCATAGACAGATTTTTAACGTGGCATAAAGCCTGGTCCACATTGCAGCTTATTCTGTCTCAGAAACGACTACTTAAACAGGAAAAGACTGTTTGATTGACATCTAAAGCGATCAACCACAGTTGTTTCTGTTTTGTTTAGAAGCGGTTTAATCAGAAATTGATAGCACAATAATAGGCCGACGTGAAACTCTTCCAATTATTGCAAAGCAGTGTTAGTTTCCGATTAGTTCTAGAAAACATAAAACCGACCGTCACCTTCCACCCATTTCCATTTGCCGCAGGGCACAGGTTAAACTCAACAGCGAATCCAAGTACTTTCTGTACATCTGTGGGTGATTTTACATGGCAGCTGGCCTAAGAGTTTACATCTTGCCAAAAACCTGCATGAATTTCAGTGAAGAGAGAACAGTAAGTGAAGGTGAGCTTGAGTGTCAATGTGCTATGAGATATTGTAATAAAATGCTAATGGTGTGTTGGCTGTGGACTCATCAGGATCATGGCAACAGCGGGGGTTTTCCCTCCGCCTGATATGCTCTGCTGACTGGTCAAAGGGGAATGTATGTGGGTAACCTACTTTAATGGTGACATTTATGTGAAGTCTATAATAATTCAGTTTCAAGAAAATGGAAGGAAAACAAACTCTTCAAAAGAAACCGCAAGAGCAAAGAATGCTGCCGAAATGACACTTAAGGAATATTTGCAGTCACATTACACCAGAAGTGACAGTTACGTGGACACAATAGAAAGAAAACCGACTACAAAGGGATAATATTGCACTTTATAATGCTCAAAAACTTGAGACATGAAATAAAAAAAAATAAAAAATGGTTTGCTATTTGCTCTGCTTTTTTCAAAAAGAACTAACTGCATTCAAAATAACACCTGAAACTGAAGTGTAATTTTTTTGCACTACTAGTAAGCACCAAATTGAACTGGAATAACATACTCATATTATTATTTCTACAGTATATAGTAGACCTATTAATACACCGTTTCGGTCTGTGTTAGTGGTGTTTTTTTTTTTTTTCAGTGATATTTTCTGCAGATTACATCGATGCATCAGCCAGTAGGTGGCGACTGGTGCTGTCTATATGAGTGAATCATTGAATCATTCGTCAAATGATTCGTTCAAAACACTGATTCATACTGGAATGACTCAAATAATGTCTTTTAAATGAGTCATTGATTCATTCATTCAACTGGGAGACGCCTGCTGAAACTATTTGCGTCGACGGAGCGAAAACAGACAATTACATGTGAAATGTTACTCAATATTAACTCCCTGTTTACTGAATTGTTGCATAAATACACAATTGAGCCGGTATTTTTTATTTTTATACTCTTGCTCAGGTCAAATTGCTTAAACCTTTGAAACTACAAGTTATAGATATAACTGGACGCAACAAAACGTGTTGAGGTGACAAAAATAGTGAGATAATGTGACCACAATGTAGAATATTGCACCTTGCAAAGGAAAAAAAATGCAGACAGATTTATCAGAGTTGACTTGTGACTGTAATCGAGTTCCTTCAATAGACTAGTCAAGTTAGACGCAAAATTGTATTTAACAATATGAAACGCAGATGAAAACAAGGTTGTGAGGGGATAGCCTAAATTACATTAACAGCCAATGGACATGCGACTTAAAAGTGAGAACTGCGAGAACGTAACTTATTTTCCCCATTTTAATAGTTGTCTGATATCTTTGTAGTGCGGTACCTTGTGTAAACATTTTTGTTGCAATGCAGTTTCATATACTGAAACTGCATTTGTTATGGTGAGTGCAGGTATGTGAATTTAATTATTGTTGAAGATCAGAACTATTCACTTCTATTGTGTCTCGGCAGGGTTAAAGGAGGCCTTCAGCATGCCTGAGGGAATGAAGGAGAGAGGACTTGCATTACACCGGCAGAACGAGCAACACCGCTTGGCAAGGCACTGCTCTTTCGGGGGCAATGAAAAATAATTTCCTCCTGAAAAAGCAGCACGGGGGAAGACTTCTTGGACTGGACACGAAGAATATGAGCCATGCCGAAAGAATGCAGGCATAACTGTGACCGCCAGACTTAAATGTCAAAGACAGACGGCAATACTGCACAAGCATGCCATGAAATGTTTACTCAACCTTGATTAGCATATGAAGCATTCCTCTGCACCAGCCTGCACAGAGAGTCGGTGCATCTCAATGTCTGTCAGCCTGAAACGCTGAAAAAATATTAAAAACCATATATTTACACATATTTAACCTGTGACCTTCCCTATAGAGCCCCAAAGAGAGTGAATGGATAAATATATTTGGGTTCATACAAACATGTTATTTTTAATATTTTGTTTCCAAGCATTTATAAGCAACCATAAGGGTCAGTTTAATCATTATAGAGGAAGGCGAGAAAGGACTGTCTGATCTTAAAGGGATAGTCCAACCAAAAAAAAAAAAAAATGAACATTTTGTTGATTTTTTCCCCCTCCTGTATAACACAAAAGTATATTTTGGAATTTATTTTAAATAAAAGGCAGTATGAAAGCCTGTTTTCACCATGGGATAAAAAGTCAATTCTGAATTGCAAGAAAAAAAGTCAGAATTGACTTTTTATCCAATTGCTTGTTGTAAACTCAGAATTGTGAGAAAAAAACAAACAAAAAAAAAAAACAAGAGAAAGTCAGAATTGCAAGACATGCACTCACATCTGGCATTTTTCTTGTAATTCTGACTTTCTGAAATCCTTAAAAATCAAGTTTATATCAATTGTTCCCCCCATCATGGAATAAAAAATGTAATTGCAAATTCTTACTTTTTATCTCACATTCCAACTTTTCTTCTCAGAATTGTGTCAAGAGTTAAAAACTCTTGCGTTTACATCTCAGAATTTCAAGGAAAGAAATCCAAACTGTCAGAAAAAAAGTCTGAATTGTGAGATAAAAAGACTGAATTACTTTTTTTTTTTTTCCATGGCGAAAACAAGCCTTTGTAATAGTACATGTCATCCAAACTTCTAAAAAAAACCTCTTCCACATATGCTTTTGTTCTAGTGTCTTTATTCTTTGTCTGATCTTGTATGTAAAAGCTAACGGTTAACTTTAATGTCTTTGGTAATAGTATCTTAGTTTATGCTAGATTATCCTAGAGTTCAGCAATTGTTTTGTTATATAAAACCGCTGCACTCAGGTTCTCCATCTCTGTGCTGGAGCATTACATTACAATCATGTCATCCGTTGTTATTAAGTCAGAGTTGGATCAAAGTCTTTGTATCTTGTCAAGACTAAAAGTTTTTGATGTGAACCATAGGCGTTGCTGAAATCAGCCAGTCCGGTGAAAAGGCGGCACACATTTAAGACAAACACACACATACACACTCCACCTGAAGTTGTCATTTGAGAGTCTTCTGGGAGCTCGGCCGCCCTTACCCACATACAGAAGATAATTAAAAGCATTGACCTCCGCCTGCCCTCCCTTCCCCTAAACATTCACCAAATGCTGCTCTCATGTCCTGGGCTGCTTTTGAGGACCGTATTTCTAACCTAAATGATCTTGTATGGAAATACGTCTGTCTGAAGTAGCAGACCTGTCTGTGACGGTAACTAGCTTTGACAGAGCAGATTCGAATGCCTGGTAAAGTCTCAAAGTTTGCTGCAGTTAAATCAGATGGACCCTTTAATGCTGGAAAATCAAGGAAAGATATTCCGCAACATTTTCTAAGAGACTCATCCGTGCTCCCTGGAAGGACAGCGGTGTGTCACCAGAGCATGACTTTGGCAAGCAATTTGGAAATGGGATAGCAGATTGTCCTTGCTGATCGTGGAAGAACGCAGTGATCTTTTCGGACCACGTACAAGGTTTGGTCCGAAATGACCCTGACCCTAGAAACCAACGCTCTTTCTCAGAGCCTGTATAACCACGGCAACATTCCCAGATGCTCAAAGCCCATATAATGTCACAGACTTCAAAAGCGACATGAAAGGTGTAGATATCTTCTCAACTACAGTCCCTGCCAGGCTAGAAGGAAAACGGGGCAATCTGGTTCGTATTATTTGATAAGCATCCCATTTTCAGAGGTATTTTAATAGCTGAGAACTATTTCTTTTCAAGGCTGGGATGTTAACTCCATACGGCCGCAAAGGGGGCCCCGGCACGGCAAAGTTTGCAGGGGTCACTGTATCTTTTATTATGTAACGACACCACTCAGCAGGAAACCTGGTTGACGCTTTATGCCACTGCCATGGCTAGGCAGGATCAGCTTTTCCCCTTCCATCGTACTGCTGGTGTTCATTACACCGTCTCCTTTCAGCGCTCTGTATGGGGGTCAGAGACAAATACACATGCCTGGAATGATGAAAAGGTGATTTATGTTTTTTAAAAATGTAGTTAAATGTAATACACACATACACACACACACACACACACACACACATATAACTCTTTAAACAATATTTTTTTTTATACATAAATATGAACATGAATATCCTTACATTTTTGGGGGATTATTCAACATTTGAAAAAATTGGCAAATCTTCTGAAAAAAATAAAAACCTAAAAACAAAAAAACGCTGAACTTAACGCAAGATCAAGAGGGTCTTCTTGGTGATGTAATTTCCAGTTTTATGGTTTTATTAACATTACAACAGATGTTGATTTTTTTTTATATATATATAAATATAAATATATATATATATATAAATATATATATATAAATATATAAATATATATATATATATATATAAATTCAGTGTGTGTATATATGACATGCTAAATTTAACACAATTAGGGTTGCAAAGGGGATGGAAAATATCCGGAAGATTCTAAAAAATCCTGGAAAGTGTCCAAAATTACTGGAATGTTTCTGAAATTTACTGGAAATTTTCCACCTTTTTGTAACCCTAAACACAAAATTAGCTAATATTATTACAATTCAGAATAATTGTTTTCTATTTGAATATATTTTAAAATGTAATTTATGTCTGTGCTGCAAAGCTGAATTTTCAGAATCATCAGTCTTCCATCAGTCTTCAGTGAATCTTTCAGAAAATAGATCTTTTAAATTGTAATAATTTTTAAAAATTTTTCAGTTTTTACTGTATTTTTAATCAAATAAATGCATCCTTGGGGAGCATACAGTAAGAGAATG
Source organism: Spinibarbus caldwelli (assembly GCA_039654775.1). NCBI lineage: Eukaryota > Metazoa > Chordata > Actinopteri > Cypriniformes > Cyprinidae > Spinibarbus > Spinibarbus caldwelli. Next base: position 6,560,084 of record CM077233.1, read on the forward strand.
TTTCTTTCAAAAACATTAAAAAAATTCCAAACTTTTTCATGCAATATGATGAGGTCATAGTGAGATCATGTGACAAAGTAGCATATAGCAAACTAGCATAATAATGCCTATTGTTTTTACCATTTAAAAACTGTGGTAATCAATATACAGTGCAGAGTCTTCAGTAAATAGTGTAAAAATCAGGCTGTGAAGTCTTCTAGCTGTAATATGAAGCTTCTTCTGAACCCCTGCTATCTGTCTGTTGGGTCATCATCACACTGTGGCGGCAGTGATCAAAATATATCAGCATCAACCACGCCACTCTGAAAACGGACCATCTTCATTACCAGCCCATTCTTACAATGAAACGCCTGGCTTTTCTCATCCGCTTTGATGCACAAGGCCTCTTTCAGCATAAACTGACTGTCACAACAGGCCAGAGGATCAGTATACGGCGCTGTTGTGCTCAGGGACAAACCACAAACCAAACGCCAGTTTTATTTTGTGCACCAAATCATAAGCCTTTGGATCATTTACCGACATCAGAGTTTGTTTGTCGGATGAGTTATTGACTTACCCCACGGGTATGTCCTTTGTGGTAATTACAAAGAGTTTGTGTGTGGAAACTGTCGCACAGTGCCTCTTTTGTGCTTAGGCAGGAATCGAAAGCTTGGAAAATAAACTTGTGTCAATTCTCAGCTTGTACGAAGTCAAACAATCAGTTGAGTTTACAATACGACAACTCTGGAATATGTATTGCCCATTATGCTAATGTGTTTTTGTTGAACGGAGGGTTCGAAGATTCATTGTCCTCTTTGGGGAAAGTTAGTCATTGTGCGGTTTACGCAGAAAAAAAAAATTAAAACCTGATATCTTTGATCCAGTGTAAAATAAATTTAAAACTATCCGTGTCTAGCTTCGCTTAATCTGTCAGATTTTCACTTTTTCTTCTTTTACAAAGACGATCTGTTGTGAAACTCTGTCAATCGAGTGTAAAACGACAGCGCTTGCGAATTACGAGCACAGATGCATCACTCTGCAAGTATGCGCTGCGTGCAAAGTGGAGCTCCGGTCCAGATTTACCCAGAATCCTCTGACGACGCGTGGCGGATGTCTATGTGATGGAAAAGACCTCACCCTTCAGTAGGATAACGCCTGTCTGCTCAGCTGTGAGGCTAAATGAAGCAGGTTATGTCAGTCGCTCGCAGCTGTGTGGAAGGATATCTTCGCAATGGTCACCAAATGTTCCTGCCCAGGCCTCGACGCCTTGAGAGCATTACCGACTTCCTGGTGGCCTGCGCTTTATAATCGTTTATACGTCCGTGCCAACATCTGTCTTCGAGACCCCCATCTATACATGCATAAACACACACATACGTATTTCCCCAAAGGCTTGATAACAGCGAGTTATGAAAACGGCCCCATGCTCGTTCGCTCCGTAGGAAAGAGCGCAGAGGCGCGAGGCGAGGCCTGCCAGCAGCGTCCGCTCCATCAATCCGGCGCAGGCACGCGTTTGCCAGTGATCCGTTCCATGAGATATGTAGTCGGGATGTGGGATTTCTTTTAATTTTTTTTTCTTTTTTGTTTTTTGTTTTTTTTATGAAAGGCTCTTTACCCAGAAGGAATGGATTTGCAGGCCTCCTTTGATCCCTCCTTTATGATTCTTTTATTTGTTTTAGCCACATCCCCTCTCAAAGCCGCACTTGGTGAAATGTGCTTTGAATTAGGAGTTGGGGGAAGCGGGCTGTGCAGCATTTTCACTCCGCCGCAGGAGGCAATGTGGTGGGGCCAGGGTGCAACATATCGCCATGCTAGACTGATAAAATATAGAAATATATATAGAAATATATATATATATATATATATATATATATATATATGTATAAGCTACATTAATTTGTGATTGTGATTTTTTAATGCTAGCTCTATATATTAAATAATTATTTTATATATTTTAATATTATTTACATGCGCTGTATTTAAAAAAAAATATTATAATATAATATATATATATATATATATATATATATATATATATATATATATATATATATTATATTATGATTAAAACATCTAAAATAATCTAAAATATTTATTTTAGATTCTCAAACAGTGTTAGACATACCCCAGAATGTACTTGGAATGATGAAGATTTTGGTTTGTTAAACCATCATAAAAAAAAAATTCTCTCATATATACAGTATGGTACATTCACCTAAAGCAATATATATGTAGCAATCTCAGCTGCCTGATTTTTTTTTATGTAAAGTTGCATATATATATATATATGTATGTATGTATGTATGTATGTATGTATGTATGTATATATATATATATATATATATATATATATATATATATATATATATATATATATATATGCAACTTTACATATTGGGCTGGGCAACAATATTGTTACATACTGCAATGAAAAAAAAAAAATCAGGCAGCTGAGATTGCTACATATATATTGCTTTAGGTGAATGTACCATACTGTATATATGAGAGAATTTATATATATATATATATATATATATATATATATATATATATATATATATATATATATATATGCTTGTATCATTGCAAAATATAAACTATATTATCGCCCAGCTCTAATCTGCTAAATGTAACTATAAGGCACGAAGATATTAAGATAACATAAACATTATCATGATTTTCTGTAAAACTGTTTGAAACAATGTGCACTGTAAAAAGCGCTATATATAAATGAACTTGACTTAAAAATAAAAATAAAAATTTGTTTGCAATCAAACACTTTTTTGTAACACTTCAACACTGTTGCTTTTTAAGAAAAACCACTGTTAAAAAGGAACACATTTCAAGTTTGTTATTGATGAATTTGTACTTGAGCCACACTGATGTATCTGTGGGTGTACATGACCAAATAGTTGGAATAGTTTTTTTTTAAAAGCTGGTGTTCAGTTCATGCCCCTGTTTGACATGTGTCAGGCCTTTCTATAATCGCTCTCATCTTAGGAAGTGGTTTGCCATCACAGAGAGTGGCGTGTTTGCCTGCGCATGTGTGTTTACTTCAAAACTGCCCTGTAAACAAAATCATTTCTCAGCGGAAGTGAGCCTCTGGTGGATACTGTACAGACTAAAGAAGTAAATAAACAAACTGCGTGTATACACAGACCGAGAAAATAAACCTTACCAAAGAAACACACCGCATCACAACATCTGCCCTTTGTCTGCGGCTGGCGTCCAGACTGTTGGAGAAGAGTAAATGGGAGCATCTGGGAAAGAGCCAAGGCCTCGATTGTTCGTCTTCGGTTTCCACCGTCTACACCGGGAGAGCTATGAAGTCAGAAAAAGACAAAATGCCATGAGATGATGCTTTTATCATGGCCTGCTGGGCTTCCAGGCTTTGATGAAGCTGTGCTTTATGATACTGTCATGCGCCACATTCTCCAGTGACTAAAATGAAAGAGTTTTAAAACTGGTGGTAAAGCACTACAGTGGTTCTTGGCAGGGCGTAAATAAAAGTTTAAATAGGTACTGATATCCTGAGTGGCTCAAGCGCTGTGGCTCTACGATCAGCAGTACACAAGCGGTGACGTCAGTTCAATAAAGACAAAGTATGGCAAGTTCAAATGATGTCATTCAATGTTAGGTAACGTGAAATTAAATACATTTAATCTTGTCCTGATCATATCAACAGGTAAACTGTAAATAAGTCAACTATAACCTTAACCATCTATATTCAAGGAACCCCGAAGCATTCAGTTTGAAGAACAGTTTGATATATGATATATGAATAAATAAAAAAAAAAATCTTACCTCATGATGCTCCTGATGTAACTGAAAGGAAAAAAGAAAGCAGCAGCAGCAGCAATTTTTCCATTAAGCTGAAATGACGATCTCATAAATTGGGAAGTCTGTGTAAACATTGAGAATTTAAAACTTGGAAAATTCTAGTTAACTTCAGAGAAGAGTGGCTTCTTTGTGGCTTCAAAACCTAAAATGAACTACGATATTATTCCCGTAAAAAGAAAGCTCTAATGTTCATCAAGGCTGCATTTACTTGACCAAGCAAAAAAAAAAAAAAAAAAAAAGTGAAATATTATTACAATTTAAAATAACTGATTTCTATTTGAATATTTTTTTAATGTAATTTATTCCTGTGATGCAAACCTGAATTTTCAGCATCATTACTGCAGTCTTCAGTCACGTGATTCTTCAGAAATCATTCCAATATGTTGATTTGCTGTTCAAGAAACATTTCTTATTATCGAATATTGAAAAAATGTTGTCAAAAAAAGGTTTTTTTTAATTTTTTTTTACTTTTTTTTAGGAGTCTTTGATTAATCAAATATTCAAAAGGAGACAATTTATTTACTTTTTTTTTGTAACAACATTATAAATGTCTTTACTGTCACTCACATTAATGCATCATTGTTGAACAAAAGTAATGATTTCCTTAAAAAAAAAAAAAACCTTACTGACTTTTGAACAGTACATTAAAAAGTTCTGGGGAGTTTTAAAAACATTAAAACATCTCTTTAGGATGAATATCTTGTGCATTCAAGTTACTAATAAATAAATAAAAATGATTGATTTATTCAAAATAAAAATAGTATAATTTAGTATAGTAAATTTGTAAATTAACCCCTTTTGGGCAATTAACTACAGTAAATGAGTACAATAACAGTATGCGGGTTTAAAAAAACATGAGGTAGAGTAAATAATGACAGAATTTTCATTTTTGGAATAATTATTCCATTAAAACTCTATATTTAAAGCATATAATTTCGTTTTTAGGTAGGAAGGATGCCCCTGTACACAAGCCCACTCCACCTTAAAATAGCACTACTACCATCAACAAAACAGATGATGCATGAACTTCCCTAAAGTCTGTCCATATAAATCACACTGGGATCCACCCTACTCCATTAGCTCTCTGGCACAGAGCTGTCCACTTAGCTTTTGTGTATCAAAATAAATCCATACTGAACTAATGAATGAAAGCCGGTTGGAAATGGTCTGTAAAAGTACTTGAGCACCACAAAGCAGGTGCACCACACTGCAGAGGAGGAGGAAGACAGGCTGATTAGTCCTGTCTGCCATCATGATGCTCTCCGAGAGAGAGAGAGATGGGGCCGAACCAGACCTGAGCTTACATGTGGTACGCATTTGACACTATAAACACACACACGAGTTCTCTGGCAAACCTCCCACCCATCAAACACCGAGAGAAGAATAACAGTGTGGAGTGGCCTGTTGCATGCAAAGCACACCCCACCTACACCCCGGCCCTCTTCCTCGCCCACTCGCTTTTATCAAAGCAACATGCCGCCTGTTCGCCGAGGATGTGGAAGTGCGCTGCGATAAATAAAACGGCATCAGGGGTTGAAATGTTTATGCACAGTTTGGCTAGTTTAGTTGAGCCAGACCACAGCTAGCGCTTCACCAAACTGTCAGCTCTGACAAAAAAAGAAATAACACACACACACACACACACAAAAAGTGCAAATAGGTCAACAAAATGAACAAAGCTCTGGTTTATTAATAAAAATAAAAAAAAATTAAATAAAAAACAAGTTTGGAATAGAATATCTTAATACTTATTATGCATTAACTAAATGCATTAATAATGTGCATTAAACACTCAGCACTGTTTTTTCAATATAATATGTGAAATGAAATGCATTAAGCAGTGATAAATATTCAACAGTAATAGGCTATATTGTTGTCACATGACCTCATCATGTTTAATTTGGCATTTAATTATCTTAAAGGTGCCATAGAATGGAAAACTGTATTTACCTTGGCATAGTTGAATAATAAGAGTTCTGTACATGGAAATGACACACAGTGAGCCTCAAACACCGTTGTTTCCTCCTCATGTAAATCTTGTGAATAAAAAAGACTAATGAAAAACAGGCAAATCAGAACATAACACCGACTGTGACGTAACAGTCAGGATCACTAATAGTTACGCTCCCAACATTTGCATATACCCACCCATGTTCTAGACCAGCCGCCAGCTGAACCATCAGAAGTTGCAGGTATTGTGAAGAAACAAGCGAGGACAACAGCGAAAATGGCAGATCATGGAAATAAACGTTATGTTCCAGGCTGTGCAGGGGATGTGAAGTGCAGGGATGGGTTGGTGTCTGTATTCAGAGAGGCACGGAAAGCACATAACGCGTTCTAATAAAATAACGCGAGCCACTAAAGGGACATGGTTAGCTCCTTGCTAGCGGTAGCCTGTTACATTACAGTACATACGATTTCACTTACCACATAAACAGAGTAAGGAGAGATGACTGAGGATGATAGCGAGCACCACTGACAAGCATCTGATCTTGTAAAATGTGTGGTAAGTACTGTAAAACCATTTCTGGAGAATTTTTGCCCTTACCTAAGACAAATACCTTCTAAGTAGATATCAGAACAATTTAAAATATTGTATCAATTCATTTTATGGCACCTTTAAAAGTAAAAAAACAAAAAAAGAAAAAAAAAGAAAAAAAAATTATATATATATATATATATATATATATATATTAGTATCTTTGAGATACTATTATATATTTTTTATAAATATTTTAAATCAGTTTTTATTTTTATATTTTCTGTTTTTAATTTTAGTTCAAGTTTTAGTAATTTTAGTGTATTTTTAGTAGTTTTTTTTATTTTATGTTTGTCTATATAGTTTTTATTCCTTTTTATTTCAATTTTAGTTTTTGTTAATTTAGTACATCAAGTTAAATTATATTAAAATGTGAAATGTTGCATTGGCATCTAGCTGGAATATATAATATATAAATATATTATATATACAGTGCCACTTGAAAGTTTGTGAACCTCTTGCAGAATCTGTGAAAATGTGAGAAATTTTAACAAAATAAGAGAGATCACACAAAATGCGTTTTTTTAATTTAGTACTGTCCTGAGTAAGATATTTTACATAAAAGATGTTTACATTTAGTCCACAAGACAAAAAAAAAAAAAAAATAGCTGAAATTATTAAAATAACCCCATTCAAAAGTTTGTGAACCCTTGGTTCTTAATACTGTGTGTGGTTACCTGGATGATCCACGACTGTTTTTTTTTTTTTTTGTGATGGTTGTTCATGAGTCACTTGTTTGTCATGAACAGTTAAACTGAGCACTGTTCTTCAGAAAAATCCTCCATGTCCAGCAGATTCTTCAGTTTTCCAGCATCTTTTGCATATTTGAACCCTTTCCAGCAGTGACTGTATGATTTTGAGATCCATCTTTTCACACTGAGGAAAATTGAGGGACTCAAACACAACTATTAAAAAAAGGTTCAAACATTCACTGATGCTCCAGAAGGAAACACGATGCATTAAGAGCCAGGGGGTGAAAACTTTTGAACAGGATGAAGATGTCCAAATTTTTCTTATTTTGTAGAAATATAATTTTTTTTCCATTTAGTACTGCCCTTCGGAAGCAACAGAAGATACTCGCATGTTTCCCAGAAAACAAATTAAGTACAATTTACCTTGATCTTCAAATTCAAAAAGTTTTCACCCCCCGGCTGTTAATGCATCGTGTTTCCTTCAGGACCATCAGTGAATGTTTGAACCTTTTTTAATAGTTGTGTTTGAGTCCCTCAATTGTCCTCTCCGAAACTTGTATTAACCCGGAAGTAAGATTTTTGTTACAGAAATATGCTGTGTCCCAATGTGCTTACTTATACTACGCCCTTAAAGTATGTACGCTTTTGGTGAAGAAAAAGTACACACTTTTGAGTGTGTAGTAGAAGAGTAGGCAAGCTTTGGGACATACTATCACGTCACACAACTGCATCTTTACCTGAGCGCTCTGTCGCACCTGCTACACGCACCCTTTCACTGTAAACTGGCCTGTCAATCAATTTGTCACAGTTCATATCCTCCACATTTAATTTAATTTAACTTCCTACCATATTGGAGAGAAAAGTAGCAGCTCATTGATCTTCCAGTCGCGGGTCTTTCATGCTGAGAACTCTGCTCATATTGTCTGTATAATGATGCATTTAAAAGTTAATGACCAAATGGATGTTTATAAAAGTTCACGTTGCTGTTGCAGATGAAATATAACAGATAACAATAAATAAATATTTTTTACTAGTTTAAATGTTGATTATTAGTAACTCAAACCACTTTTTATAAACCTCTCTACCTAACCATCAATTGCGCACATCCGCCACATTTGTAGTTTTTTTTTAACGCGTTTTAGTCGTGACTGTAGTCCTGGACCGAATCCTTCGCCAAAGCGCAATGAATTGTGGGCAATTTTACCCGTTAGAGTGTGCACGGATCCACACTTCAAAAATCGACTTGAAAAAATAGACCATCCGGGGACTTTTGGCATACTCTTTTCAACATACTATGCTTTGGGACACACTTATTCTAATCTCACATTGGGACGCAGGGATACTCTGTCATACGTCCAAATTATTTTTTGAAACTTTGTCCATGCTTAGCATGAGAATCCAACTCTTTAATAGTGTAAACAACTCTGAATGCATGAAAGAGCATTTTAAAATCGCTGTTTTTGAAGTAATTTTTTTGTAGAGAGAGACGAGCAGACGCAGCCCAGCAGGCACAAAACAGGCACACAACGTCATAAGACGTTGATATTTGGTTAAATTTCGGTTGCGACGTCGGGTGACCAAAATTCAACGTAAATTCAACATCTAATGTCAATGTTAAATTGATGTCCAATACCGACGTCAGCTGACGTTGAGATTTTGTTGTTTTTAGGTTGTGCAACCAAAATCCAACGTTAAATCAACGTCAAATTGACGTCAAATATTGACGTCAACCCGATTTTCATTTTCAACCAAAATGCAACGTCTGTCCGACGTCATGTCCAACGTCAACCTGACGTTACATAGACGTCTGGTGCCTGCTGGGAGCATGCGTCTCTCTCTCTCTCTCTCTCTCTCTCGAGATCGATAATTAATTGAAATACATGCTATAATTCATTCAAATAAATGTGGTCTTACCACACTATTTCATCTCTGTGTCTGATTTGAAGCTGGCAGAATGCTAGCGCTAACGAGCCGTAATTGACGAAAATAACTCATTTTTACCCATTCGTTCAAATATTGCGCTGCAAAGAGCAAGTCTATTACTTCGCAAATGACCATGGAATAAGGATTTTAATGCACTTTGCGGAGGCTCCGCTTCGCGTCGGGCGGTTCTTTGCCTCCACGTCGTGCATTAAAATCCTTAAAATTATTAAAATCCACACGTATGTATGTATGTGTGTGTATATATATATATATATATATATATATATCTTTTTTACACTTTTCTGCAGACCCCATTTGGAAAGCCCCATTACCTCAGCATAATGTACTCTTTTGTAAATCACATATGAGTTATAATATTGTTTTGTCCACTGAATGGCTCTTCGCTCTCCCATACCACATAAAGCAGCTCTGCAAATACACAAAAAACACAAAGTCAAGCTTGAGTCGATACAACTTTATAAAATGTCTGCATGATGTGAGCAGTTTGGACTTGCTCCTGATTATCAGCTTGATTTAGCGATGAGCGAAAAGTCAGATGCTGTTTGGCCACGTCGAGGGATGTCCATCGTGCGAATGAGATCACAGGCCTGGGGACCACGCACAGTCCAGGCCTGTGAGCAGCTGTTTCTCTAGTTCCTGAAGAGCTGTCCTCCACTTCCTGCTGCAGCCTGTAATGCACTGAGCAGACAGTGTGCAGCTTTAGCGAGGCTGCGCTGAAAACAAGCAAACAAACACATCAAATATCACATCCTCCTGAGGGCTAATCAGAGGAAGTCCCGTCAATCAATTCACATTTGCTGCACACTGCTGACATCCTCCTGCCGCTCAGGCCATCACTCACCCTCAAAGACTGTCAGTAAGAAATTCATGGTCTGAAACAATTACTTTTGAGAATGTGGACACTATTTTTGCTGACAAAAATGCTGGTTCTTCATTGGTAGAAGTGTTTTGTTTTTTTACTTGCTTCTAGACAAGAGATGACAAAAAAGTTTTAATTTAATAGTTCTCATGAAAAATGTGTTAAGTCAAAATCTGACTGAAAATTCACAAAAATAAAAAGTAAAATTAAATAAAATACGTTATTTTAATTACAACTGAGGCAAACATATACTTTAATGTATTATATAATTCATAAATTTAATAACAAACAAATTTTAATATAAAACTCAAATGATCTAAAATATAACAAAATGTAAATTATGAAATTTGTGTTTATTTATTTATTAGTTTGGTGCACATAAACTAACAAATAAACAAACACAAAATTCATAATTTGCATTTATGTAATTATATTTTGATTATTAACTTTTAATAACAATAGCAAATTATAAAAATATAATATCAAAATATTTTTTTAATTATTGTACATAATATAAATTAACCATATGTATATATACAGTACATATACAGCATATATATATATATATATATATATATATATATATATATATATATATATATATATACAAACACACACACACACACACACACACACACACTGTATGTATAATATGCATAATGTAATATAATTTATTTAACGTAATTTTATTAATTAAACTTTTTAAAATAATAAATTATAAAAATATATCAAAATTTTTTATGCATTATTGTACATAATATAAATTAAACATACACACACACACACACACACACATATATATAGTATGTAAACCAAAGTAGTAAATAAACATAAAAATATATTTATTTGAATGTTTATTTAAATTACTATAACATTTTATTTATTTATGTATTTATTTTGAGAGAGAGAGAGAGAGAGAGAGAGAGAGAGAAAGAGAGAGAGAGAGAGAAAGAGAAAGAGAAACCAAACTAATGAATAAATAAATACATACAAATTTTAAAAATGTATATTTATTTGAATATTCATTTAAAATTATATCAGTATATTTTGTTAATAACGTTTGGATTCCAAAGGAAAAAATAATGCAGGTTTTAATGTTCATGATAGCCGGCAGATGATGACAGAATTTTCAGTTTTAAGCAAATGACAATAATCATTCAGCTTAGTGCAATTATGGAAGATGACAATAGTTTTTGAAAGTTGCATTCAAAATCCACTAAAAGTTTGAATAGTCATGAGTTCATAGTCCTGATCTTAAACGGGGTCATTTTCAGGCCATCCCAACACCTGACAGCTTCTTTTACTGAAGGTTCAGGGAGTTCATGCACATTGCCAAAAAAATATAAGCCAGAAGATGACAAGCAAAACCAGCTCAATAAACTGGGGATGCTGCCCTCTTGATGAGTAAATTACAGAGGATGTGGATACTAATGAGCGTATGAGTTTTTGACGAGAGGGAGGTGCATATCAGGGATGAAACATTGGAGGTTTGGAGCAACCGAGTCATAAAAAAGTGGTTGTTTGTGTCTCCATGTGCAATTGCCCAGGGCATACGGCGAGATACTCATCCACTGTCCACAACAGTCGGCTCTTCATTAATCATACACTACAGAGTTTCCCTCGCCACTTTGGCTCAAGCATGCTGCCAGAAACAACACGAGATGACGCCGAATTAAAATCAAATTCTGCTGTGATTAGAAGAGTACATTTACAGCACGTGCCTCGCTGAAGTCAACCCAAAGCTTTGGTTGAAGACTCAATGCGCCCATTTCTACAGGAAGCATTCATGTCGAATGGGCTTGGAACGCAGGGTCTGTCTCAGCGGAGAGTCATTGTGAAGAATGACATCTGAGATTATAAATCAACAAGCCTCGCCATGACTTCAGAAACCGTCTGAAACCACAAGAGCAATATACTTCATGATGGAATTCACCAAGGACCGGATCTTCACTCCGCTGTCACGCAATGCTGATGAGATCCAGTGAGAGATTGCGAGCTTTCTCAACACACCTAGCAATCATTGCTCCAAATAAACATTCCATGGAAATTCATGCAACTACTACATTCAACCGTCAAGGGCTCTGCGCTTCGTATTTTAGTGCAGCCACCCAAGATAAATGTACACTGCACTGTTTCAAAACAGGAACGTCAGGTAACTCTTGATTAAACTGGATGCAGTTAGCAAAAAAATGAGCCTTGTAATAATATTTGGGTGTCAGGTAGAGGTGGCATCAGGCACACACCTGTCTCTCCTACTTAATGTCAGAAAAAAACAAGAAGCAGACAGGAAATACGTGATCCTGACAGGAAGCTAGAGAGGTAAGGGCAGTCAGAGGCCTTTAGAGATGGAGGCGAGGTAAACGAGTATGCTTGAACCGGGCCTCCGCTCCGCTCAGGGAGTATCAGGTTCCACTAAGTCGAGTTGTGTGTACCTTTCCTTTCATGTGCTGACTCTTCACATTTAGAGCCTCGTCACGGTCATCGAGCCGATCCATCTGGGTTTCCCCACAGACTCCGGGGTCTTAGGATGCATCCCGTTCTGTCTCTGCAAACAGGGAGTGCATCTGCTTAAAGGGATAGTCCACCCAAAAATTAGAATTCTGTCATTAATTACTCCCCCTCGTGTTGTTCCAAACCCGTAAGACCTTCATACATTTTCAGAACAAAAATTAAGATATTTTTGATGAATTCCGAGAGCTCTCTGACCCTCCCATAGACAGTAAGGATCCTAACACGATTAAGGCTGAGAAACATAGCAAGGACATCATTAAAATAATCCATGTGACATCAATGGTTCAACCGTAATTTTAAAAAGCTACGAGAACACTTTTTGTGTGTAAAGAAAACAAAAATAACGATTTTATTCAACAATTTGTCTCCTCTGCATCACCCTGGCGCTATTTTGGATAGTATCACATACGTAAACAACGTTTGCAACATATGTACGTGGATACATTGTTTACATTCAGAACAAAGCGTAAACAACGTATCCGCATACATACGTTGCATACGCAAAATGGCGCCAGGGTGATGCAGAGGAGATGAATTGTTGAATAAAGTTATTTTTGTTTTGTTTGCACACAAAAAGTAATCTTGTTGCTTCGTAAAATTACGGTTGAACCACTGATGCCATGTGGATTATTTTAAAAATGTCCTTACAACGTTTCTGGACTTTGATCGTGTTAGGATCCTTGCTGTCTATGGGAGGGTCAGAGATCTCTCGGAATTCATCAAAAAATATCTTAATTTGTGTTCCGGAGATGAACGAAGGTCTTACAGGTTTGGAACGACATGAGGGTGAGTAATTAATGACAGAATTTTCGTTTTTGGGTGAACTATCCCTTTAAAAAACAAGCATGACATAGACTCTTAAAAATAAAGGTTCCAAAAGAGGCTTTCGCAGTGATGCCACTGAAGAACCACAAAGAACCTTTCAGTCAACAGTTCTTAAAATAACCATTTTTTTCTTGGTGTGAAGAACATTTTAACAATCTTAAAGAACCTTTTTCCATTATAAAGAACCTTTTGTGGAATGGAAAGATTCCATGAATGTTAAAGGTTCTTCATGGACAATGTTGCCAACTTTGTGACTTTTCAGACCCCTTTAGCGACTTTTTTCTAAAAAAGCACCTAGCGACAAATCAGCAGTGCATTCGGTTAAAATAGATATTCTGTTGCTTCTCAGCAATTGTCCTTATCTTATGTGAATTTCTCATTCTGCTGGATCTGTCTGCTGCTTTTGACACTGTCAATCACCAGATCCTGCTGTCTTCCCTCTCATCACTGGGCATCACTGGGATTCCACTTCGCTGGTTTGAATCCTATCTCACTGGTAGGTTCTTCAGGGTGGCCTGGGGAGTGGAGGCATCCAAAGCACATCAACTGGTCACTGGGGTTCCTCAGGGATCGGTTCTCGGACCCCTCCTCTTCTTCACATACACTACATCACTGGGTCCCATCATACAGTCACATGGTTTCTCCTACCACTGCTACGCTGATGACACACAGCTCTATCTTTCTTTTCAACCAGATGATCCAACGGTAGCTACACGGATCTCAGGCTGCCTGGCGGACATCTCGGCATGGATGAAAGAACATCATCTATTGCTCAAAGACTGGCAAAGACTGAGCTTCTTGTCTTCCCTGCCACTCCAGCTCTACATCATGATTTCACCATCTAGCTAGGTTCTTCTACAATTACCCCATCAACTTCGGTCAGAAATCTTGTTGTAATCTTTGATGACCAGCTGACCTTCAAAGACCACATTGCAAAGACTGCTCGATCTTGCAGGTTTGCATTACACAACACCAGAAAGATCAGGCCTTTTCTAACAGAGCATGCTGCTCAACTTCTTGTCCAGGCCCTTGTCATTTCTAGGCTGGACTACTGCAATGCTCTTCTGGCTGGACTTCCATCAAGCACAATCAAACCTCTACAAATGATTCAGAATGCAGCGGCACGACTGGTCTTCAACGAGCCCAAAAGAGCCCATGTTACACCTGTCTTTATCTCCTTGCACTGGCTACCGGTTGCAGCTCGCATCATGTTCAAGATATTGATGCTTGCATATAGAACAGCCACAGGCTCAGCACCCGCCTACTTCCACTCCAGAAGTCTGAGATCCACTAGTGAGCGACGCCTCGTGGTACCATCACAGAGAGGCTCAAAATCACTCTCCAGAACATTCTCGTTCACCGTTCCTGGCTGGTGGAATGATCTTCCCAACCCCTATCCGGAATGCTGAATCCCTGATAATTTTCAAGCGACAGCTGAAAACCCTTCTCTTTCAATGCTGCTTGACTTCATCCTAAGTTAAAAAAAAAAAAAAAAAAAAAAAAAAAAAACCTTTGTCTTTCTCTTTATTTATTCTATCCCTTTCTAGCTTGTACTTATTTGAACAGTGCCTGAGAGTTGGTATTATGTGCACTTCCTCTGTTTGCCTCTTTAAGATGAATCGCTTTATGTATTCTCCAGTTGTATGTCACTTTGGATAAAAGCATCTGCAAAATGACTAAATGTAAATGAATTTGATTTCATCAGATGACAGCTCGATTAACATCTTATTAACAGCTGGTTATGTAATCTTAATAGGTTGCGTTTCAGTCACTATTTCATATTCTTCTCGTTGTCTGACAACAGAAACAAAACTATATCAATGAAAACACTTTTATTGAGAATTTGGCTGCATTAAAATACAGTATGTGTATGTGATCACAGAAAGGCAAACAAATGTAAAAGGAAATGCGACGTCATGAATATGCTAATTAGTCTAGCACATTTAGGGACTTTTCAAGGAGGCTTTAGCTACTTTCCATTAAAAGAAGTTGGAAACAGTGTTCATGGAACCACTGATGCCAAACTGCTTTTGATTACAGTTTACATGATTTCGTTTGATCTTCAGCACCAATGCAAAAGAAATCATACTATATACCCGTAATGTGAATTTAAATTTGCAGTCTGTATTTAATGCTGTGCAACAGAGTGCTGCAGGGATGACATATTTATGTACTGTAGGCCAAAACCCAAAAACAAGTTAGGGTTATAGCAATTAGGGTTCCATCGTCCCTTGGGTTTGGGTTTTTGGTTTAATGGCTGAAATAAGGTCTGTGGTTAAAACAAACTAAAGATATTTTCATGTTTTATTCTACCACATAAAATACATCAGTATTGTGATTTTTTTTTTTTAAAACATTTACTTTTATTGTAAAAGACGGTTGCTTACAAGTTGCTAAATAGGACTGCAGAGTTTATTGGGGACATTAAATGCCATCACACCAAACAGGTAAACTCACTAATCACTAACTTTCAAAGCCTCGTTGAGATTATAATCACGCCCTTGCAAACTAAACTTTCAGCAAAAATGTTTTTAAAGACTGAAATAGTTGTCAGAAGTTTAAGTGAAGTTGAAATGGTGGTGTAGTTCGTTTATATCCTATGTTTAGCTTTTTATTCTGGCAAAAGTATTTAGACTTCAGAATTAATAAAAGTTGTATTAATTGATCGAGATTATCATGGACAAAATGTGTAAAAAACTTTTGTTGGTCACAGAGCTTATTTTCTGCAATACTGCAAAAGCCAATTGAAAAATCCTATTGGGTTTTTGTCGAGGGAACCAGGGTGATGCTAACTTATGGGTTGGCCTTCAAAAATATGCATATGATTCAATTCTTTTTATTGATTCAAAAACAGTGCACAAAGGTGCCCAGTTTCCAAACAAATGACTCTGAGAAGCCAGTTGTTTTAATGAATCATTTTAATCAATAACATAGTGGACATTATAACTGAAATACGCCAAATCAAATTTGTAATCGTATTGAACCTGGAAATATATTACCTGAAAAGTCAAAGTCCATTGTTGGAAATGAAGATGGCTGAGGCATTTGTGTCAGTATGCCTTTATTTAGAACAATGTGAGATTGAGGAGAACGTCTCTCGATGCTGAAGAAGAAACATGAGATGCTTTAGTGGGAAGGAACAATGATGGCCAAAATCATCCTCCACCAGGATTGATCCTCGAAACATCTCTTTTCCTCCTTATTGGAGATCTGGGAAGCTCATCTGAGCCATCCTATCATGGGAGGAAATGGTTGATTTGATGTGGCGTCGGGCCGTGGGCTTGGATCCTTTCCCACCCTCTGTCAGAAGGGTCATACTAGGAGGAAGAGCCAAGGGAATCGCTGCAATGCCTCCATCCAAATGAGACACCTCATATCCTCCTTCCACGCTGTCCACGGTTCCACTTCGGGGTCACTTGATCCGAATCGCAGAAAGCGACACCCCTTTCGGAGTCTGTGAATGTGCTCAGAGTTGTGTAATAGCACGATTCAGAAATCTAAAGGCATGCGGTGGATTTGGTGTCAGGGGGTTTCGTGACACATGATGATGCAATCCTGTGACTCTACCCGTTCTCGCTGTGAACCAGCACGCATGGCATTCACAGGCCTCTGGGAAGGCCGCTTTCCACTCGTTTCTGTGCCTGCAGGTTTAACTGTGGGATTCCAGGCTGCAAACACATTTTACTGCATTCCCATAGTGGTCGTGGAATTGTTGTTTTCCTCTTCTTTTCCAGGGTTCCTGCTGATGCTGTTGTCTGATGGCAGTTTGTCAGCCGAGTGACAATTCTTGCTTAATTTCCAGAGGAAGCCCGAATGTCCTCAAACATGTCTGCTGATAGCTTTGTTCCTTGGCCAAGAGCAAACCGTTCAGCTCAGCTGTGGAGCTGCTCCCCAGAGCCAAAGCTTCACAGAAGCAATTAACCATGGGTAGTTTGGCTTAATGAATACTATCAATTACAAAGCCTCTGTACTTACAGAGCTAGAAAAACTCTGGGAGTGTGTGGTATTTCAGAGGAGGAAAAAAAACATACGTAAAACATTCATATTGAGATTATTTTTAGCAGCTTTTTGTTGCTCGAGATTGATGTTTAGTAATAAAACAGCAATCTACAGCTAATCTACATGATCTCTAAATCAACTAAGGTTAATGAGAACAAACCCAAGGCTACAAGGCTGTCGACCTGCAATACGAGATGGCAAATGTTCTCAAAGATGGTTTTGTTTGTTTAGTTTGCTTTTTGAATAGTTTCAGATCTGAACACTTCACAGGGCAGGATCTGAGAGTCTGAAACATTCATTTGTGATTCCACTGTTCACCGCAATTCACAACTGCCGGTGCTGTTGGAAAAAAGTCAAATTAAGTGGCATTAAGCAATTTTGGTTTCCTAATTAAAACAGATTTATTGGTAAATTTTCTCCATTCAATATTTCCTGTCTTAAACCAAGCCACGGATTTAAGCGTCGCCTTCCTTTACTGTTAACAGCTCAGTCATGCTCTGAGATCAGACACGCAAACGGACGTTTGAGAGGAGAACTGCACCGGAAATACTTTTGTAATTGATTTTGCATGTGTATGACACAGAAATGAAAAATTACCAATATTTATTTAATGGCTACCCTTCCTGTTATATTGACCTGACACAAAACAAGCAAAAATACTGTTTTACTTGGACTGTATATCAATAGTGTTTAATTTCTTGAAGTCTAGTGTGTTTTTCTGGCAGGAACGGCACAGCTTAAATAATACCTGATCTAAATCACATGCAATATACAAATCAGAAAAGAAAAAATGTGTTCTTTCTTTTCTTTATGTGAAATACCCCGCAGTACAAGAGAGGAAAACAAAACACCACACAACAAAAAGAGCTATATGAGGTATGAGATCACTGTTCCAAAAAAAAAAAAAATGCAATTAAAGAGGGAAAATAAAATAAGAGCGCAAGTGCAAATTAGTCTGATAGAAGGGGAGATGCGAGATTAAAATGAACTAAACAACATGCAGCTGTTCCTCAATTTTAACAAAAAGGAAAAAAGTAATTTTATACCCGACACAAGCACACATGCACTTTTATAAGCTCATATAAAATCTTAAGATGCAGTTAATTGCATTTCCGTTAAACCAAAATTGAATGCATGAGGAAATTGTCTGTTTGGTTGGAAACTTGAGATGTTTTTTCCTAATACATTTATGAGACAAGAATGCAATTAGTGGCATCATAAAACAACAGAAAAACTACAACTACAGCTGATCGGTTCAGAGAAAAACAATTAAAAATAACAGGAAAAATAAATGAAACCACACTTTCATCAATATAGCCGACTTCATCAGAATCCCTTTTTCTGGGAATCTGAAGGCAGCTAATGTACAAAATTCAGAAATATACAAAACAAAAAATTTAAGTTGCACTAGTTTGTTATAATATCAGCAAATTAACCTACATTTGGAAACAGTGAATGCAAGAGAGAGCAGAGGTATTGGTAAAGAAAAAAAGAAACTCTGATGACCCCTAAAATGATAAGATATATGGCTAAATAAAATGTTAAAAATGTCAGCAAATAAGCAAATAAATAAATACAATCAATGCCCAAGAGTAAATGTTTGTTGTAAATTCTTTTAGGGCTCTGTGGAGAGAAAGAAGTCATGAGATGGTGAGGCTTCACATGAAGATAGTGCCATCTAGAGCCATCCTTCAGACAGCACTGAATCAATATAAACCCATTAAACTCAAACTACTACAGCTACAACAACAAAACAGAGCAGAGATCATGTCTAGGACAAAGTTAAAAGCACAGTCCATCATCTACATTGCAGTTATTCTTGTCTTGATTTAACATCACAATACATCATATAGTCCTACACAGATCCTTTTTTTAAATAGATATTACGTGTTTTTGCATCAAGGAGTTGCCACTTGGCCAGAACTGAATTCTGTAAAGACGAAGGGGTTAAACTGTAGGACATGCCAATCCCAGGGTCTCAGAAGACAAAGTTGAAACATGCAGCAAATTATTATTATCTAGATACCACATGACAACTTTGCTATGTGCGTCTATGAAGGTCACTGTTTGCTGGGATGCAGCTCAGCTGTAAATGACTAGGATGTCATGGAAATGTTTGTACACAGCATTGAAGGTGTTTGAAGCTGTTTTGCTAACTTCATCCAAGTGTCTTTTCTACTAAATCCCAACTTGTCAGCAAGCCCAAATGTGCAAAATAAGAGTTTTAGCCAAACTCTTTTTTCTTAAAAAATGCTGGCCGCTCCCATGACCCTAGAGTTGACCATATGGTCAAGGAATATTTCACCCAAAAATTAATTTTGCAGACAATTTGCTGACAACACCCTCAGATTCTGAGAAATTTAGCATTTACATCACTCCTCTGAGGTGAATGGGTGCCGTCAGGATCCATGATAACACTTCCTCCAGTTACAAAGTCCATCCCCTGTTGTCTTCTCACATCGAAATCCACTGAAATTTTTGGACTGTTTAGCCTGTAAATGGTGCTTGATCGGTGCATATTTCTCTCCTGATTCAGACTAAACTACGTTTTCACTGGAAAAAGCAATATTATGGATAGAGGATTTACATGTTTATTGATGGATGGAGTCATGTGGATTATTGTGATGTTTTTATCAGCTGTTTGGGCTCTCATTCTGACGGTACCCATTCACTGCAGAGCATCTATTGATGAGCAAGTGATGTAATGCTGAATTTCTCCAAATCTTTTCCTATGAGGAAACAAACTCATCTACATCTTGGATGGTCTGAGAGTGATTTTCAACAAATTTTCTTTGAGTTAACAATTCCAAGTTGCACGGGGGGGGGGGGGGGGGGTTCTTGTAAGAACTGTTCACTGAAAGGTACTTTTGGGAACCAGAATGGTTCTTCTGCAGCATCACTGCAAAACCCTTATTTGGAGCCTTTATTTTTAAGTGTGTTGGGTGCTTGATGGAAACACTCTGCACTAGGAACAAAGAAAACTGATATTCTTTTATTATACTGATATAGGCTATATCAAAGTGTACTTACATATTTATTTTGGATGGGAAATATCCAAATGAGTCTGTATTTTCTTGACATGGTTTCCCGCTCCAGTTCAAACCAAGGAGGTCATATTGGGTTTTAAAGAGCATCCCGCCTCTTCCTTGGGAGATGACCAATCACAGGTTAGAATTTTTGAGATGACACCTGGATTGGCCAATCAAACTTTAGAGATTTAGTGCCCACCCATCTGGACACACATCCTACTTTTAGAGTTTTGGGGTTGCTAAGTGGCCTCCTTCCAGATCCGCTGAAAACAATCGGAAAAAGATGACAGTCACTCAAGATCTGCTGCTGACATATTGACATTAAACATAGGGAGCTTTGATCAAGATTTCGATGGCAGCGAAACAGCAAAAATGCACCGAGGGGAGATTATTGCCCACAAACAAGAGTGCACTTAATAGTGTGTGAACCCACCTTTACCCCAGATGCAGATAGAGGGACTGCAGTTCTCTACGAGCCCACTGGTGATTCGTTGGAAGAGTCCGGCCTTTCCCAGGGTTTGCTTTTTCCACAGTTTGTGGTTTTCAACAAGATGTGGTTTTAATGTCACAGCACACTAAAGTTATAGTCTGACAAGGAAAAAAGGCAGTTGTACCCAGAGAGTGATCCTGATGGATGAAGCCTGGGAAATCTGCGATATGGTTGAAAACCTCAGTGGAATCAGTGCACATCAGGGGATATTATACGATGGTGAGATGTGATAGCTTAACATGATATCTACTAAGATCCCTGAGAAACTTGTGGGCAGGGCCTCTGTGAAGTCAGGCTCGGTCGTACAGGAAGTATAAATCACTTCTTGCGCTGAATGATAATTACATTTTTAATCAAGAGATTTAGCAAGAATTTAAATGCTGAGAGTAAAGAACAATAATGACCCCTTAGGGTAAAGAAAAAAACCTACAGCTAAATACAAACAATAAAAAAGCCAATGGGAGCATAGAGCTGTGTGCATCAATAAATTAAAGTTATATTTTAATGCATGACATTTACTTAAGTAAAACATAATGAGACAATATAATAATAATAATAATAATAATAATAATAGCACACAATGAGATGAAAAATAAATGAGTTGAAAAAATAATTAAAATTACATTAAATGAAAGTGACGTGGCCAAGTATGGTTACCCATACTCGGAATTTGTGCTCTGCATTTAACCCATCCTAAGTGCACACACACAGCAGTGAACACACACACGGAGCAGTGGGCAGCCATTTATGCTGCGGCGCCCGGGGAGCAGTTGGGGGTTCGGTGCCTTGCTCAAGGACACCTCAGTCATAGTATTGAAGGTGGAAGAGAGTGCTGTACATTCACTCCCCCCACCTACAATTCCTGCCGGACCTGAGACTCGAACTTGCAACCTTTGGGTTACGAGTCTGACTCTCTAACCAATAGGCCACAACTTCCCTGTATGTATGTATGTATGTATGTATGTATCTATCTCTTATACACACACACACACACCACTTCATTAGGTACACCTTGCTAGTACCGGGTTGGACCCCCTTTTGCCTTCAGAACTGCCTTAATTCTTCGTGGCATAGATTCAACAAGGTGTTGGAAACATTCCTCAGAGATTTTGGTCCATATTGACATGATAGCATCACGCAGTTACTGCAGATTTGTCGGCTGCACATCCATGATGCGAATCTCCCGTTCCACCACATCCCAAAGGTGCTCTATTAGATTGAGATCTGAAGACTGTGGAGGCCATTTGAGTAAAGTGAACTCATTGTCATGTTCAAGAAACCAGTCTGAGATGATTTGAGCTTTGTGACATGGTGCATTATCCTGCTGGAAGTAGCCATTAGAAGATTGGGTACACTGTAGTCATAAAGGGATGGACACGGTCAGCAACAATACTCCGGTAGGCTGTGGCGTTTAAACGATGCTCAATTGGTACTAAGAGGCCCAAAGTGTGCCAAGAAAATATCCCCCACACCATTACACCACCAGCACCAGCCTGAACTGTTGAGACAAGGATATTTTCTCTTTTTCAGACCAGTCTCTGTAAACCCTAGAGATGGTTGTGCGTGAAAATCCCAGTAGATCAGCAGTTTTTGAAATACTCAGACCAGCCCGTCTGGCACCAACAACCATTCCACGTTCAAAGTCACTTAAATCCCCTTTCTTACCCATTCTGATGCTCGGTTTGAACTTCAGCAAGTCATCTTCACCACATCCAGATGCCTAAATACATTGAGTTGCTGCCATGTGATTGGCTGATTAGCAATTTGTGTTACCAAGCAATTGAACAGGTGTACCTAATAAAGTGGCCGGTGAGTGTATGTTTGTATGTATATGTATATATATATATATATATATATGTATATATATATATATATATATATATATATATATATATATATATATATGTATATATATATATATATATATATATATATATGTATATATATATATATGTATATATATATATATATATATATATATATATATATATATATATATATGTATATATATGTATATATATGTATGTATATTTGCACATCAATTTGCAACATCGAGAATACAACTTGATTTTGGCTTCCTGGGAGATGCGAAGGGCTTCAGCATTGACTTTTAAGCGAACCATGGTGTCAGGATCGTTCCAGGGAACTAGATACAGTTCAGCGCCGTGGTCCAGCAGTAAGCTAACGAAGGCTGTTTCACATCCGAGTGTCAGAACTGCATCCAGCATACAGGAGGCCCGGCCCCTGACCAGTGCTTCCCTGCTCACGGGGCCATTGTAGTTGTAGCTGGGGTTGGCACCGGCATTCAGAAGCATCCGGAAGCAGGAGAGGTGACTGTAAACAGCGCTGATGAACAGTTGACAGGCTGCCATTGTTAAAGTCGAATGAGTGCCGAACATAGACCTTTGATCCAACTGGTGGTCAATATCAACATCAGCATAGAACCTGTGAGTATTCCAGGGAAATCATCATTATCATAATTCACACTTAAATATTCCATGAGAACATACACAGGCAGCCAAAAGTCTGTAATAATTACGATCTTTTAATGTTTTTGAAAGAAGTCTGTTTTGCTCACCAAAGATGAATTTATTTGATCGAAACACAGTAAAAAAGTAATTTTGTGAAATACTATTAGAATTAAAATAACTGTTTTCTATTTGAATATATTTTAAAATTAATTTATTGCTGTGATGCAATGCAGAATTTTCAGCATCATTACTCCAGTCTTAAGTGTCACATTTTCCTTCAGAAATCATTCTAATATGCTGATTTGGTGCTCAAGATTTCTTATCAATGTTGGAAAAAGTTATGCTGCTTAATATATTTTTATGGAAACTATGATATTATTCAAAAGTTTGGGCTATGAACGATAAAAAAAAGAAAATAAATTAATACGTTTATTCAGCAAGGATGCATTAAATAGATCAAAAGTGACAGTAAAGACATTTCTCGAGTTAAAAAAATATTCTATTTCAAATAAATACTGTTCAATGAACTTTCTAATCATCCAAAAATCCTGCAAAAAATAGGTAGCAAAGACATTTTTAACATTGATAATCAATGAGCACCAAATCAACATACTAGAATGTTTTCTGTAGAATCATGTGATACTGAAGACTGGAGTAATGATGCTGAAAATTCAGCTTTGACATCACAGAAATAAATTACATTTCAAAATATATTTAAACAGAAAACAGTTCCTTGAAATTGTGATTATATTTCACAATCTAATACTGTTTTTACTGTATTTTTGATCAAATTAATGCAGCATGGTGAGCATTATTCCAAACTTTTGACCGCCAGTGCAGAGTCGTAACTGAACTCCATTTTCAATATAGTAATTATAGAATTTGCAAGTTATATCCCCACCTGATCAGCTCTAGTAGAATATCCACTCGGCCCACTTGTGCAGCGTGGTATATTGGGGTACTCCGGTTGTATTAAAGGCTCCTGCAAGAGGGACTTTTAATTTGAAACTGTAGTCTTAGTAGTATTACGGGAGGGGGCAGCGTAGTTCCTTGAGCGGCTGTTGTTTGCTGTGTTCGTGTGATCTGTTCAAGCCACTGGCTGAAAGGATGATTATTCTACTTGGTTCGTGGTGATTGCTGCAGATTTAACATCAAGGTGTTAGTCACTGACCGCAAAACTATCTTCACCTTTTATTGTACATCTGTGGCCCTACCTTTCTCTGCCAATACACCATCTAAAGCTGATCACCTGTCTCCTCATTATTGGTGCTCTGACCGGCACCCGGGGGGGTTTACTCATCAACTACCCAATCAGAACCTAACAGTCCAAAGTCTCTCCAACAAGTGGTCCTTCGAGCCGGATGAGTATTCCTTTCTGATATAATGGATCCTGATGAGGAGATATTTGGAGGTGCTCGCCGTAAACGCCATACTCATCCTCCTGCTTACCTACAGCAATATGAAGTACAGTATACTCGAGGCAGACCTGTTGCTGAGTGTGATGTCCCTCACTCCTGGGAGGCACCTGTCCATCGGACTCCTCCCCCATCCTTCCAGCCATACACCACTCCCCCTGGTGGTGACCTGGTCTGTTCTAATGGCTCACAGATCCTGTCCTCAGGTTATAAGCCTTCACAGCATGGTGAATGCCATCAGCCATCATTATCCTCACCTCAGGCGGCTGGTTTCATTACCTCTGCACATGACAGCGAGCTACAGCACCTGCGTCATGAACATGCACAACTAATGCAGACTCAACAGGCTTTCCAGACAGACCTGAAGGAGCTGAGAGAAGTCCGTGCTGAAGTCAGAGAATTAGTTCGAGTGGCTCAGTCCCTTCGAGCTGACCTTAGTCAAGCTAGAGGCCAGAATCTCTCACCAGCACAGCCACCGGCGTTGCAGTTATCCAGTCCTCCTGTGAGGCGGTATGAATCCACATCTTTAGCAGAGGATGGAAACTTTGCTGAACTTCCTCCACCGCCTTGGCCTGAGCCTGACGTTGACTTGAGGAACCGGGTGGGTGACCTTGCACTGTCGGATATGGGTGCCACTACCTACCAACCTGTGGTGCCAGAGACTCGAAGGTATTCCTTTGTGTTCCCGGCTACTGAAACATTCCCTCCACAGCCTTATGCTCCTGACACTTGTGGACTCCCCCCACCTCCTACCCCTAAAGAGCTTCGAGAGTTATTCACATCTGCGGCCATGCCCTTAACTGCTAACCGCACAACAGTGCCTGTTTCTCCGCGATTCAGTTCAGTACCGGCTCATTCGAATCCTACAGTCTTTGCACCAAAGGCAGAGCCCGGCCTACGTCCTGCAGCACCTTATTCTGGAACTGAATATGTATACAGGGGACCTTCTCCTTCGATTCCTAAGTTCAGCCGGCCTGATCCTGGTGAGTTTGCTCGTCTCCGGATAGCTCTGAAGAACCTGCTTCCTCCAGACGTGACTGAACTTTTCAAATATCAGATCTTAGTGGATCACCTTAAGTTTGAGGAGGCTAGAATGATAGCGGATGCTTACCTGAACTCACCTACCCCATTCACTGATACAATGGCAGCTCTTCATGATAAATTTGGCCAACCGCATCAGTTAGCCTTAAGGAAGATTGCTAGTGTCCTTGAGAGCCCTGACATAAAACGAGGTGATATCCCAGCCTTCCAGAGGTTTGCTCTCCAGGTGCAGTCACTAGTGGGCCTATTGAAAACCCTGGGACGTGACGGTGAGCTGGAGCTGAGTTGTGGATCCCACGTTGCGCGCCTCCTGAGTAAGCTCCCCCCTGAGCAGCGAGCTGAGTTTCGTCGCCATATGTTCCGCCAACCTGGCACAAACCCTAATCTGGTTGACCTTTCAAACTGGCTCCGTTATGAAACTTGGTGCCACAGTTACGATACCGAGCCAATGCCTAAGGGCTCACATGCCAAGTCAGATTCGGGGAAGAGGACTGTGACCATCCTGCATGGGGTTGGAGAATCCCCGGTCGAGACTTCGGCTCCTCGGAAATGTCCTGTTTCACAAATCAAACCTGCCAAGGTGAAACGGTATTGTCCTTTCTGTGATAAGACTGAGCATTACCTGAGCCAGTGTGCATCCTTTGTTAAGCTTACCAACGATCAGGTCAGGAGATGGATTCGCCATAACAACCGTTGTTGGCGCTGTGCTAGGGAACACCATGCTGCTCAATGTGACCTTAAAAAGCCCTGCAACATCTGCCAAGGCATCCATCTCCGCCCTCTTCATGAAGTGAATGTCAGTCCATCCCAGAAGGAGGATTCAACCAAAATGGAGAAGAGCTGCCTGACCAATTCCTCCCCAGATAGGTTCCTCTTGGATAAACCCTCTGTCAAAGGGCGGGTTATGCTGAAAGTGGTTCCAGTGAATCTGCATTATGAAGATCGAACCTTGGACACCTTCGCTCTTCTTGACGATGGGTCGGAGAGGACCATTCTGCTCTCCCCAGCAGTTAAGGCCTTAGGCATTCAGGGTGTCCCAGAAGACCTTCCGTTGCTGACAGTGAGAGATGATATTCAGATCATTCAGGGTTGCTCTATTTCCTTTCATGTCTCTCCACCTTGTAAACCTCAGATCAGTTATAAGATCAATCATGCCTTCACTGCCAATCGTCTTAACCTGTCTCGCCAGTCTTACCCTGTAGAACAGCTAAAACAGAAGTACCGACATCTGCAAGGTCTCCCGATCCGTACACTTACGGATGTCCAACCTTTACTTCTCATCGGCTCTGATCAGCCCCATCTCATAACCCCAACCGAGCCTGTTCGATGGGGCGGCCGGGGCGCACCAGTTGCCGTTCACACACGCCTAGGATGGACACTCCAGGGTCCTGTCCCTTCCATAGGGTGTCCTCCTACCACACGGCAATGCCTGCTAACCTCCATGGCTCCAATTCACGACGAGCTACTTCAGAACGTTCAACGACTGTGGCAGTTGGATACAGTTCCACAGAGGGAGGGCAAAGAGGTAACCCGGTCCAAGCAGGATCAGGAGGCGCTTCAGCTACTTGACCGTAAGACTCTCATCCTGGGAATTGAGGGAATCCATCGGTTAGCTACACCCCTGCTGCGGCGAAAGGACATGCCTTTGTTGAATGCACCTAAAGAATCAGTCCTACCTACCCTTCGTAGTGTTGAGAGACGTCTGCTGAAAGACCCTGTAAAAGCTGAGGTCTATGAAGAGGAGATGAGGAAACTCATTGAGACAGGAGCTGTTCGGGAGGTGACAGATCTTATACCTGACTTACCTGAATGTTGGTACATCCCCCACCACATCGTTAGTCACAATGGGAAGTTCCGCCTTGTCTTTAACTGCTCCTATCAATACCAAGGACAAAGCCTCAATCAGTATCTGTTGCCAGGACCCACCCTCGGAGCCTCACTGTTGGGCGTCCTTATCCGTTTCAGAGAACATCCTGTGGCTGTGAGCGGGGATATTAAGGCGATGTTTCATCAGGTTCGCCTTATACCTGAGGACCGTCCCTTACTCCGTTTCCTTTGGCGGAACCTGAAAATGGATGAGGCACCCAAGATTCTTGAATGGCAGGTCCTGCCCTTCGGCACGACCTCCAGTCCGTGTTGTGCCACCTATGCACTGCAACGCCACGTCCGGCAACACCCCCTGACTGATGAGGCAATTCGGTTTTCAGTGGAGAGGTGTTTCTATGTCGATAATTGCCTGCAGAGTCTGCCTACTGCAGAAGAGGCTCGGAACTTGATTGATAAACTACGGAATATCCTTTCTGGAGCTGGATTCGATATTCGCCAGTGGGCCTGCAATGATCCTACTGTGCTAAATCATCTACCATCCGATGCTCGAGCTGCGAGTGTGGAGCTATGGTTGACACAGGAAATATCAGACGTCCCTGAATCGACGCTAGGTCTGAGCTGGAACTGGCAGAGAGACATTTTGTCCTACAAACACCGACCTGTGATTTACAAGACTCCAACTTTGAGGAACATCTATAAGGTCCTAGCTACCCAGTACGACCCCCTGGGATGGCTTTTACCTTATACAACTCGGGCGAAAGTCATCATTAAGCAATTATGGAACAAGGAGAGAGGGTGGGATGACCCCAACCTGCCACCTGAGCTCCTCCAGTCCTGGAGTGCATGGGAGGAGGAACTCCGATACCTTCCTTGTATCTCCTTTCCTCGGCCTTATGTCCCTACTGAGGTTGGGATAGATGGTGTTACCCATGAGGTACATATCTTCTCGGATGCCTCTGAGCAGGCATATGGAGCGGTGGCTTACCTCCGGACTACTGATCAGGGCGGTCAGACTTACCTGTCCTTCATCATAGCACGCTCCCGTGTCACTCCTAAACGAGCTCACTCGATTCCAAGACTGGAACTCTGTGGAAGTCTTGTCGCGGCACAGTTGGCTAAGTTACTTGAGAACGAGTTAACACTACATGTCCGGTCAATTTCCCTGTGGACAGACTCTACCACGGTCCTCCAGTGGTTGAATTCTGAGTCCTGTCGCTTCAGAGTCTTCGTGGGGAACAGAATCGCTGAGATCCAGGAGCTGACGGACA
Source organism: Spinibarbus caldwelli (assembly GCA_039654775.1). Classification (NCBI taxonomy): domain Eukaryota; kingdom Metazoa; phylum Chordata; class Actinopteri; order Cypriniformes; family Cyprinidae; genus Spinibarbus; species Spinibarbus caldwelli. Next base: position 6,588,813 of record CM077233.1, read on the forward strand.
AGTGCTTGTGGCGTTATGTAGGCTCTGCGGACAACCCTGCTGATGACCTCACAAAAGGAAAACCTCTCCAATACCTGGCGGCACCGAACCGATGGTCCCAAGGACCCTCTTTCCTCCTCCAAGATCCCAAAGAATGGCCAGTAATTCCTAAGAATGAAACCAGGGAAGACCATGCTGAACTACGGAAATCTACCTTCTGTGGGATCAGTACCTTTCCTCCCTCGTCTGAAAAGATTGATGGATGGAACTACAACACCTGGCAAGAACTGTTGGATGTAACCGCCCAAGAACTTCGGAACAACCTGGTTCCAGGGACTTCTCCGGAGGCTGAGGATTACCGCCAGGCTGAAGTCCATATCCTCAAACAGGTGCAGCAGGACTCCTTCCCTGAGGATTATAAACTGTTAGGGACTGGAAAGCAAATTAGGTCCGGGAGTCGGCTAGTTACCTTAGCTCCTGAAATGGATCCGTCCAGTGGTCTGATAAGGGTGGGAGGTCGTTTACGGAGAACTGCAGGCATCGAGGACTCCATTTTACATCCTCTGGTGCTAGATCCTCGCCACCCCGTCACTCGTTTGATCATTCACCATTATGATAACCAGTTACATCATCCTGGATCGGAACGGTTGTTCGGGGAAATACGGAGATACTATTGGATTCTCCGAGGCCGCGAAGCTGTCCGCCGGTTTCAACGCGACTGCCCAGAATGTCAGCGTTGGAGGGCTCAACCGACAATCCCTAAAATGTCGGATTTACCCGCTGCACGCCTTCAGCTCAATAAACCTGCCTTCCATTCTTGTGGAGTGGACTGCTTTGGACCCCTGCTAGTTAAAATTGGGAGACGCACCGAGAAGCGTTGGGGTATTCTCTTCAAATGTCTGACCACGAGAGCCGTCCATTTAGACCTACTCCCTAGCATGAGTACCGACTCATTTCTCATGGCCCTTAGAAGGTTTATTGCGAGAAGAGGAACACCAGCGGAATTATGGTCAGATCAAGGTACAAACTTTCGTGGGGGTCAAAGGGAGTTACAGGAAGCATATGCCGCATTGGTTCCTGATATACAGTGTCAGCTTGCCCGCCAAAGGATCCACTTCCACTTTAATCCTCCATCAGCCCCTCATTTTGGTGGAGTTTGGGAGAGGGAAGTAAGGTCAGTTAAATCGGCCTTGTACACCGTTTTGGGTGCACAGTCAGTTTCAGAGGAAGTCTTAATGACAGTCTTGCTGGAAGTAGAGGCCATTCTGAACTCAAAACCCTTGGGGTATGTATCGTCAGATGTGGCAGACGCTGACCCGGTGACCCCAAACAGTCTCCTCATGGGGCGGCCCGATGGATCTCTGCCTCAAGTCGTATACCCGGAATCTGAGATGTTGAGTCGCCGGCACTGGAGACACTCCCAGATTCTGGCAGACCAATTCTGGTCCAGATTCATACGGGACTACCTCCCTAGCCTCCAAACCCGGCAGAAATGGCAAGCCTCTCCTCCCAACCTGAAGGAGCAGACAGTTGTTATGATTGTAGACCCCCAACTACCGCGAAGTTTATGGCCTGTAGGGCGAGTGATCAAGACCTACCCAAGTTCAGATGGTCATATCAGGTCTGCTGATGTACAGATAAAGGGTCACGTTTATACCAGACCAGTAGCCCGCCTGGTAATCCTGCCAGCCTTACCAAAGGATAGACTGAAGGCCCCTCACATTGACTAGTTAAGTCACCTTTCTGGAAGCAAAGATGCTCTGCATCTTTGGGGGCGGCTGTATTAAAGGCTCCTGCAAGAGGGACTTTTAATTTGAAACTGTAGTCTTAGTAGTATTACGGGAGGGGGCAGCGTAGTTCCTTGAGCGGCTGTTGTTTGCTGTGTTCGTGTGATCTGTTCAAGCCACTGGCTGAAAGGATGATTATTCTACTTGGTTCGTGGTGATTGCTGCAGATTTAACATCAAGGTGTTAGTCACTGACCGCAAAACTATCTTCACCTTTTATTGTACATCTGTGGCCCTACCTTTCTCTGCCAATACACCATCTAAAGCTGATCACCTGTCTCCTCATTATTGGTGCTCTGACCGGCACCCGGGGGGGTTTACTCATCAACTACCCAATCAGAACCTAACAGTCCAAAGTCTCTCCAACACCGGTGATGAATGCTGCCGTTCGGATCAGCACCAGCTTTCAGAAGGATCTTCACACAGTCCAGGTGTCCATTAACCACAGCCACGTACAGAGCAGTCTGACCCTTCACATCCACCAGGTCCACTGCAGCTCCGAGAGATCAGGAACTCCACACACTCGCTGTGACCCATCATGGCAGCAATATGCAGTCGCGTGCAGGGCAGCCAACCACAGGACCAAATCAACTTCTCATTGATCCACCTAAAAATAATTCAATGTTACATACTGAAAAAACAATCTTATAATCTATGTTAAGAATATCACCTTTGAACTGCACTTGAAATGAGAATAAACATGGGTTGTGAGTTTTGTCCGATGTAAAACGTGGGTCCTATAACAAAACCAGTGGTGTGTAGGCAACCTTTAAAAGAAAGGTCCACCAAAAATGGACAATTGCTGAAAATGTACTCACCCTCAGGCCATCCAAGATGAGTTTAACAAGTTCGTGGAACAATGTGGATTATTGTGATGTTTTTATCAGCTGTTTGGACTCTCATTCTTACAGCACCCATTCACTTCATAGGATTCATTATTGGCAAGTGAAGCTAAATTTCTACAAATCTGTTCTAAAGAAGAAACAAATTCATCTACATCTTGGGTGGTCTGAGGGTGAGTACATTTACAGCAAATTTAAATTTTTGGGTGAACTATTCCTTTAAAGTTGTGATGAAACTTTAGCAGCAACAGATCTTTTCTTCTGTATTGTGACGCCCTTCTGTGTTTAAAAGATTATCAAAAAATAAAAATTGTAGAGCGAGGACTTGCATCTAAACATTGGTTGTTAATTGGATTTTGAGAAGTGTGTGTTGCACTCAAAACTGGAGGCAGATGAATGCAAGCTTGCAGGGGTTAAATGACTGGAGAAATCCTGTACGTCACCAGAGAGAAGCCTGTTGTTTACATACATGGAACAATTGGTTACATTAAGATCTATAATATACATTTAGAAAACAGATAGGGTAAATTTTCATTTTAAGTCAACTTTAATGAATCATTCAGAGAAGGAAGTCTCACTATTTGAAGCGGTCCTCTTGTAGGGGGGTCTTGAGAGTGTCTAGGTCTCCTACATGGGCAGCGTAATGTAGAGTCATGTCCTCACACTGTTCCAAAGGCCCGTCACCGAACTGCTCCTGAAGCCATCCTCTCAGGTTACGACCTAACCGAGAGACAGAGACCAGGTCAGGTCCAGTACATAATAAATGTTTGATGCTTGTGAGAACAAGACTCATATTTCAGGTGTTTCATTCATGTGTGAATGATAAATCTGTATGATAGTTTGATCGCTGAAAAGCTTCTTAGAAACAAAATTCACACACACTATATCTCAAGTGTCTTGCATAAATAACTTGATTTTTCTCATACAGAGACGCGACAATGATAGCAGACGAAGTAGCAGACGCTGGAATTTTACACATTATAACCAGAATTGAAACACTTACAAGGATATGTGCAGCTACAGTGCCTTTATGAACAAGAAGTTGAAAATGAGCACATATTATTTTCATAACATATTTCATTGCTTTGGCGTTCCCCAAGAAACTGCTCGCAAAGCTAGAACGCAAAAGTTCTTTGGCAGCCGTTGTAATATAATGTTAACATTAGGCCTGCTTTCAGCTTCAAATGTAAATCTAGTTTCAGTAATTCAAGTGTTTTGAATATGAATATCTCGCTGGTGTTTGTTAGAGGCTTTTCAACAATTATGGCCTGAACAGCCCCCTAATCAGTCTGCACTGAACATAATACTGTATGGCTCTAAAGCCTTTGTTCGTTCTGATATGAATGTTTTGGCATAACGTTACTGTACCAGCTGCAGCAGTGTTTGGGAGCTGTGGCTCAGGGACCGGTGGGACCTCAGCATCCCCTTCGACATTCTCACCATCAGCCATCGTGTTTTGTAAGTCTACTTAAATAAATGTCTGCTAGTGATGGGTCGTTCTTGAGCGAATCTTTAATGTGACTTGGGAAGAACGAGTCGTCTCGTGGAGTGATTCGTTCAGTCACGCATGCGCAACATCCAATAGGTTCTGCACTAGAATTGGTCAAGTAGTTCACCTGTTTCGAGTCTTCGGGTTTTTCGAGTCGTTCATTCATCACGTGACAGCCCCATAAGCTTAACCAATGCAGTCTGAGCCGGAAAGAGAATTGATAATAACCAACTCTTTATTACCTTTGTTATTCAGTGTAATGGAAAAGAACCATCAAGTGAGATTTCACTCATTTACAAATCTTTCGGTTCCATCCGAAGATTTTATCAACGCCTGATCTTTTTGTGCGCGTTATCGCAGTTTGTGTTCCTACGGTGCTACCGAGGATGTGTTTTGACGGAGTCATGGATCACAGCTCTCATATCTCCGTTTCTCCACCGAGTTGCAAACTGTGCCCGAACACACTTCTTCCCGATGACGGACACGATCACTGCCCGTCATGTTTAGGGATTCAGCATCTGAAAGAAGCGTTGACTGATCTATGATTGTATTGTGCCATGCTGCCACTATCAGAAAGACAGCTGCATCTTGCAGAGCTAGATCCTAACTTGTCTGCTAGCCTCACAGAACCGTATTTAGCGCTACGACACGCTCAAAAACGTCGCACATCAGCGGCTGCTGGTGCTCCACAGACCAAGAAGAAATCTTTACCAAAGACAGAAAATTCGCTATCAAAGACTGTTGCTTCTCTTTCTTCAGAGATGGCAGAGATGAAACGCCTTCTCCAGTCGTTGTCCACAGGAGAATAATGATTTTAGACCTATTGCCTTAACTTCTGTTGTGATGAAGTGTATGGAAAAGCTCATTATGAGCCAATTAAAACTGGAAGCATGTCCACAGTTAGATCCCTATCAGTTCGCATATAAACGTCAAAGAGGCACTGATGATGCTATCAACAGTTTAGTGCACCTAGTCACTAAACACCTTGAGAACCCTAGGGCATATGCTAGACTGTTGTTTATAGATTTTAGCTCAGCCTTTAATACCTTGCAGCCTCATATTCTTTTGAAAACAATGCAGCGGATGAATGTCAATCCCTTTATTATTAAGTGGTTCCACTCATTTCTGACCAATCATAGCCAGCAGGTTAGGGTGAATAGGACGTTGTCTGAATCTACGATTATCAGCACTGGTGCCCCACAGGGGTGTGTCAGTTCTCCACTCCTGTTCACATTATATACTAATGAATGTACATGCAGTACTGTTAATAATTACATGATTAAATTCTCTGACGATACAGCTATTTTAGGTCTCATATCTGGGACATCAGATGTTATTACTTACAAACATGAGGTTCAGAACTTTGTCCAGTGGTGTGATAAACACTTCCTTAGCATTAACACAGTGGAGATGATGTTTGACCCCAAATCCATCGGAAACCACTTACCAGTGGTCATTAATGGTCAGAATATAGCCCAGGTGGACTCTTACAGATATCTGGGCATTCACATTGATAATAAACTGACATGGAGTGTTCAGGTTGAAAATGCCTGCATTAGGGTCCAACAGCGATTGGATTTTCTTCGTAGGTTGAGGGTCTTTGGTGTTAACCAGAAAGTGTTGCTTCTCTTCTATCATGCTTTAATCGAGAACATTTTTCGATATGGCATCTCAGCCTGGTTTGGCAATCTTAGTGTACACTTGAAAGCCCAGATTACACGGCTAACACAGAGACCCATGAAAATTATGGGAATTAAGAAGCATCCCACACTTCAGGCTCTTTTTGAAGAAACAGTTATTAGACAGGCTCAAAAAATCATTTCAGATCCCACTCATGTCCTTCACTCTGAGTACCAACTTCTTCCCTCGGGAAGACGCTTCAGAGTTCCTCAGTGTAGGCTTAACCGTTTTAAGAACTCCATTGTCCATTAAAGCATTAGCTAGAGGTTAACAATTATATATATATATTTTTCCCCCATCTGGTGTGTGCAAATATATATAAACATTATGATTAAAGGTGTGTTGCACAATAGGTAGGGTGCAACTTAGTTGTTCACTGTATATTGTGGGGAGGGCAGAGACGGGTCTGTATGCATTACATGTACGTAGTATGTTATTTGTATAAAACAGCAGATATCGTATTGTATTTGTCCAACACAAATTCGGGACAATAAAGTTTATCTTATCTTATCTTATCTTATCTTATAAGGCGTTTGCGAGCTTCTTGCCCTGTCAGTGAGTGTACCGTGCTTATGCTGGTTACCAGAGGATTCTGGGGTCATTCTTCGGCCTAATCCAGCCTTCTTCCCTAAGGTCTTGTTGCCACAATTTGTGAATAAGTCTATTCATTTGACTGCTTTTCAACCTCCTCTTTCTCCTTCCGATTCAGGCGGGGGGGGGTCTCATCTTCTCTGTCCTGTAAGAGCTTTGAGGTGCTATGTTAAGTCTACGGCTCCTTTTAGACAGACAGATCAGTTATTTGTCTGTTATGGTGAGGTACGCAAGGGCGCCCCCTTGTCTAAGCAAAGATTATCACGTTGGATTGTTGCGGTGATAAAGCTAGCATATAGTAATTCTAACCAGCTTTTATCATTGGGTATTACTTGTCACTCTACTAGGGCTGTCTCTTCATCTTGGGCCACCTTACGGGGAGCTTCTTTGGCAGAAGTCTATGCAGCTGCTACCTGGTCCTCTCCATATACCTTTGCACAGTTCTATAAGGTCAACGTGGCTGCTTCCCATGATGTGAGTTCTGCAGTCCTTCTGGAAGATCCTTGATGTTTGCAGGTGGGTGGCATTCCTCATGACTGTGTTGGTATGTGTCATCCACTAGTGCTTAGCACCGCCTCTGGCGGTAAAGAGGAATGAAACAGAACCACAGTTACATACGTAACTAGCGTTAAGTTTATAGGGATGTCACGTGATGAATGTCAGATAAGAGACTTGAAAACTTGTCAAATAAGAGGTGAGGTGAGCTAATCATAGACTGAAGACCCAGGTAAACAATCAATTAATCTTTTCTGTTTCTTATAGCATTATAGTTTTGTATTGTTGTAGTGTGATCAACGTTTGCGTAAGTAGTAGGGTAACACGTAATATTTTAATTATATTTTGCTAAAATCAACGAAATGACTCGAAAAAGATTCGTTCATTTTGCTGAACGAGACTCAAAGGTCCGAGTTGGTAAAATGATCCGAACTTCCCATCACTAATGTCTGCTCCAAGTGTCATAAACCACAATAAATAGGCTAACCAAAACCCACAGACGGGGCTTAGACTAAGCCAGGATTAGGCCATAGTTTAATTAGGACATTTAAATAATTTTTATTAACATGCCTTAGAAAAAACATAACTGGTGGCCTCTTGAGACAAAACAATGGCACATATATATATTAAGATCAGTCAGTGCAAGTTTCTTTCAGTTGAAACAGCTCAGATCTACACTTTAGTCTGGGACTAGGCTTAAGCCTTGTCTGTGAAACCAGGGGAAAGTGTCTGTGCTTTTTTCTTAATGCTGTTTGTAGCAGCCGCATGGACTCGGCTGCAGGACTGTATGAGCCGCTCTGATTGGCTGAGTAGCAGTTGTCCGTCACAGGCTCATCTGGATTTGAGGTGGACTGCTTCTGCGAATTTAAGGTGAAAATTCTGTGGCATTCTTATATGATTCTTTGATCCCAAGTGACGTAATGACTTCTAATAAAACAACCAGAAGCAATTTATTCAAGGGAAACACCTGTACAAAGATGTCTGAATGGTGGAAGTGTGGATTCGTGCACAGTTCTTTATAATGTACTTCACTCATAAATCACTAAATGAATAAATGTGCATGTAGCAATGTTAATTTATTCATTAACAAGTGAGAATAACACAAGCAGGAGCAATTTATCAAAGTGAAACAACAATACAATTAGTGTTACCATATAATGTCCATAAGAGTAAATGCTAGTAGAGTAAAAGTATTTATTTGTTTGTACTTTTCTAAGCAACGTGAGATTGCTTAGAAAAGTACAAACAAATAAATACTTTTACTCTACTAGCATTATAATTACTTTTCTAAGCAAACTCACATCTCATAAATTTGCATAGACCCAGAGACTCATAGAGACCTGTATACACACACACACACACACTCATATATACATATACACATATATATGCACACACACACACACATATATATATATACATGCACACGTATACATTTTAACACAATTTAAATGATAGAGTATTGTAATTATCAGTTATTAAAAATACCACTTCAATAACAAATTATTAACAATTTAGCATTTAAATTATTAAATATATTTTCTTTTTTTAATTATGCTTTTTAGCTTTTTGAGTGGGAGACCATGGAACATCAACATTTTTGACAGTTTTCCTGGGATGCATCCATATACTCACAGACCTTCTGCTCGTTCATTCAGAGACATGATGAGACCCAGAGCAGAGGAGGTGAGTGTAGATCTCAGTACAGTCTCCTGGGGTCGAAGACAAAGCTTGAATGTCTTTAACTGTGGTAGGTGACTTGAGTCTGTCATTGTTGGAAGTTTATATTGAAGAGCCGCAGACGCATGCCGTATTGCTGCCTGACGACAGCTGAACCATGAACACTGGCCTACAGGCCTGAAAAATAAACAGCCAGCCTGACAGCCTCACGTGTCTCTGAAGAGAACTGGAGCGCAGGGAGATACAACACTCAACTCCCTAAAAAGTGTTCGGAGTGATTTTAACAAATTTTTGACATGGCTGAGGTGTTCTAAATGATTTTTTAGAATTGTTACAGTGTTCTCGGGTAGTTACTAGGTTACTAACAAAAACTCTAGCACCTCTTTTGAACATGCCGTGCAATTTGAGAACATGCTGAATTACATGCCTAAGTTTAATACTTATGGTTAGTGGTTTGTTTAAAGCCCTATCCCTAAATATGAGAAACAGCACTAACGAATTGAGGTCTGCTTTTCAGAATGATCCTTTGTTAATATCATTTTAATGATGGACTGGCTCTTCCTTGAGGTCACACACTAAAGCGTTTTCCTTGTTGTTATGGTGCATTGAGTTCCTTTTGACCATGAGTCCCATTAATAAGGCATAAAATAAAAAAGGATTTATTTCAATGTAGGAAACACAAGTTCCACCTGTTCACTGTTCTTCTTGCTAAAGCAGCACAATCATTTCTGACAGTCCCAAGGACCCTCGGACTGGGGTTTTCTCCAGAGCCCACAGCAGGAGAACGCTCAGACAAAAGAGCCCCGCAGGGCACGCGGCCTGTTCACTCTGACCTAATCCAAACGCTCGCTCAGGGATCTCAGGCAGGTGCCCAGGTTTTCAAGGGCCTCCAAATCCTGATCTTAAATGGCCCAGTCGACTGTTACTCAATAGTGCTCCTGCAGTATGTGCGTGTGAGCCTGCGGTGCAGCTGTTTCAAGCTCTGCCAGAATAAAAATCAAAACTGATGTGCTGATACAGGCATTTAAAATGTTATTCAATGTTTTCGCTGCGTCTCACCGGGTCAGCTTTCCAGAGCGCGGTGTGTGACACGTTAAACACGTCCAGGCCTTTTTGTGAACTTATCAGAAACATTCACTTGGCATGTTTACCGCTGCTCTGAAATGCAATTCAAAACAGTCATTAAAATGTCGCAATGTTTACTTAACGGTGACGTGTGTAATTTTTGTGTCACTGGCGCCACCAAACAGAATTGGAAAAATAATGACTATATTCTCCAAACCGCATGCATTGTAAAATGGTCACAATTTACACGTTTAACAGAAATGTAACTGTTTATTAGACTTCACTACAAAATTAATATTCATTTGTGGACTATGATACAAACAACATATACACAAAATGTACAGCAAATGGTAAAAATCGTATACAGTGTAAATGGTCGGCTCGTTTACAAAGTAAATGGAAACGCAAATATATTTTAGTGACATTTAAGAAGTTGATTTTACTTAAATAGCAAACTGTATTTTGTGTCATGGTGCACAGCTGATAATACTGATGTAGTATATAATCTGTATATTGAAGTCTGATTCTACTGACATTCACGCTGTGTGGTTTAGATGTAAAATTCATCTAGACACTGGTACAGTACCACAGTATCCATAAAGTGTGACTGGATATATACATGCTGAAGATTTTCTAAACGTTGTGCTTGACCAGCGGATTCAACTATTGCTTCATCTAACACAGTTTTTCATGTCATAACCTTATCAAAATAGAAATTTTCAATGTAATAATTGCTTCATGGATCTCAGTTTGCAGTAGAAAACGCTCTCAACAGCCTTCCAAAAAAGTTTCTCAGTCATGTTTTCTCAATGAAATATCATTATTGACATGAATTTGAAACATACACATATACAGTTGATCAAGGTACATTTCTTGATTTATATGATAAATTGACTTAAAAGACATTTATGCAATCTCATCTCGTTTCTTTGAACATATATTAAGCTAACTGAGAGGTTTTGGATGTGTACAGGTAAATGATGTGCTGTATTAAATTTTCATTCATCAAAGTGCAGAGGTGCGCGTGTAGTGTGTCTCCAATTTTTGGCAATTCTAATGCTCATCTGTAAAATTATATTGCTTACTAGCAGCTTTAGAAAGTTACATTAAATATATCTATACATATATATGCCATATTTCAATGAAAGCTTGTTTCAGCCACAGCATAAATAAATAAAATAAAAGTGACTTTTTCATCTCACAATTTGGACTTTTTCCCCTCACAATTTTGAGGATTGCGAGATATAAACTCAGAATTCTGACTTACTTTCTCGCTTTTCCGAGTTTACATCTCTGACTTTTTATCTGAATTCTAAATCTTGCAACTGTTTTTTTGTATTTTTTGCGCTAAATTTATAAAAAAAAAAAAAATAAAAAAATAAAAAAAAAAAACTTGACTTTCTCACAATTCTGACTTTTTTCTTGCAATTGCAAGCTACACTATATTGCCAAAAGTATTGGGTCACCCCCTTCTAATGAACAAGTTTGACTACTTTAGTAATTTCCATGAGTACAAATCTTAATGTTTAAGCATATAATGATATTCTAGGAAATTGTGTGCTTCTAATTTTAAAGCAACAGTTTGGACAGGACCCTTTTCTATTCTAACATGACAATGCCTCTGTGTATAAGGCAAAGTTCAAAAAGAAATGATTGATTTAGTCAGTGTGGAAGAACTTGACTGCTCTGCAGAAAGCCAAGTCCTAATCCAAGCTGAACAGCTCTGGTGTGACTTTAAATGCAGACCTTGAGACAAAAACTCATCACCAAACACCAGTGACTTGTACATATGGGTACAGTCATTTTAGACACTTCCAAAACTGTTGCAACAGAGATGGAAATACAATTTTTAAATACATGAATTATGTTTCCATCTTTGTTGGCACAGTTTTGGAAGTGCCTTTTTCTGTTCTAAAGAAGGGGGTGTCCCAATACGTTTGTCCATATAGTGTATGTACAAGTTATTGGTGTTTGGTGATGAGTTTTTGGCTCAAGATCTGCATTTAAAGTCACACCAGAGGTGTTCAGCTTGGATTATGACTTTCTGCAGACCAGTCAAGTTCTTCCACACTAACTAAATCAATCATTTCTTTTTGAACCTTGCCTTATACACAGAGGCATTGTCATGTTAGAATAGAAAAGGGTCCTGTCCAAACCGTTGCTTTAAAATTAGAAGCACACAATTCCCTAGAATATCATTATATGCTTAAACATTAAGATTTGTACTCATGGAAATTACTAAAGTAGTCAAACCTGTTCATTAGAAGAGGGTGACCCAATACTTTTGGCAATATAGTGTATATCTCACATTCTGCCTTTCCTTCTCAGAATTTCATGAAACACTTCAAACTGTGAGATAAAAAGTTGTAATTACCTATATTATTATTTAATCCCAGAAATTAAAAAAAAAAAAAAATGGCAGAAACAAGCTTCCATAGTTTCTATGCACACATATACATATATAAATAATTATACATACATATATGATATACTGCCAATGTTCTCCTGTGAGACAAAAACACCTGTCAGTCTGAATGGAAAAAAAGCTTAATAAAAATAAAATAAAATAAACCAGTCAGTCTGTTTTCCTAAGAGAACATGGAAAGCAATTAAAGTCATATTTAAAAAATACAGGACACATCAGTATGGTGACCACACACACATTTATCTTTCAAGCAAGTGACAAGTGCAAATCTACTGCGGACGTGTGAGTGTGTTTGAGAATCCCAATGGACCAGCGCAAACAGATCCTGGGTCTAACAGAAGGCACCTTACATGAAGGGGGTTTGAGGAGAGTGACTCCTGACTGTACCTGCACCTTCTGAACTCTCTCCAGTGCGGCTGAAAGACATCGGGGTCTAATAACAGGAGCTCTCCCTGCTCCTCAGTGCTTCATGTTTCTTTTGGGATGTGCTGATATTCACGTTTGTGAGGAGACGCTAATGCTGGATACCATCTTCTGGATCTTCTCCTCGTTCTTCAGGATGTTGGATTTGACTGCGCAGATCTTGTCCTGCTGGTCTTTGATTAACTGCTCCAGTTCATTGAGCTCAGTCTTCAGAGGTTCCACAACACTGTCTGTGATTCTGAGATATAGACAGAGAAACGGCTTAACGCAAAAAAAAACAAGACTACTCAAAAGCAGCTGGATATCTCAATCATGATAAATACTGGGATACTAAAACTAGCTCATCCAACCAACAAGTATAAAAAAAAAAACAACTAAAATATATATATATATATATATATATATATATATATATATATATATATATATAGATATATAGATAGATAGATAGATAGATAGATGGTCAGATACCAGTATGGTCACTGGCATACTGTGAATGCCAAATAAAAGTGTTTTTAATTTGCTTGCATGCAAATGAAAAACATGGGAGAGAAAACAGAATTTCATGAGCTGCCTACATATCCTTCATGGACAACGCATACTTATAATTCATTTAATTAATTCATATAATTCTTTGCTTGTTAACTTAGCAAGTTGTCTACTTAAATCAATTTTAAGGTCAGCTCCTGTGCACTTTATGTGAGGATCATTATTTGTATGACTTTTGAGTTCCAAATCTATCACTTAAGAGGTTTCACTTTAGTTAGGATGCTGTCTATGTAGGCAGTATCCAGCAAGACAGCTAACTAGGGTTAGGGACAGAGCTAATATGCATGTGCACCTTTGTTCCTGTAGCAGAGCCCGTGCGTTCTCCTTGTTCTCTTTGCGCCAGGTCTGCAGTTCGTTCTGCATGGAGTCCATATCCTCCTGAATGTAGTCCATGATCTTGCCCAGAGGCAGAGCGCTGCGACACACCGTCTGTATGGATGAACGCAGTCGCTCGATCTCCTTCGCCACCAATTCACGTTCCTTCTTACGAGACGGCTCCGACACCAGTGACCGATCCTGCAGAAAGACAGAACCACAGGAAAAAGATCAACACTAGTCTCAAAACAATGTCACACATCCTGACTGCTTTTACTGAAATCTCACCTTCTTCTGTCAGAGATCTGTCAGTCACTTTTAAAGGGAAAGCTAAACGACTTCCTAATTTCTCTTCGATCTGTCGTCATTTATGGCCCATTCTGGCAGATTTTCAACATGAAGCTATGATTGTGTATTTGTAGGATAACCCAATCATCATACACTCTCAGAAAAAAGTCCAAAGTGCAAATTCAAGTAAACAAATGTTAATTGTTGTCTAGACACAGGGGGGAAAAAAGTACAAAAGCTGTCACTGGGTTGTACCTTATTTCCTTAAATGGTGCATATTAGTCAGTGGCGTAACTTAGTAATGACGGGCCCCAGTGCAAGCTATAACGACGGGCCCCCTGGGCTGCACAGTTATGAAGCACATACAAACACACAGTGCCCCTGTGAACACCACTTTGGATTTAATGAGAAAAAAAACTATGCAAGGGTAGATTAGAACCCGGAACCTCAGAAATGCTTAAAAGTTCTACCACTAGACCATTATAATAATGATATTGTATTATTAATATTTCTATATATATATATATTAATATAGTAACTTCATCACCAGGGGCCCGCTTGCGATGTGGGCAGGCCCCAGTGCGGCGGCACTGCCTGCACTGTCTGTAGTTACGCCACTGCTATTAGTACCTCAAGTGTACATATTAGCAAGGGTAAAGCCCCAGTGTCAGCTTTTGTAAATTTTTTCAGTGTGTATATGACAATTAGCCTTAGTATACATGGCTTTGCACTTGGATGAGCATCTTATACTCGCTCTCATTTCAAACCTGTATCTTCTGTAAAACACAAAAGAATATTTAAAAATATGTTTTTTTGTCCATACAATGAGAGTCAATGGGGTCCAAAACAACAACATTGGGAACCCATTGACTCTCATTGTATGGACAAAAAGACAGACATTTTTTCATTTCATTGTTTACACAAAAGCAGTTGAAACTTTTGACAAAATATCTTCTTTTACGTGTCGTAAGTCAAATACATGTTTGGAACGACATGAGGGTGAGTAAATTTCAAAATTTTCATTTGTGGATGAACTTTTCCGCTCTTTGCTTAGGGGTAAAATGTTATTTGAAATACCTGTGTCAGTGTCGCTTTCAATTAGAATCACAACTTCATTTCTACTATAAAGCAGCTCTTTAGTGCTTTCATGTTTTTACTCACACCTGACCTCAATGGAAAAAAACAAACTAACTGAACTAGAGAAGATTTCCACGTCAAAGAAGGTGAAGACCCAGAGCACATGGACCAATGTCTAGTTTGAATGTGCTTACCAGTGTGAAAACATTTTTGGAAAGTTTGCTTTGGCAATGTGTCTTGAACTCCTGAAAAAAAAAAAAAAAAAAAAAAAACTCCAAACAAACTTCATTTTGGAGATTTGGAGAAGCTGGTTTTGGTCAAAATTACATCACGCCAGTTCATTCTTCAATTTCCCATGAAGTATATCAGGGCCGCAAGTTGAGTTGCATCGCAAGGGCTGTTAATGGCCAATCGTGTCCTCTGATTCTCAAACGACTAAGTAAATGAAGCTTACAACTGAAAAATGCTGAAAAACAACTAGTGGGAAGTCACTCCCATAGGGAAGCACTTCAGATGAATGCTATAAATGAGGTTAGAGGAAATCTATACCTACCAACAATATACTTTATGGAAAAAAAGCAGCAGGGAGAAGTCTGCATTTAGTGGTTTTCAATGTCAAGGCTACAAATGTTTAGAATTTCAAGGCAGGAATTATACAAACCTTGCAATGTATATAAAGATCAAAACGAAAGAGACATGGGATCTATAATGTGAGTGAGTGGTTACTGAAGGCCTTCTCTGTATGCGGTGTGGTTGGGGGGTCCTGGTCTGCCCCAGTCACCCTTCAGCCGAGCGCAAGAAGGCCCCCCTGGCACACAGGGCCCATGTCTATTTACTCAGCTGGGGCCACAGGCTGTGTGTGGCACTAGACCAAACTGGCTTTACTCTTACTGCCTCTGTCCCACTCAAACACACACCCTCGTGCAAGACGTGACTTTGTTTATTTTACTAACAGGCTATGGCAGTGAAGTTATTTTACAACAGTATTCGGTAACAACTACTTCACATTTACCTTGTTTCAAGCTGAACTCTTCAAGCAATTCATGTCATTCTGGCTATAAACACCAACAACTTCCTTTCTAAGATGGGACACGTCAAACCTGAGCTACATGACAATACAATAACCAGAAACTTCCTTAGCAAAATAGGCTGAGCATTATATGAACTCAGAAAACACTGTGTTAAATGTAATCGACATGTTTAGAACATATTTGCAATGATTTTCCGGTGATACATGACTGAACCACACTGCAAATATCTTGATGATTTTAATGAGCTTTTTATTTGGCAATTAAGCATCATTAGACTTGTATTGCAATCCCTCTGTCTCAACTTGTAAGTATGAGAGCATTAAGGTTTAATAAAGTTCAGTAGCAAAAATGGTGTTAGAGTTGGAAAGTTTGATTCATTTTATGTGATTCAAATTCTTCACTTCCATGAATCGATTCATAACCCGATTCTCAATCAGTTTCAATCTATAGATTTTCACACACTATAAATACGCATACACACATCAATATATATAAGAGAAAAATAAATACGTGAAAATATAGGTAAATATTGACTTTTTTTTTTCCATGCATAGTTATAACGGTGTGTAAAAATCATTATACTTAATATTAATAATGGTAACAAAGTTCTGTGTATTATGAAACAAATAAATTATAAAATGCTTGGAAAGTGGGCTTGGAAAGTTGGTAGCAGCTGATTACATATAATCTAGATTATGTAATCAGATTCCAAAAATTAAGTACTTGTAATTAGATTAAATTATATCTATATACTTATTTATATCTATCTATCTCTATTATATATATATATATATATATATATATATATATATATATATATATATATAAACTTTATATAAACACCTAGTCCTACACAGACATACAGTTAGTCAAACACTATTAAGATTTGAAATCTGAAAATATTTTCATAAAGCGACGGTCTCTAATCATCTGTGTTTTGAAACAAAGTTTATTGTTATAACTTTACAGAGTTCGGTAACTATATTACAAACACTTCAAAGGTTAACTATGCCACTTTGCTCTAGAACTCTAACAAACGCGTGAGAAGAAAGACTAACTTAATTTTTTTTCCCCCTCTCTCTGTGGTTTACAAGTGTGTTCGGATTGAAATGTCTAATAGTTGTCTGCAATGTGGGTGGTTTCCCCGGCCCTAAACACCCTCTCTACACAAACACCGGCCAGCACATTCGGCCCACTGTTCGTGGAGTGCGAAGGCCAGGCCGGATTCGCTCTGTTTGCCGTCCTCCTGCACCTCACTGCTTAGTCGAAAAGAAAAGAAAAACTCCAGCTTTCTGTCTCAGAGGACATAAATCAATCGTTTATAGGGGCTCTCACTTTCCCCTCTCTTCACTGGACCCAAGAAAAATATTTGTTTTGCATGAGGCAGCAGAGGACAGGTTTTCCCATTATCTCAGGCAGTGACACAAGCAGGACGTGGAGTCGGTGTGCCTGGGGCAGGTGGCTTCCAGAGACGCTGATGCATTGGGCCGAAGCCTCTTGCACCAGGACGCCTCATTACCTCGCTATGTGGATCTGAGCCTTCAGCTGCAAGCCCAATTTGGTTAATGAAGTAATGCATGCAAAACGCATGATTTATAGAGTGCTAATAAAGAAGTATGAAAAGAAGCAGAACAGCACTGCTCAAATTAGAGCTCTGGCAAGGAAAATCAGAGTCTTGCAGTCCTCCTGAGAATGATAAACTTGACAAACATCCACTTTGCCGCTGTGGTGCCATGTCACGGTTCTGTGGATCTGAAATGTTCAGTTCAAACATGATTCATGAGATAAACTGGGCTTACATTAATACAAAGGAGAACAGTTTTGCCTTTTTAATCTGTGGTTAGGACAAGTATGACAAACTTTAAAAATGAACGAGTCACTTACTCACCACTAGCAGCATCAAACAGAATTGGAAAAATAATATCAAACACTCTGCACTCCTATCACTGTTTGGGACAGAAAGGTAGTTTTTCCCTAAACTCACGGTTTAAAAAAACACTGCAGTTTAGTTAGGTATACTTCTAGTGGCACAGAAATCACACACTTCATCTTCAAGAAGTGAAAACTGTCACCAGGGGTGAGCAATATATTCAATTATTTATACCACAATATTTGTCCAATAACTACATATAATCACAACATATACATTTTTATTCCAAAGAAATGGCTATCAAAAATGTCCTACATTTTTATTTGAATAGTAAAGAACACTGCAATGAGACATTCATAAATAAATGAATACCATACTATTTTATCTATATCTGTTCGGTGTAGTTTTTCCTCAACAGGAGCTTAGTGAAGGATCAGCTCCAACCAGTCAGAAATTATCTTACATAAGGTTTCACGTGCCTTTAGTACACAAAATTTGCTTAATTTCGAAATGGATATCACTGAAAGGAACAATAACTTGCAGTTCAGTGAGTGAGTCAGATATTGATTCAGTAACTGTTTTCGTCAGATTGATTCAAACCAGCAACATGAGTGAAAATGAATCATTAAAAGAAGCTGCTCAAATTAATCATTTGTTCTTGAATCAGACTACACTAGCGGTGCATTTGTTTTTGCCTGCAGCCCGCGAGGACAGGACAACTCAGCAGACTGAAATGATATTCAAAAATGTAACATTTCTAACAGTTTATCATTTTAACTGGTATATCGCTCACCCCCAGTTTGCATTCATAAACCTTTTTTGATTAGTCTTCAGTTGGTAAGAGAATTACCTGGTCACTTGAAAGTGACATCAATGATCGATCAAAAAAAAAAAAAAAAAAACTTTTTGATTGGTTATAACAGCATATTGGGTTGTACCCTACATTCTGGTTTTCTACATTGGCACTTTTTGATTACAATTTAAAAAAATATTCCACATATGTATCAAAACTATTTTTAATATCACATGCTAAAAAATGCTGTTGCATTTTTTTTGTTGAATATACACAAAAAGCAGTTAAAATGTCCAAATACACTTTTTTTTTTTTTTTTTTCAGAAAACCTTGTTTAAACTACATGGTTAAAATATTGAACATGGGCAGTGGTCCTTTTTAGACTGCCGCTACTGGTATAAAAAACACCATGGTGGGTCTTTGCGTCCAAAGGGTAGAGATTAATTGTTTAGCAATGTTTAGGGGTTTCCTCCTTGGGGAAAACATGGGCCCCGTCCAGCAACATCATAAAAATAGCTGAGATGAAGTGAAGTGTAGAGAGGCAGAGTCATGTACACAGGATGGAAGGGTCAGTTCGGCCCCGTGGGGGTCACTGCTGAGATCACCCTCCTGCACTTGCGTGCTCAGCGGATCACCACAGAACCACAGTGTATGACAGTTCGGCTTATGAGAACCAGACAGCGGTAGGACTGAAATAATAGGTTAAAACGCAACCAATTACACTATCAGACTTCAGAGACCCGTACCGTGGTATTTCACTGTAACCTCCAGGGTCATTCCACAGAGATGTCAATCGTCTCTCTGTGAGGGCAAAATGCTGAGGAATGCAACGAGAGTCATTTCCTCAACATTTCCAACAAAAAGGTAGATGTTTACAAAGACACGGGCCTGAAGGAACGACTATTTATTTTCCTGCCTGTTCTGCAGAGCGCGAGCTGGCGTGGCGTTCACTCAACAGCCATCCATTTGTGTGCCATGGGGTTTATTTATACATTGCAAACCTTCATCAGGCTAATTTGATGGCGCAAAAGAGGGAAAAGGAAGGAGGAAAAAAAAAGCTTATGAAAACTCAGCTGCTGTCAGGGGCCAATACTCTCAAAACAAAAAAAAGACGCCCTACAAGCAGTATCTTAGAATAATATACACGTGATCTGGAGGGTCACAACAAAGGTCAGCAGCAAAATGTATGGCAAAATGAACACTGATGGTGAAACGGCCCTCCGCAATATTGCATCTGTCCTGTTATTTCAGTCAAAAGAAAAAATAACGGCCTAGCGGATCTTAATAAATGAGGTTCTGTCAACCCTGGCGAGGTAAATCTTCACTTACGAAGCGGAACGGAAAGCTCAATCTAATAAAGCCACAGAATGAGTCATTGGCTCAGTTTCACCTTTGGAATTACTAAATAGTCAAAACTCTAAATTCTTGTGGTCATTCCGAAGAGATTAATACGTACTTGATGTGGCGATCTCTGTAAACTCAAAATCCTGGAGAGATCTGAGAGCGAAAGCTCATATTTGTAGAATAAGTTATGAGTTATGTAACTTCAAACCTGTCGGGGAGGATAAGGAAGCTCAATATTTACATTTTTAACCCTGGATGTTACACCGTGATTACAGGAGAACAGCCGTTTTATTGCGGTGACCTTCACCCCCCTTTCAAGTCAGGAAGGAAGTCATTACAGATTTTTTTTCAATACAGCTGACTAGACAGGAGAGGTGCGGTGTACCGGTTAACATGTACTGCCTCGAAAACACACGCCCATTTCATGCACTGCAATTAAGAAGGAGAATTTAGAGAGCTGATGAGGCTAAATTGAGTCAATTAGGAAAGCGCGGCCAGCAGCGCTCAGATTCCAGCCTGGAGTTGGCTTGCGTTTGATGGGGGAAATCTAATTTGATTATTTGGGATTGAAAGGAAATCCAGTCTGATTGTTTTGAAATCAAGAACACAGGAGGGAGAAGCGCTGGCTGTAAGGGCCAGCTGGGAGCAGCTCACTGTGTGCGGCAGAGGTTGAACACCAAACGGGATCACGCCAGTGGCGAAGCACACAGAGCTCATCCCTTCTATGAAGCAAATACTGTAACTGAATGAACTAAATGAAACGTTTGTGAACATTTACTCACCGTCATGTCATTCCAAATCTGTATCATTTTCTTTCTTCCATGCAACACATATGGAGAAAAGTTGATGAACTTAACCACTCTTTTCCATATAATGAAATGTAATGGGGACACAATCAAGCTCCAAAGAGATGTGCCACTTCAGTTTTGACATCAACCCTACTTGACATTGTTCATTTACTTTCATTATACAACAAAATGACAAATGAATTTTTAAATATAAGAAATTCTCATTCTTATATTTAAGCTTTTGAATTAATAGGAGTTAAAAAAGAAAGAAACAAAACTTCATATCCTATACACTACTGTTAGAAAGTTCAGAATCAGTAAGTCTCTTATGCTCACCAAGGCTGAATTTATTTGACCAGAATACAGTAAAAATAGTAATATTGTGAAATATTATTACAATTTAAAATGACCGTTTTCTATTTTATTTAAAGTGTAATGTATTCCTGTGATGCAAAGCTGAATCTTCAGCATTCTTGCCCCAGCCTTCAGTGTCACATGATCCTTCAGAAATCATTCTAATATGCTGATTTGCTGCTCAAGAAACATTTTTTTTTAAATTCTGAAAACAGTTGTGCTGCTTAACGGTTTTTGTGGAAAGCATCTTCTATCATGAAGATAAATATAAAGTAGAAATAACAGCATTTACTTGAATCAGAAATCTTTTGTAACACTGTAACTTTATCAATTTAATACATGATTGCTGAATAAACGTATTAATTTCTTCCAAAAAAAAAGTCTTACTTGCACGATATAACGGCCACCATATCGGTATCGACCGATAAATGTTAATTTTTCTGTTATCGAACTGATAAGAAAATTTGGCCGATATATTAAAGCCTATAAATAATGCATTATTTCCTGCAGAGGCACTTCAGATGCGCACTGTTCGCCATGATGGTTTTTAATTGCTTGAAATATTACTGAACCACTTCGAAAAGGAAAATACAGTGAAGTGCAACATGTGCAGGGCAAGTCTGTCATATTATAACGAGAACATTACTGTTAAACAATTAATGGAATCTTTGTGCGCCAGTGTTTTAGCGCGTTGTTACGGGAAGAGCGCAACCACAACGGAGCTACACATTCATGACTAGCACAGTTTGTGCATTTGCAGCCTTTTATGCAATTGTAAAGGCTAGTTCACACTACAGGATTTTAAGCCCGATTTGCAAGTTAACGAGTTCACCGACAAGTCGGGCTGTAATCGGGGGAAAATCAGGGGGTGATCGGCGCTCGTCAGTCTTTATGTGTGAACTACTCAAAGACGCGTCGCCGACACCAAACAAATATCTAGCACGCCAAATATCTGGACCGGTCGGCCGACTCGACATCACGTGGTGTCAGGTGTCGTGACGAGCTACAGCCAATGAAAGAGCAAGGCATGGGTTGAGGTCACCGGAAGAAAAACAACATGGCTTAAAGAAATTTAATATTAATAATTTCAAATTTAATATTCGTACTGGTATTAAATTGCACAGTTTAATGGGTGATTTGTCAGAGACAGAAATTCAACAAACACAAACACACTTGCATCGATCTATGGAATGTGTGGTAGATGCTTCGTCCTACACAGCGTCTTTGACAGGCTTTTGGCTGCTATATTTTTTATTAACCACCAGATGGTGTTGTTTTCGACACACTCGAAGCTTTGAATCTTTTCCCGAAATAGTCAGAAGAAAGCCTCAGTGCTTCACGAGGCTTCATTTGCCCATCTATACCTTTCCAATTCTCGTGTGTGTTTTCATGACAAAACATGGTTTTAGGGATCGAATAGAGTCGTTGTGTGACAGAGTTGTTGTCAGCTCGTGTAGTGTGTAACCCCCGGTTGCAGATCATTTACATAGAGTCACGTAGTGTGAACACCACAACAACTTAAAGACAGACAATCAAGTCATGTAGTCTGAACAGCACAGGATCTGTGGGATCTGTGATCGCGTGCAGTTGCTCGCAAAAGCGTGCCTTTCTTACGTGCGCTATTTTTTTCCGTTTCACTTTCGAACACGTTCAGCAAGGAGGGGAGAGGATGGAAAGGGATGCATACACCCCAATAAATAGCTGATTAATCTCATATATAATTTGTTTCCTTGAGTTAAATAAGCTGCCAGCAAAGCGCTTCAGTTTACCAGTGTTCATTCAACTCTTCAGTTTCAGCGCACGCAGCTCGAACAGCAATGCACAACATAGATTGGGACTATCATATATATAATATTATAATGACAACACTATTATAATAAAACATTGTGAATTCTTTGGTTTAATTTATCGTGTTTCAGCGTGTTGTTGCAGGAAGAGCCAAGAGCGCGTCACATCTTATTAGCGCATAGCTTGGTTCAAGATCACTTGCGCATTTGCGTCTTTTTGTGCATATATAAGTTATAATATTATGTTTATGTTGTATAAATAATAAGCGCTTCAGTTTACCGGTGTTCATTCAGCTCTTCAGCAGTGCACGCAGCTAAAACTGCATGCTGCTATTTGAAACAGCAGTATTAATTTAAGATACTTCATTTTCAAAATCATTGCTATAATAATAATAACCACCACTTTTATTTTTATCTTATTATTTTCATCAACAATATGGTTTAATTAAAAATTTAATTGTCGGTGCGGAGGCTATTCCATTTAATTTATCCATGGCACTTTTTTTTTAATACATATAACGTTAAGTAATGTTGTCCAGTGACTTGTTTGCATTATTTAAGCGTTTTTTTATTTATTTGTAAGGCTGCATTATGTTTGATTTATGTTGAAGTGTTTAATGGCTTTTAATGGTGAGACTTTTTTTTTTTTGTAATCAGGCTCTCAAAAATTATATAATAATTTGGATTTACATTTATCGGCCAACATATCGGTTATCGGCTTTCATTTATAAAGAATTATCCGTTATCGGCCAAAATTTTCATATCGGTGCATCCCTAAACAGTAGTGAATATAAGCTGAAAAACAAATTTTAAAAAAATGCTGAATTATAGCCAATTAGATCACAACTTCTACACAAATAGACTGGAATATATGCAAAATGGTAATAACCCTTTATTATTAATAATATTATTATTATTAAAGTTCTTTTAAAATATGAAATTTCATTTAAGTACAAGACAGTTTCTAGCTGAGAAAGTCTAAAATAAAATTGTTCTTACTGTCTCAAAATTGCTTAAAAAAAAAAAAAAAAATTAAATGACTCATTAACAAACCAGAATTGTTACATGAAATTCCATACAATTCCCATCCCTATTTGTACCCACTGCCAACTCACTCTCTGAGCATGTGACTAAGGTGGGAAGTCGAGGTGAAAGAGCGGGGGTTCTGCATCATGAAGTCCACCACCAAACACTACATCCATCAGGCCTACAGGCAGTGACGGACAGATAGACCGGAGCATCCGTTCCGGTTAGGGCGGACCACCCAGTGCACATGGCCCCTTCCACCAGGGCATGGACTCAAATCACATTGTTTTCATCTTCACTGGCTCACAAACAGCCCAATTCAAGCTAAAATATGGGAAGACATTGATAAAGTGCCACTTTGGATTGACAATCATATTCCAGCAGTCCTGAAAAATCATTCCACAAATTATCTGGCCAGAGAAGAAAAGTACATAGCCTGAACCACACTGAACCTGTGCCCGAAGAGTGAATTCCGTTTTATTGCTTTTTGGAAATGAAATTTTATCTTAATACTAATCTATATTCCATTGATGAATCTTTATACTTTCATGGGCCAAAGGACACTTCAGATAAAATCCCCCAAAAATGTTAATCTTAAAACAATTCAGACCTAAACGAAATTCAAAAGCAAGCTCCAACTCCAAGCCACCAGCACTTTCTGATTTTCAATTTCCAATTCAGTAACCAAAACCAACAAAATTCACAAATAAACAAGCCACAATAGTTAACCATGTTAAATATCTAAACAGCATGAATGGTGCCAACATGCTTGTTTTGCCTTAATTATTTAAGCTCCGTTGAAGAAAATAACACTTCAGTGGCTCTGAGGGACTGCAATTGCATTTCTCCACTCCATTTGCAAAGTTGCTTTCTTTAGTAAACTGACGGTGCACTGGGTCAGGCATCCCTGAGGTATTGTAGAGCACAAAAATGCTGATTGCCTTGATGAAGAGATTTTGAAATGCATTTACTCACGTTACTGGAATTTTGTTGTGAAAAAAAACAAAACTTGGACCGCGTAAGATGGAATAGCACTGCCACCTAGTGGTATCAATGGGAACAAAATATAACATCATACCTGTTCTTTTGACTTTGTGGATGGAGATGATTCATAGTCTTTCTTTGTCTCTAGGATTTTTTTCACAAGTCCACCTATGAACAAATGAAAACCATTCAATGATTTCTGATCTGAAGAGTGCCTTTAAAAGGGTTAATTCACATAATTCAACATATATGGCAGAATTTTAATTTCAGGATGAATTATTATTGTACACAACTCACCGTGTTTGTCGTCCCTTTGCAGTTCAAGTGAATTACGCTGTAATGAAAATAAGTCAATTAGTCCAAATCATATATATATATATATATATATATATATATATATATATATTTTTTTTTTTTTTATCTGAATGCTACATACACATATAGAGAATCTATATTACCTCAATTTCAGGTATGTCAGGAGGAGGCGCAGCTGCCTCCTCCACCACAAACTGCCCATCTTCATCATCTTCATCTTCAGAGAGCTTCTTGCCATCCAAAATGACAGTCGCAGGGGTTTTGCCACTGCCCAGCCTGAGAAAACCCAGTCATTCTTAATAACAACTTTAAAAAAAAAAAAATAAAAAAAAAACAATTTCCTGAATAATAATGCCTTTTATCATAAGTTACTAAAGTTTGGAGTCAGTATGACTTTTATAAAAAAAAAAAAGAAATTAACACTTTTATTTAGCAAGGATGCACCAAAGTGACAGCAAAGACATTTACAATATTACAAAATATTTCAAATATTTTTTTTAATTTTTTTTTTTTTTTTTTACTTTCTGTTCATTAAAGAATTCTGAAAAAAAAATGGATCATGGTTCACAAAAAATATTAATCAGAACAGCTATTTTGAACATTGAAAATACTAGGAAATACACTGAAAATTCACCTTTGTCATCATGGAATAAATTATATTTTATAAGAATAAATTAAAATAGAAAATAATTATTTTAAATTGCAATATTTCACAATAATACTGTTTTTACTGTATTTTGATCAAATAAATACAGTCTTGGTGAGCATAAGAGACATCTTTAAAAAACATAAAACAGTTTTTACCATCCCCAAACTTTGAATGGTAAAGTATATCCCTATTACAAAATGTTAAGGGGTATTACAGGTAAGAACCCCCCACCTGAAGTAAAACCACTGTAATGCAGCCAGCTTGTGGCTTACTTCTTTAATATAAAGTGAGAAACTGAGAGCCTGATGAGCGAGATCTCTCACCTCTCTGCTGGGGTCACATGATCAGTGTAGCTCTCCTGTCGTTTGACGCGGGGGGCTGCCGGTCGTGCGCTGCTAGGCCGCGGTAACCGTCTACTCACATAAACATTCAAACAAAAGAAGAACAATTGCGTTCACATGGGAAATACACAAGCACTTTTTGTAAAGTATGCATGCGACTTTATGCGTGGGGAGTTTAAGTAACAGAAAACAAAAACAGTCTCGAGAACCAAGAGTAATGATCTGGATGAGAGTGATATCTTGTGGTTAGATCTTGCGGTACAGTGCAGAGAAAGCGAGGGATTTGCATCAGTGGCTTCCACTGCCAGACAATCTCTCACGGGGGCATATATGATACACTCCATCCACCCACAAACACCTCAGCACATTATCACACTGGCTTACTTTGTTATCATTGGATGGAAATGTAGCCATTTTTATCTTTAAATCAACACACTTACGGGATCATTACCACTAATTAAGAAAGAAAAACAGAAAGAAAGAACAAACCTATGTGCTGTTTGAGGTGGCACAGAATCCATTATGTCTCCATTCTCAATGGGGACTGGTTTCTTTGCTGAAGGGGCTTCCCCTTCTGGAAGACAGAAAAATTAGAATAAATGTTTACAGAAAAACTAAGCAATAATTTTTTTTAAATCAAGGATTCAGTGTTTATACAATCTGCACTGTGTTCATTTACACACAAGTAGTGTGATCAGGTGTCTCAGAGCGGATCGGTCCGCAGAAAGTGCAGCAAGTTTGAGTTTCTTAAAACTTGTATTTCAAAATGCAACATGCACCATCAATCTTCCCAAATTTGTAATTTAATCTTGTATTTTTTTTTTTTAGAATTTGATAAAAAAAAAATAGTATTTTTATTTAACTTTATTTCTTTAAATACATTTAATAATTTATTTATCTATTTGTTAATTTATTCTATTATTGTTGTTGTTATTTTTGTATAGCCATAAAACAACATTGTGAATATGGCCTAAGACAACTATAGTGGAGAGAGATTTTATGAAATATATTATGACAAAATAATCACAACATGATTATAAGGTTAAATCATGCAGCTGTATATACAAGCATTATGAATTGTGATTGCAATTTCTATTAGAGAAAAAGATTATCAGAAAAAAAGATTTATTTGCTTCATTTGTTAAATACAGTTTCCTGGCTGGTAAAAATACTTCTAGTAGATAGATAGATTTGGACCCTGGTACAAGGTGCTCACTAAAGAAAACAACACTCACCTTCTTCACTGTCAGTCTCATCTGAAACAGAGATACACAATCCATGTCATCATTTAAGACTAATCACATTAAACAACATCTGATGTGCTGCTGTGCTGTTAGAAACAACTAAACAGATCAAGCTGGACATGCAACAATGCATTAATGCACTCTACATCAATAATTAATAGGGTCTGTTAAGAAAGACATTTAGTACCTTGACCTCCTGTTTTGGGCCACCGCCGCTGTCCTTTGGCCGATGAGGGCCTTGGGATCCGGGAAGGACTCTCAGCCTGAAAGGAATGAGGAAAGACATTAGTTTCCATGCATTTCCACTACGAGTTCCTCTCCTGTGGAGCACTTAAACTGACATTAGCCAATAAACATGTGAGCCCTCTTTCTATACAAACCCTCTAAGACAAATCAATCTTCTGGTCTGTTGTTGCACACATGAAATCATCATAGTCAGGCAATAAGAAAATGCAGGAAACAGATTTCACTTCTTGAGACAAACAGAAATTACCTGCATTTCAGGGAGATCTGTAGGCTGATTGAAGACAAAACAAAACGCAACAAGGGCCTTAAGACTTCAACATTTATGTAGTACTCTTATAGCAACTAGCCAAATAAAAAAGCTTACTACTCTAAATGAGAAGCTACTGAAGCTGCAAAGACACATGTACATGAAGTAACAAAACTACAGTCAGGAAATAATACACAAAGCTACAATTTCAGACAGTTAGAGGGTATGTAAGGGCACTTTCTAAAGCAAAACACTTTTAGGGATTTGAACAGACCCTTAAACAGACACTACCCAAAAAAACAAAACAAACTTGTTTTCTATTGTCTGTGCACAAAAAGCTCCACATAAGTTAACATTTTCTAGAAATGCAATATCTAAGCTTGTGATACATTGTTGCCTGTTTTGTTTTTGGGTTATTTTTTATTTATTTATTTTGTTGTTGTTGTTGTTGTTGTTGTTGTTATTTACAGTGATTTGTGATAAATATAAATACTTCTGCCTCTTGTCACATAAAAAAAAAATCTGTCCAAAGGTTCCTCTTCCATATACCTATTTTATTTTGAGCACTTTGGCCCACTATACACATCAAATGTAGCTTCTGTTTACAAAATGCTGGAGGTCCAGAAGTTTTCTGAATTTATGCTTTATAATGGTCCTGTGAATAGCTATACTGACACTTTATTTGTCTATAAAATTTGAAAATTATTGAACTTTTAAAAAACTTCTTGAGAAGAAATGTCAATGTTTATGGAAAATGTATTTGCTTCTCATACGCACTACCACTCAAAAGTTTGGGGTCAGTAAAAAAAAAAAAAAAAGTATATTTTTATTCATCAAGGATGTATTACACTGTTCAAAAGTGACAGTAAAGACTTTAACATTATTACAAAAAAATTCTAAACTTTCTACTCATCAAAGAATACTTAAAAATTGCATCAAGGTGTCCACAAAAATATTAAGCAGTACACCTGTTTACAACACTGGTAATAGTAAGAAATATTTCTTAAGCACATGATCATTTTAATATGATTTCTGAAGGATCATGTAACACTGAAGAATGGAGTACTGACCCCAAACTTTGGAAGTAGTAGTGCATATTGAGACTTTTAAAGCGTTTTAAAATGAAAAATATTCAGGACCAGAGAAAATGTTACCACGGCAGGTAAAATTCTTAACTAATGTCTCAACCTGGGCGTCAGAAAGAAATCCTAACTGATGAAGCCTGATAAGACAACCTCCACCATCAAGACTGTCTTTGCGCAATGCCAAATATGCAAAACACCCATTATTCTACAACGAAGCAAAAGTAGGCACTGACATCACAACAGACTCGTACCTCCAGTTCACCGCCCTCGGCCTCCAATTCAGAGGAACAAAGACAAGAACAATAAACTATGAGGAACGTTACGTCAACAAGCCTTAATGATAGCCCATTCCTATAGAACAAATGTAAAGGGCGTAAACCGAGGTTATGAGAGAAATCAATCCTACCTCATCTGCTTCAACTTCATGTGTTTTACTCGCAACCTCTGGGTGAGGCTTTGGCTTGCTGGTCTCCTCTGCTGCTTTGATCTATGGAAGAAGACAAACTGTTATTGAGTATTGAAAGCTGAGACTTAAGGTCCTTGCACACTGAGTCTGAAATTTTCGGATGCGTTTTTTCGTTATTTTTTTTCGTATTCGTCATCCTTTCCTATCAAAATATTTGCTATGGATGTGAAAACGCAGAAAATCGAACCTGATCCAAATTTTTTTTTTTTATGATGGACGAACGTTTCGGAGGCAGTGTGTAAACTTGATTGACACAATGTGAGGTCGTATTTATTTTTTAGCGTGCAAAAATTTCGGACTCAGTGTGCAATGGCCTTTAGAGTTTAAATGTTACAGGAATTTGCTTTAAGGTCTTGAAATAGTGCAGAATGCTAAATATTTCTTAATTTTTGTTTGTGTTAAAATTTTCACAATTCTAAAACTTTATTACTAGGTTTCAATGGGATTTTAAAAGTGCAAGAGAGTTAATCTGATTTGGAAAAAGGCTGGTAAAATTGGTCATTCATCTGTCACTGTGGCTGGTGAGCAAAGCTACAGAACCATAAAATCATGTGAGCAAACCTTTCTATCGCCTCTGTCCTTTAGCTTCTCATCAGTCTCTCTGTGTCGTTCTTTTTCTTTTTCTCTCTCCCGTCTTTTCTCGCGCTCGCGATCTCTCTCCTTGTCTCGTTCTCTGTCTCTGTCTTTGTGAGATTCTCGTTCCCTTTTCTTATCCCTCTCTTTATCTCGTTCTTTCTCCTTGTCTCTGTTGCGGTCCTTCTCCTTCTCCCGTTCCTTCTCTCTAGTCTTGTCTTTGTCCCGATCCCGGCTCTTGTCCTTGTCTCTGTCTTTTGTCCGGTCTCTTTCACGTCCCTTGTCTGACCTCTCAGCATCTCGCCGGCGGTCCTTGTCGTCCCTCTTGCTCTCTTGATCTTTCGGTTGATCTGGATCTTTCTGCTCTCGGCTGCCGCTGCTCTCCTTGATGCCCTTCCTCTCCTGGACAACAGCCAGAGTCTACATTAAATTATCACTTTCATTGCAATAAACCTAACAGTTCTATCAGCACCCAAAAGTCTTAATAACAGATTTCATGAGTAAAATAAAAAGGCACAATAAAAAAAGCCCAAGGGGGGCAAGTTGAGGAATGAATAGTGATTTAAGACAACAGAAAATTCTTGTTCAGCTGAAAATGTCACTGGGTTAAAGCCTCAAGCAGGTCTCACCTCACGGTCTCGGTGGTGCTCCCTGCCCTCTCTGTTCTCCTTGTCCTGGGACCTGGAGGTGCTGGGCTTCCCCTTCTGATCCACCTTGTCTCCTGCTAACACCCGTCTAACTGCCTCGTCACTGGAGAGCTGGAACAAGGACAGAACATGCTGTTTAACAACAGCTTAATATCATGAACATAAGTCCCAAGCAACCCTCAGTAAGATCTCACACCAAACAAAAATGGATTCAGAAACAGATGGGGTTGCATGGTGGTTAATGATCTGGGCAAGTGACCAAAAAAAATGTAGGCTGATAATGCAATCCATGAACAATCCATAGGAATAAATGGACTATTAGTCACTCTGGATAAAAACGTCAGCTAAATATGTGTGCACAGAGTATCGCTTTCTGTAAAGCTGCTTTGAAACAATGTGTATTGTGAAGAGCACTATACAAGTAAATTTGACTTGACTGGCTGACAAATTACTAACAAAGTTATTACATTTTCTGAAGAAAACGAGTGGTGGTGCTTGATACAAAACTCAATGAGTGCACGTTGTAAAGTGTTTATTTTCATATTTTTAGTTTTCATTTTGGTTTGTTTTAATCATTTTATGTTTTTTAACATATTTACATTTAACCTTAATTTAGTTTGAGTTTTATTAATTTTAGTTCTTCAAATTAAACTTTTTAGAAAATTTATTTCAGTCAGTTGCCAAGGCAACATTTTTAATTTTCATTAAAAATGAATTTATTACTTTAATTTTTTTAAAAAAAATTTAAGTTTAAGGGTTTTTTTTCCCCACTTAATGTTTATATTTTATTTAATTTCAGCTTTCTTTTCAATTAACAAAAATGATTTTAATGAGTTGCTAGGGTTTTGCTTATTGGCTAAAGTCAAATGGGACTTTTTTTCCGCCCAATTTTATTTTATTGTCCTCCAGGTCTAAAACTAAAAATGAACAGCACCTCTTCTTAACAAACCATACAATTTATGTACAATTTATGTATCATTTATATCCACAGCACAAATTAAATTTAAGGGTTAATTTATTCGAATTAATTTAATGCCAAAAAAGGTTCAATATGCTGTTCACAAATGCATAAGAGATTTGAGAGCTGGGCACACGGAAAGATGGTCAGGGAAAAATGACTTTCGGTCTGTTCTTCACAGAAAGCTATCATTTGACTTCTGAAGACTTAGAAAAGATTCATATGGACTATTTTATGATAATTTTATGGTACTGTTCATCCTTCTGGAGCTTGACAGCCCTGTACCATTATGTAGGATAAGCGCAACAACAACATTTTTCAAAATGCATTCTTTTGCATTCCACAGAAGAAAAAAGTGGTGCTATCATTCAGAGCTACCTACAAATCCTCCTGAAGCAATAAAAGGTCAAATGTTTTGCTCAAAGACTCAAAGGTGACAGAGCAGGATTGTCAATTTTCCAGTACCTGGGTCGCCCCTATAATCTTTAGCCATCCAGCAACTTTCACCACTGTGGCGCTCTCATGTCTTTTTCTCTTGCAACCTATAAAATATCCCAATGTGCTGTAGAGCAGCAACAGAGCTGTCATTCAGCTCAATGTTTCGCACCTGCTCTTTGCCCTGCAGGCATCAGTGGGTTCCCCTGATAACGCTGCTGAAGATGTTCCATCACTCCTTAACCTTCAGAAAAGCTCAAGGGTGCAATTAAATGAATACGTCTATAAATTACCCCCTGCTTGGACATCATTAGTCTTGAGTCATTCACTAGTTAAATGGCTTTGAGCGAATCCTGCAATATAGAAGTATAGTAGCTGAATGGTCTTTAATCGCAGAACTGACCTTGTTGAGACAGCACTTAGCAATGACCTGCAGCAGCTCGTTGGTCTTCTCTGGTTCGTGTCCGGCTACGATTCGAGCGGGTTTAGCAGCCAAGGGCTCTCCGCTAACCAGCATCACCACATCGATGGCCTTCTGAAGGAACGCTATTTTTGAGTCTTTGTCCTGAAGGGTACATGAAGAGAATAGAGCAGTTGAAACACAATTGCAAACATAATGTCTGTTCTCAAACAAGTTTCAAACACTGCCCCAGTCTGCCGTTGTTCAAACAAACAGGTAGTCTACCCGAAACACACGCCACTGCATAAGCCAAGGTTGTTACTGCTAGTACAGTTGGGCCGCTTAAACA
Organism: Spinibarbus caldwelli; assembly: GCA_039654775.1. Lineage (NCBI taxonomy): Eukaryota > Metazoa > Chordata > Actinopteri > Cypriniformes > Cyprinidae > Spinibarbus > Spinibarbus caldwelli. Next base: position 6,621,429 of record CM077233.1, read on the forward strand.
GATTGGAATTCTGCTTGGGGCCACTAAGGATGCAGAAAACAGCCATTGGACAAATTGCAGACACTTCAAACCTTTACAAACACAGGGACCAACATCCAGTCTCACACAATCCAGGGACACTCAGTATAAAATATGCTTCTCAGTAACATTAATTTACTTTCATTATCATCAACAAACATTATTATCATATTCAAATTAATATAATAATATCTGATATATTTAGAATTCTGTACATTTTGAAAGATATACAAAATGTTTATATTTTTAAAGAAAATCTATTTCTTTGGGTCTCTAAGATTGTTTTAGAGAAACAAATACTTTTAATCAAGTAAGGATGCATTCAGTTGACCAAATGTGATAACAAAAGACATTTGTATTTTTCTATTTCAAATAAATGTTGTTCTTTTAGAATCAAAAAAAAAAAAAAAAAAAAAAGATCAGTTTCCACAAAAATATTAAGCAGCATAACTGTTTTCAACATGGATAACAATAAGAAATGTTTCCTGAGCACCAAAGCAGCATATCAGAATGATTTCTGAAGGATCATGTGATACTGAAAACTTCAGTAGTGATGAAAAAAATCATCTTTACATCACAGCAATAAATTACTTTTTAAAATATATGCAAATATTAAAAACAGAACTAAAATAATAATAATAATAAAAACAATATTACTGTCTTTACTCTTTTTTTTTCTTTTGATCAAATAAATGCAGGCAATTACACATTTTATAGTAACAATTGAACAATCAAGATGATCTGTAACTTTATCTTATGTAAATCATTTGTGGTGTCAGTCTCATTCTGTAAATGCTTCTTAAAACATGCGTGGCACTTGGGTGTGTTTAGAACTTTCTGACAGAATATCAGTATCAGATTTCCTGATTAAATGTTGCATAAACATGTTACGTCAAGAAAACAATATATATTTTTCTAACTGAATTAAACTAAAAGAACAGGAAAATCTTTTTGGTCACCACATTTTTTTTAAAAAAAATTTTTCTCAGTATAGCTTGGTTATTTTAGGTTTAGGCTTAATTGCACTCTACACAAAGAACCTAAAGTTATCCTGATGCTTTGAAGAGAACAGTACATACATCATAACCAGCAGCTTGATGATGCATTCACTCCATTAAACCCTGTTTTTCTGTATTTCTGCTTTCCTGGTTATGATGAAGTGCAACTGTCCATATTGTCATTTAATGCTTTCATACTTCATGAGGTTCCTAATGAGGTCCCAGCGGCAGAACAACCTGTATGCTGATGTGATCTGTTATGATTTTACACACTCAGCAGTGTTTAATATCCAACTACTGGCTACACAATATCCATGTGATAGGAATGTTTCATAAAGCTAATCACTAAAATCAGGCGAATTTTAAGAAAATATGTCACATACATTGCAACAAAAAATGAAAAAATATATTTTACATTAAATTAAGTTCATTTTAGGATGATTAAGATGCATTCATTCATGACATCATGCATTATGACAATGACAATTAAGCATATTTTACAGTAAAAGCAATAATACTGTGAAATATTATTACAATTTAATATATAGTTCAATATATCTGAAAACATTTTTTATTATGTGACAGCAAAATTAAATTCTCAGCATCATTACTCCAGTCTTCAGTGTCTCATGATTCTTCAGAAATCATTCTGATGAAAACATATTCATGTCACATGCATTTCTACACAAAAAAAAGAAACAGATTTTGCATAAAATGAAGCACATTTTAGGACCATTAAGATTTTATGCCTTATGACATTAAAGCAAGTTTTCTCTCCATAATTTCTTTAGCATAACGGGTCCAGACACTGAATATTTTGAGCATTTAATTCCCATTTTTCTCAATGGTGAAATTCCTTAATGCAATAAAATATAATTCACAATTATTTTTTATTTTAAATCAGCATAAATCAGAATCAGAAAGGCAATACAAAATTGCAAAAATTATACATTTACATACAATTATATAATTTAATTATTATGATTTTTATAAAATAGATGTATTTTCTATGTAATTTTTGGTATCAAATACTTCCCTCTGTCCCAGTTGTCATGTAAAGACAGCTATAAGTAAGCTATCTGTAGATAGATTCCCCTGAAAAGTGTTCAAACTGTGGCGCTATCAAAACATTATATTGTCATGGTATACCGTCAGGCCGTCCTGCTTCGCACAGGTGTGGGGAGGTCATTTATTATGCATGCTGGGACATCAAAGGCCAGAGCTCTTTCAGACTGCCCCACGTTTGGAGAAGGATCAGACATGAACTCCTCACTTTGCAAACAGAGTGCTGTGGCGAGCTAGTAACCTGCTTCTCTTACAGGGTCACTGATACTGATCCAAGTAAAGCTAGTTAAAGGCACGAAGCTTTTAACAGAGAGATTTATCACACCTCATGACTCACCACGCTAATTAAATGGAGAGTCAAGTTACACTTAGTTATCTGATCAATGTCAACACCTTAACAGCAAAAAACACAGCAGAGTGGAAGTCTGAGATACTGTGGCTATAGAATCCAAGAACACTTAATGAGGCAGAAGATCAGGCAGATACGAGAGGTCAACTGTAACATGATGTATCACTGCCAAGTAGGTGGATTAATTGGCGAGGAACATAAAACTGTCATATGATTGTAAGGTAGTACTGTAATAAGCAAGAAATAAGTTTCTAGTTTGCATATTTACATATGCACACATATATAGCCTAGGGATGTGCACGAGTACTCGATTAATCGATTACTCGTACGCATCAGCGACGATCGAGCATGAAAACGATGATCGATTGGCTCTAAAAATGCATTTTTTTTAAAAAAAAAAAATTATTAAACTACTTTCATTCTTTCTGATTGGTTATGCTGGTATTTGGGCGGTAGTCTGATATTTGATTGGTTATGGCTGCGAGAAGTTGCGGTCTAGAGACAAGACAGGAGCACAGAGCGAATATGGCTTCTAAAGCGCGCAGCGATGTCTGGCAACACTTTGAAAAACTTGACGAAAAAACTGTCAAGTGTAAAATGTGCAGCGCCACACTCGTCTACAACTCCACAACGAGTTCGATGCGTTACCAGCTTGCACATAAACACAAAAAAGCAGATGATGCCGATGCCACTACCAGCAATCAGACGAGCATAAGAGATTTCACCATCAGACAGAAATGCGACACAGGCAGGGCAGAGAAGATGACGCAGCTAATAGCAGAAATGACAGCAGAAGACTTGCTGCCTATTAGTTTTGTTGAAGGTGAAGGTTTTAAACGTTTAATGAATTACGTTGAGCCCCGCTATACTGTCCCATCACGCAAAACGGTCACTGCAAGGATTGATGCTCTATACGAAAAATGCGCTAGTTCACTAAAAGACAGTCTGTCGAAGCAGCGCGGGTGGCTATAACTACGGACTTGTGGACCTCCCTAACCACTGAATCGTATATGACGCGAACCTGTCATTACATAAATGAATGGAAAATTCACAGCGCAGTATTAGAGACGCGAGGTTTCGAGGAAAGACACACAGCTGTGAACATTGCCAACTACCTAGTGGATGCGCTTCTCCCGTTACAGGGCGCTTTAAAACAACGGCAACTGAAGCCCCGCAAAAAAAACAAAACAAACAAAAACAAACAAAAACAAAACAACAACGAAAAAAACAATTTTACAGTATTATCCCCATCAATATGTGTGTCTTATTATTTGTATAAATATTTTGGATCAGTTTTTAAAAAGATAACCTACCTTTTTCTATGTTTTATAAAACAAATAAAACAAACGTTACTCTGCTTTTCAGTTATTTTATTCAACTTATTTTTAACAAAACATTTTACTTCAGCAGCATCACAACAGCTGTGGATCAAATTTTTATTTATTTTTTTTGTAAAAGGTTTGCAAAAATAAAGTTTAATACAACTTCACCAAACGACTGTTAAGTAGCCCATAGCCTAACGAAAATTATAAGCCAGCATAATTTGGCTGCGTAAACTTAAAATAAAAATAGCCTGAATATTTTTACCACAGCTATAAAACTTAAAGATTAGGTAACATAACATTTCTTTCAAAATGATCAGTCGGTAAAGGTAAATAAAATAAAGCCGGCATAATTTAACTATGCTGCTTAAACTTAAAACAAAAACAGCCTGAATATTTTACCATGCATGGCTAATAAAACTTAACATAAGGACTACATATTTTTATTCAAAAAGATCAGTCGGTCTACGTGCTCAGATGAAAGCCGAGTGCGGAGTCTATTTACAATTAGACCGGCGGTGGAAAAAACGCGCTACAAAATAACTTTGTGTTTTTTTTTTTGTTGTTGTTGTTGTTGTTTTGTTTTTTTTTTTTTTTGTTTTTTGTTTTTTTGCGGGGCTTCAGTTGCCGTTGTTTTAAGCGCCCTGTAACGGGAGAAGCGCATCCACTACTTTCTGGTTGGCACGCAGTTCAAGCTCACATGCATTTTGTGTAGATAAATACAATTTGTAATATAACATTTACATATTGTGTATCTAGGCTATGTGATTAATTTTATATACAATGCGTCATGTAGAAAAAGCGCTTCAGCTTCACCTCACGCTGTTATTTCTTTTAAATGTTTACTGTATTAACCACTATTGATGGTGATTTTTAATAATCTGTTGATTTAATTATTTTCTGAATCCTGTCATAGTTTTATCAACAATGTTTTTAACAGGGCTTTAATTAAAATATTTTAATTGTCGCTATGACGCACACGCCCCGCCCCTCGCTTAAGCTCCACCCCCGATTAATCGAGTACTCGTTTCTCAAACCTGTGGATTACTCGAAATGAAATATGATCAGAAATGCCCATCCCTAATATAGCCTAAAATTCTTCTTAAAGGTGCACTCAGTCATTTTTCCCCTTGTTAAAATAACTTTTACACGAATAAATTACAGCTCTGACAAAATGATTCTGTCTGATGAAAAAGTTTAGGCTTGTAAGATTGTAATGTAAGAAGTCTCTGCACTTACTTGATCAAAAATACAGTAAAAACAGTAATACTGTGAAATATGATTACAATTTATTTTAAAATGTAATTTATTCCTTATTATTAATGTTAAAAGTAGTTTTGCTGTTAAATATGTTTGTGGAAAGCATGATATGATTTTTTTTTCTGTGTTCTTTGATGAATTGTTCAAGTTAAAAAAAAATGCATTTTTTTTTAAATAGAAATCTTTTTTAACATTATAAACATCTTGACTGTCACTTTTGATCAATTAAATAAATCCTTGATGAATAAAAGTATCAAATTCTTTAAAAAAAATCTCTTACTGACCCCATACTTTTGAACGGTAGTGTATATCAAACACATGACCACTGGGATGAAGAATAGCCAAAAATAACTGTGCACCTGAACATTCCTCTAAAAGTTGACAGTTTTTTTATTGGTAACTTACCTTCACATTATCTGACTTCATCTCTGCTTCTACATAAAGTCCTTTCATAAAGCCCGTGGTACGTATAACCTAAAGAATGGGAAAACAGGATTTTACAACCAAATTTAATCCAAAAACATAAAGACTGCCTTGTTGTCCACTGCCTTCTAAGAGCATTCAAACGGAAACCTCATAAGTGATTGATTTGGAGCAGTCTTCGCAGGCAGCAACTCAAAGCACTACAAAGTTATCATCACTTTTGTAAACTGTTCACATTAATGACAACATATAACGATGGAGAAATAATTTAAAAATATTTAGGATGAAAACAAAATGTGATTAAACACAACATTACACTATGACAAGCATAACTCAAGAGGTGTATAGACTATGCAGTGGACAGACGGTGTGTGATTCTATCAGTCTAGCTAATCTTAGCTGAGCTTACAAACCTTGGGCCTATCTCTGGACACAAACACGCCCACGCATCCTTAACTGTCCTGTTCCTTTACCTAATACCGTCTATAACCATCTCACCTGTATGACCAAAGGTTTGGACACACCTGACAGAACTGATGTTTCTGATGAACACCTTGGCTTTTGATTAAATGCTAGAAACTATTTTGACAAATACAAATTGTGCATGTATATGAATTTCTATAAAATGTCATTAATGGGATATAAATGGCATTAGATAAACAAACAAAAATAAATAAATGAAATAAAATTATTATTATTATTATTCATTTCCAATGCATTTCTGCTTTTCTGTTTTAATTTGTTCAGTGTGTGGTATTTAACAGTGTGGAATTAAAAATAATAATAAAAAAATGAACAACTGTTTGATAGTGTTTATTGAGGGAGTATACTCCTAATTACAAAATCAACAGCCCAGAAAGTTGCCAAACATTTTATTTTATTTTATTTATTTTTTTTCTATTTTCTGGCATTAGACTGAGATAGTATATCCCATGAATATGTCAAGATCATCTACATTACATGGACACCTATATTGCAAACCCTTGAGTTTCGTTTGCATAACCATGTGGAGCTATGCCTAGTATCCAGGTAAACAGCTCAGCAAGAGCTCTGAATGTAATGACACTAAACCCAGACAGAAGAAAGATGATATTGCTGAAAGTGTTTTAACAGTTATTGTATTAGTAACGTTAAATATATTAGCTTACAAGCCACCAACATCATCTAAAGCCCGAAGCTAAAGCAAAGCTCTAGCCATTCAAATACTACAGCTAATAGGAGATATTTACACATCAGGCAAACATATATTGAGATTTATCTGTCATATTTTGAAGACTATGCGCAGGCTACATTAGCAGGCTAGCGTTTTGACATCTATAAACTGGATTTGAAGCGTATAAAGGTAAATATGTAGACGGTGAGCGAAATAAAACAGCACTTGTGTCATAAGAATAGTGTTTTCAGTAACTCACCTCACTGAAGATATCGTGCAGGTATCGAAACGGCGGTTTGCTGAGCAGCTTTTCTGTCAGAGGAGGCTTTTTGATCACTTTTCCCAGAGTCTCCTGGGTCTTTTTGGCTACAGATTCGTTCATGGCAACAAACTAAAACGGTATTTGGTGTAAAAGATGTTTCTTTAATAATTAATCGCCGTTACAGTTCTGCTAGCAGCAGATTTCGGCTCGCTAAACTCTGCTGTTGCCCTGGCGATAGCTTTCTATCCCACAATCCTCTGCTGTGCGGATTCTGCGCTTGCGCGGAACCTAGGCGCTCGTCAAGGGCTACAGGTGTCCATGACAACAACTAACAACAGTAGAACACTGTAGCCATAGATATAGATATAGATATATAGATATATATATATATATATATATATATATATATATATATATATAGATATAGATAGATAGATATAGATATATATATATACACACATATATACATGTATATATATATATATATATATATATATATATATATATATATATATATATATGTGTGTGTGTGTGTGTGTGTGTGTCTATGACTGTAGCTGTCCAAACTTATGTCAGATCTTATGTCAGACCAACTGGAACAAACATCTTTTTTACCTGCACAAACCGACCGGACGAAACAAAGAAACAAATACATTATAATTAAAAAAACAAAACAAAAGATACAGATTAGATTACAGAATCCAGATATTATTTTTAACTAATGTATTCATAAATATTTGTTTATTTATGCATTAGTTAATAATAACAATATAGAAGGGTTATAATTTTAATAGTAAATGTACAAAAAAATAACCAAAAAAAAGATCATTTTAAAAATAAACACTTTGCAAAAATAAACAAATAATTAAAAACAAAATTTAAATTAATTACTTTATTTAAATTAATTTAAAAAGATGCAAATACACAATACAACAAATAACTAAAATAAAAAAGAAATACAGATTAGATTACAGAATTCAGATAATATTATTTTAACTAATGTATCATAATTTTTTTTTACTTATGCCTTAGTTAATAATAACAATATAGAAAGCAGTGCTGTCAAATGATTACATTTACATTTACATTTACATTTAGTGATTTAGCAGACGCTTTTATCCAAAGCGACTTACAAATGAGGATTTTTTTGTTTGCATAATACATGTGTGTGTATTCTGTGTATATTTATTATGTCTATATAAATACACAAACGTACAGTATATATTTTGAAAATATTTACATGTATTTACATTTCTATATTTATATTCATATAATTTATATTATAAATAAATAATATATTTAATATATAAAAAACATTTTTTTCTGAAATATATACATGCATGTGTGTGTGTATGTATATATACATAATAAATATACACAGTATACACATATATTATGTAAACAAAAATTTTAATCATTTGATTAATCATGAAGATTAATCATTTGACAGCACTAACAGAAAGGTTATCATTTTAATAGTAAATGTACAAAAAATTAATCAAAACAAAACAAAATAAATAAATAGATAGATAAAACACTGTAAAAAATAAATAATTAAAAATTAAAAATTAATTAAAAAGATATTTAAATTAATCAATTAATTAAAAAAGAAGCAAATATATGATAACAAATAACTAATATTAATTAATAAATTAGTTAAAATAACAATATGAAAGGATAATAATAATAATAATAATAATAATAATAAAACATTGCATAAATAAATAAATAAATAAATACTGATTTATGTATGATTTGATTTGTATTTTAATTTGCTCAAATAGGGTAGGGGTTTCCAAACTGATGGCCAAAAGATAGTTTTAGGGGGTCTATAGAAAAGTTTAGAGGAAAAAAAAACAGTGCAAAAATTGCTAAACTAAACTAAATAAAATTAAAATAGATAAATAACTAAATAAAACAGATAAAACAAACAAGCTACTCATCTCAGCTGGGAAGTCTTTAGATAGAGAGATCAGTACTTTTAAAACTGATAGCACTGGGCCTCCAATATAAATATCCTCAAATCACAAAAATACAGATACAGGTTAATGAATAAGCATACAGGACTCCACCTAAAACTGACAGGTTGCTGAGCTTGTTGCATAACTGTGTGCATATGTGATTTCAAAGCTCATTCCTGGAAGAGTAAAACAGCATGTGGCAAAGAATATTTTCTATAATGAAATGACTTAAGAAATCACAGAGATCTTCAGATGAAAAACTCTGTTTATACTATACAGTAGATGGCCATTGAGGTTCTGTGAATGGCTAAATAAATGTGAGAGGAAATCTGTATAGCCTGCATGCAAAACCTGTTTGGGAGGTTACACATAGTGAGACTATAAAAATGCTTGACATACAAAGTAGTAGTTGCTGTTGGCTTGAAGAGAGGGACAGTAAATCTGGTTCACCTGTTTCACTCCCGGTAGGCTCTCTTTTACTTCCTATTTTCTTCATTTCTTGGAATTATTTAAGAATCGATATGAATCTGAATTTATTATCTGTATATAAAGGCTGATTTGTTTGTTGGAGTACTGAGCACTATCTTAGTTTCATATCACTCTCATTTGACATGCTTGAGTTTCTTTTGCATTTCATACAAAACTTCATAAAAAGTATGTTGTTTTAGAGACTGCAAAGTAACTGTAACTGTAGTTATTATTAAAATATCAAATGAAAACTTTACTTTCAGTTTGTAATTGCATTTTATTCAGGACAAGGCATGTGTACATTATTTGTATGTAAAATTACTGATCATAGTTCTCATTAATATCATCAAGTTAAATGATGAAACTGATAGTTTCTCAAATTAAAATGCTTTTTAATAGTCAGGTGAACATTTGTCATTCGTTGCTGTCAGAACAAAGTTTCACAAGCACGTTTGTCCAGTTTAACAGCTCTTGTCATCTGTTTAACAGAATGTCATGCAATGTCAGTAGGTGGACCCAACCTTAAAAACAGTCGAATAAAACAAAGCATTAGTCAGGTTTGATATCCTCTCTTCTTTCTCAGGACACATAACACATACTACAATCATGCAGCACTGGATGATCTGCATATTACTTTTGTTTCTCGTGTTCTGTGATGTCTCTACTCAAAGGAAAAAAAAGACAGTCCAAACTCTATCAAGAGGTATCAGTGAATTACATACGCATAAACAGACCCAAATAAGTCTATTTTGATCTTATGCTATGGAAAATTGATCATAGAAAAATGTCTGCATTTCTTTCAGGTTGGGGTGATGAAATCACTTGGGTTCAGACGTATGAAGAAGGACTGTCTAAAGCGGTTGAAAGGTACCTTAAGATGCAATCACATTAAATGCCGTTCTCACTTGTGTGTTATATGATCAGATTTTAAATATCTGTTTTATCATAGTAAGAAGCCCCTGATGATCATTCATCATTTGGAGGATTGTCCGCACAGTAAAGGTTTGCATCTTTTGCATTCTGCATCATGATCTGTAATGAAATAAAAATGAATTTGTTGTGTCATTGATCCATGTAAGGGTGCTTAATAAATAGTTCACCCAAAAGTAATTCAAACCTGTTTAGTAAAGTAACAGGTGCACTGTTCCTTTAAATCAGGGGTTTTCAATCTTTTAGATGCCATTGATCCCCGAAATCATCATCCATGAGTGAGGGACCCCTTCAAATTTTGAAAGCAAACTATATATTTCCTTGTAAAAACAAACAAATAAACAAAGATTAAATGATTAAATGTAAATATAATGTCAATAGATTTATTTATTTAAATATTATTTAGAAAATATTCAGTTTTGTTGTGTTTATTTAAAAAGTTCATTAATTTTTCTTTTATTTTAATCAATTTATTATTATTATTATATATTTTTTTTTACACCCCAGTTTGAACACCCCAGTTTTAAATCACAATCTGAAAGTAACAAGTGTTTGATTTGAATTGCATGTTTGCATAAAATGCTATTACATGTCAATGTATTAATCTCTTTCTGTACTCTATTTGCTTTCTTTTAGCTCTGAAAAAGGCTTTTGTTGAACATCAAACTATTCAAAGGCTGGCCAAATCAGATTTCATCATGCTTAATTTAGTGGTACAAATATTATTATTATTATTATATAAAAGTACAAATATTGTCAAATATTCATTAGACACTGAAGTGAGAAATACATCTAAAACTGCAAGAATAAGCTAATGATCCCTGTGATTGTGATTTTCAGCATGAGACCACTGATACTAACTTGGCCCCTGATGGCTTCTATGTCCCCAGGATCTTGTTTGTTGGTGAGTTTTCACATATTTCCTCTTAAACAGTGCAATGTAATGACTTACCAAGTTGAGATTACCAGATAATATTGTATAATCGTAACTATGTAATTAATGGGATTTCTGCAATAAATATCGTGGTGTCATTAGGACAGTGCACAGTCTGGTGGAGCAAAAACGAAAGATTTTTATTGCTTTTGAAGGAAGACCAATTACTCCAGTTTTCTGTGTCAAAAGAAAGAAATTTTATAATGTTGGAAAAGATTTGGTTACACTTTATAATAAGGTTCCATTTGTAAACTATATTTAATGCATTAGCTAACATTAACCAACAATGAGCAATACATTGTTACAGGAGTATTTATTCATCTTTGTTAACATTGGTTAATAAAATACAACTGTTCATTGTTAGTCCATGTTAGCTTATGTTGTATCATTAATAGATACAACGTTTAAATACATTTAAATATGTATTAGTAAATGCTGGAATCAACATTAACTAAGATTAATAAATGCTTTAGAAGTATTTTTCATTGTTAGTTAATGTTAATGAATGTAGTTAACAAAGTGCAAAAATCCTACCAATTTTTATTTATAATAAATGCATAAGTTTATATTCATCAATAAATCCTGAAAAAATGCATCATGATCTGAACAAAAAATATTAAGCAGCACAACTGTTTTCAACATTGATAATGATTCAGCATTGGTTAGGTTAATTTCTGAAGGATCACGTGACACTGAAGACTGGAGTAATGATGCTGAAACTTCAGCTTTGCATCACAGGAATAAATTACATTTGAAAATATATTCAAAAGAGACAACAGTTCTTTTTAACTCACAATTTTACTGTTTTTACTATATTTTTGATCAAATAAATGCAGCATTGGTGTGCATAAGAGACTTCTTTCAAAAACAATAAATCTTAATTCTCTTAACTTTTGACATTGTAACATATTATATTATATATTATATCTATTGTTTACATTTGAAAGTATTTACATATCATATTAGTAGGGCTATTTGTTGCACTGCCTTAAAAATGTGGTACCCCTGGTTTCAAATTCTCTATGTAAAATATCATTTTAATTGTTTTTGGGTTTTGGTGAGATTCACTCTTCTCCGTCTTCTCTCCTCTTCCACCCAGATCCGTCACTGACTGTGCGAGCTGACATTGCTGGAAAATACGCCAACCGAATGTACACGTACGAGCCGAGCGACATGGACCACTGTGAGTGTCTTTCTGTCTAATGAGCTCCGCTGAGAGGCTCCAGCTCTATATTGTCAAGCTCTTTCTGACTCCCAACAGCAGAGCCGAGCTGTTCATTTGTTTATTCACACTCAACACATCCTCTGCTACTTTATATGCATGTCAATGTGCTAATGTTGAAAATTAATATTTGATTTACTATGGTCGTTAGTTAGTCATGGCCCTTTCCTGTATCTTTGTTTGTGCGCAGTGGCAGAGAACATGATGAAAGCCAAGATCCTGCTCAAGGATGAACACGAGGATCATGATGATCTGTGATGGATAGACAGCTTACCCTCTTTCAAGACTGTACACAATATACGGGTTTCTTTGTGCAACTAACAGTATTTAACTTTAAATAAAGTCTGTTAGTTGTAGTAATGTTTCTGTGTGCATTCCTTTAACAGCAATAAATAGTGCAAAGGTATGAAAGAAGAGGGAAACTATGCGAAACAGTCAGGGTTTATTTTGCCTCTGGCTTCACTTGACCTTTAGGCAACATCAGATAAAACGAAGTGATCTACTTGACTAAGATCAGCAGGAATAAACAGCTTGAATTGCTAAATCCATTAACTAGTAAGCAAGGTAAATCCATCCTCCGTTGTACAAGGATTAAGAGGCATGACTTGTCTGTGATTTGTAAAAAGGATTAAGGAAGCAAAATAAGAATCAGTGTGTGTCACAACAAGGAAGATTGCAAACATCTTCTATTATGCAGTGACACAGAGTAAACACTAGATGGCAGAACACACTATATACAGAAGCCAATTTCATAATAACCTTCAATTTAATGCTCTAAAAGCATAAGCTCCAAGTACATAAATTATAAGTATCAGTTTATGAACTAATTTATTCATTAATATTAACACATTAATTAACAGGTAGTCTTCAGCAAATAAATATTAAATGACTGTTTTCAGAAAAAAATGCCAAACAAAGATTTTGTAATGTCCAAGTAAACATATGAGTTATAAAATCACTTTTGGACGGACCAAAATTCGAATAGCAAAAGTGATGCACAAAACTGCCTTTGCTGTGATTTCAGCAGCCTTATTTCTGGAACAATTTTTTCCAAAACCAACTATCAAACACACTACAACCACTGATTAAAGCAAGCAAGCAAATTAATTAATTAATAAAATTAATACGATAGATAGATAGATAGATAGATAGATAGATAGATAGATAGATAGATAGATAGATAGATAGATAGATAGATAGATAGATAGATAGATAATTTATAATCATCTATCTATCACAAAAATTCAAATTGCAAAATCGATACACAAAATTGCAATTGCTGTGCTTTTCTGCTACCTTATTACTGGAAGTATTTTTCCTAAATCAACTAGCAAACACACTACAAATATTGATTTAAAATAAAATATAAAATAAATAAATAAATAAACAAAGGTGCTTTTTATGAGTGAAGGAACTCATACCATGAAGCATTTTGACTGATGTAACTGAATCATAAGCAATGATGCAATATACTTTAAATCATTATTTCATAAGATGCAGCATTTAAAAAGTATTGTCAAAATATTCAAACAAACAGACATATACTGTATAAACTGCTTACAAGAGCACTGCTTTATGGGAGTGGGCAGTCACAGGTTTTTGTGACATTTGCTCTTTTCTGGATATAGCGACTTTTCTGATTCTTGTTTCTCGATTAAACTAGACTTAAAAAAAGAAAAGAAACATAAGATCCTATGGAAGCATATATCATTACTTAACAACCAAAGCTCATGGTAGGTCTGTACAGTCAGTCACTAAATTTCTAAAAAACTAAATTTTTTAAAAATAATTGCAATGTATTTTCTTTATGATTGGTACTGTTGCTCTCTATTCTTTAAAATAACGCTGCACAAACAAACTGCACATGGGTCATGGTGTCTAAATAGATGGTTCAAAAGTCAAATATCTTGCAGTGTTAGACTAAGGTTAGAATATGTATAACTATTTTGGAGCATTTTTTAACACCTTAAATAGATGAGCTTGGTGTTAAAAACACCATGATCTGCAAAAGGCATGTGCCAAATGCATTGCGGTATGTTTGCTAGAGGTTTTGCTAAAGAGGTGGGCCTGAAGCTCAGAAAACGCTGGAAAAATTTCAACAGGATTTGAAAAAGCAGTTTTATGACTATGAGTCAGGAGTTGCTGAGTGTGCTGAATGAAGGGGAGGGGAGGTGAAAGACTTTAATCCTGCGGCCATCCTCCTCCAGCCCAGGGTCACAGAGAGTAATGGAGCGGAGCAGGATGGTCATTCCTCTGCAGACAGAGTGAATTAATGCTGTACAGCTGGTTACGACTCTGACTGACAGCCGCACGCTGGTCACACACAGGCGCGGGAACAGTCTTATTAACGCCACAGATGAGCACACCCTCTCACCTCACCAATAAGACTGCCAGCTCTAGAGCCGCTGTCAATACACACACACACACTCTCAGAGTAAGCCCTTGACAAAGGACAGCAAGGATGGTCACAGTCAAACCGAAGAAATATGCACAAATAATAAATGTAAAAAGAAAAAAAAAATTAAAAAAATGATAAAATAAAAACAAATCTAAAAATGAAAAAAAAGAAACATTTTTAATATATTAAAAAAAAATTAAAAAGTTAATTTTACATTTTTTTGTGATTTCTGGATATATATATGTGTATATATATATATATATATATATATATGTGTATATATATATATATATATATATATATATATATATATATATATATATATATATATATATATATGTGTATATATGTATATATATGTGTGTATGTATATATATATATATATATATATATATATATTGTAGAGCTGAGCAGTGTAGTCAAGTCAAGAAGAATTTATTTATTTTTTTTAATGAATTTTTATTCCATTTCCAGGCATGAAAATTGCCATTTTATTTCTTTTGTTCACATATTTCCCATTGAAACAAGAAAATTAACTCCCCTTTTATATATACACAACCACTCAAAAGTCTGGGGTCATTAAGATTTTTATTTATTTATTTTATTTTTTTTGTAAGAAATAAATTATTTTTATTTAGGACGAACACATTTCATTTATCAAAAAGTGACGTTAAAGACATTTATAAAATTACAAAAGATTTATATTTTGAATAAATCCTGTTCTTTTTAACTTATTATTCATCAAATAAGTCATCAAAAAAGAAACCCCAGCACAACTGTTTTAACATTGATAATAATAATAAATGTTTCTTCACATCAGATAATGATTACATTTTAAAATACATTAAAATAGAAAAGAGTTGTTTTAAATTTAAATAATATTTCACAATATTACTTTAAATGTAAAAAAAAAAAAAAAAAAAAAAAAAAAACTCCAGAGACTTCCTTCAAAAACATTTAAGACCCCAAACTTTTAAAAATTGGCTTAATGGGCCAAAAAAAAAAAAAAAAAAAAATGTGGGTAAGTCAGGAGTATTTTTAGTCTGTTATTCCAGAAGACTGCACATTTTAAATGTCTCAATTTAACAAACTTCAAAGCTGAAAGTCATGCACTAAAAGCCATAAAACTTTTGATGATCTCAAGATGTATTTAATATTCCCTGATATTTCCTGGTTTTCTTTTGATGTAGTAATCCCAAAACATTTTATTTAGAGTATCCTGAATGAGCATGAGAAGAATTAAATTACAATAAATAAATAAATAAATAAATAAATAAATAAATCGCATGAAAGTAAGTGAAACAATAAAAATGTCAGACAGAGAAAAACCACATTCAGCAAGTCTGCCTGCATGTCTTAAAGCACATCCTAACAGAAATATGATTCATGTCCTCAGAGCATGATACAAAAACATACAGGCTCTTGTGACCTGCTGTATGCATCACAACAGAAAGCCACCCTTCAAAACTGAACGTCTCAAACAACAGCACATCCACACAACGGTTCAAGACGAATCCCATTCGTCATATTCTCTGGCAGCTGCTTTCACTCGGCTCTGCTGTGATATTAAGTACAGCACAACTCAGAAAAACTGTTGTATCTACTGTAGAAAGTGTATTCTTCCTAAAGGCCATATCACTATCAATTATCTGCTGTGAAAAAGTGAAATGTAGCCAAGTATGGTTGCCCATACTCGGAATTTGTGCTCTGCATTTATCCCATCCAAAGTGCACACACACAGCAGTGAACACACACACACACACACACACACCCAGAGCAATGGGCAGACATTTTTTGCTGCGGCGCCTGGGGAGCAGTTGGGGGTTCGGTGCCTTGCTCAAGAGTACCTCAGTTGTGGTAATGAGGATGGAGAGAGCGCTGGTTATTCACTCACCCCACCTACAATCCTTGCCGTAACTGAAACTCGAACCCGCGACCTTTGGGTTACGAATCTGACTCTCTAACCATTAGGCCACGACTTCCACGACTTCCCTGTGAACTATTCATTTCACGGTGAGAGACTAGTATTTGCACTGAGAAGAATCAATACCACTCGGTTGTCTATATTAAGTTATTTTATTGGGGCGAATTCAGCGATGGTCGTGTTTTGGAGAGCTCTACTGTTACTCAAGGACAGATGTGAGATGCTCATGCATACAATCTGAAGGCCAGCTTATCATTTCAAAGGCTGAGGGTTTCGAGAGCTTTACACTTACTCAAGGTTGACTTTGATTGTAATTCAAAAATGATGGGATGGGGTGTAAAAATATTAATGGAAGAATTTAAAAATATAAATACTAAAATCATAAAATAAAATGTGTGTAGTAAAAAAGAAAAATAAATTAATAACAATAAATTAAGCTAATGATAAAATCATTCAGGCTAATGATGAAAATAGTTTTGAGATATAAAAAATAAGTAAGAGGAAAATGCTATTAGCACCCCAGTAAACACTAAATAAAAAAAGAAAAGAAAATACATCAGTCAACATTTGAAGTGGATCAAAATCTTTCATCAACGTTGTCCTAAAACTTAAAACCAAAATGCAAAACTTGCAGAAAAACAAAAACAAATATGCAAATTTTTAAAATAAACTTTATAGCATAATGGTAACATTTTGTACAGCAACATAATATACAATAACATTCTTGTAAAACTTGCAGCAATAATCTTTGGTTTCTTTACAATTCAGAATTATTATTATTATTATTATTATTTTTTTTTTTTTTACAGTGTATATTATTATAAGGTTTTGAGTTTCCAATTATGCAAATTAGTTTTTTTTTCTCCTGTGCACTAGCATGCTATTTCACACTACTGGCATTGGGGCATGTTGTCACAAATGATCATGTGTGTTGAATGAATGTTTGTCCTGCAATAATGGTGTAAATATTCAACAACATTTTTTGTAGCCATCAAAGCTTGTATCTATACATAAATTCAATTTAAAACATGAACTCACCCCCAAGACGTTTGCTGAAGTAAAAAAAAAAAAGAAAAAAAAGAAGAAAATTGACAACTAGCCCCGGTTTCATCTATAGCCTATACTGTCTAAAAGCACCTACTATATACAGTATTACAATGCATACTATTATAATAGTAGCATATAATATGTGAATTTTTGAGAATTGCAATATTAGGCAGGTAGGTATGAGGAAGCTGCAACAGTTACACATTTAACGGTGAAATTCTGCACTCCTTTTTGACTTGCCGAAATCTGACAAGGACAAAGACCCATTAGCTGCCATTCCAGCTCCGCACAGACAATTTAGATATTCAAATATGCCCTCGCTTTGTGGAAACTGTTTGCAATGAGAAGCTGAATAGGTAATGTGACATTAATCTCTCTCTCTCTCTGCATTTGTCCCGTAATGCACCTTTGCCAGAGAGAGGTCTATGAGGTCTCTTTGAGTCCACCGTGTGCCCTGGAAAGAAAGGGGCATCCGTGCCATTGAAACAGGAAGGTCAAAATGCTAATTTGCTCTCATTCTTCCTCCACGTCTCCCTCACCCATCAACAGAGGCCGGGTCGATGTTTTTAATTATTCTGTCAGCTTCAAAGAATTCCTCGTCAGAATTTCGTGGCGCTCTCAGATAAATGTTATCCATTCCTGTGACGACGTCTCTTCGTGGGCTCTCAGGTCGTACCTCAAGAGTAATTACTATAGATCAATATGCTTAGGGTTGGCAGAGGGAACGGGGCCAATTAACTCTCGGGACATTAGCTAAATGCTGGTGTGAAGTGAACGGGCGTGTAGTGTTTTATTTGACATCGGGAAACAATGTAATCATAGGCCGCCTCAATCTAGCGCTCACAAACACCAACAGATCTCTATTGTGAGATGAGAGCTCTGTTCTCAGCAGCGATGCAGAAAAACTGTCGGTTGCAACGCAGAAGTCTGCAATAGACATCATGAGAAAGATTTCCAAAAGATCAGAATTTGCATGTAAATTTACACCACGTTATATTACGATTTCTGAAGAAAATGTGAGTGGTGTTTGTCCATGCTAAACTCACTGCTAATGCTATAGGCCTAGTGTTGTTGGGATTGCCAGGCCATTGCTATACAGTTGATAAGGTGTTCTGAGTGGTTTTAGCTTGTTGCTATGACTAGATTGTTAGATAATAGCCAAAAGTGTCAAAAAAGCCCAGAAGTCTCTATGATGAGGTCCCTCCACCAATGTTTTTTTTTTGTTTTTTTTTGGTCCATGCTATCATCTGCCAGGCTAATATCTTGCTCACTTAAATGAATTAACACTTCTCCTCAACATAGCGTAATTTGAAGCCTTATCCACATCTACAACATAAACAAACAAACAAACAAAAATAATAATAGGCTAATAGATAAAATATTTGTTCAAAACCATAGCCCTTATGAAAATTATGAGCCACATAGGCTATTAGGGTTTTCAATCCCATTCTAAAATGTAAAGGTATCTGTAAATGTTTCTTGTACAAACCCCCAATATTTGTACTTTGAAAAATGAATATTATAAATGTCTAAATTATTATTGTTATTTGGAAAATATTTAATTTCTATAAAGTTACATCAATACAGTACTTTATAGTTTATTAACATTAATTTTAATATATATTTTTTTGTTTAATTTTAGTTTTATTTACTTATTTTAATCTTTAATTTATTTATTTAACATTTATTTTTGTTTTGTTTTAATTATTTTAATTTAATTGTCAAATTTTTATTTATTTATTTTAATTAGTTTTTTTATTTCAATCTTATTTTTATTTATTTTTTACATGCATTTATTTATTTTTACATTTATGTAGCCTACTTTATTTTTTTTCCCTTTTTTATTTTTTTAAATTTATTTTTAACCTAAGCTTTATTTACTTATTTTAATCTTTATTTTTATTATTTATTTATTTTTACATTCAATTGCTGTTATTATTCATTTTGTAATCTTTAATTGTTAATTCATTCATAGTTTTCTCTAAACTTTTCCACGGACCCCCTAGCACTCGACAATAACAACAACCAATATCAACGATAACAACAAAAACGACAACAACAACTATGCTTCATCTCATCATGCAACCATCAGTACATTCAGGAGTCAGAAAAGCGCACTGACATTTCTTCATCCATCCCTGCATTCTTCTCCAGGGGAGAGTGAACGTAAAGTTTAACCAACAACTTGAAATGGGGCCCAGATGCAGGGTCCAGACCAAATTGAAGTGTGCTGGATTCAGATAAGTGTAATGTCCTGGTGTTTGTGGCCTGGCGCTTCGCTTTGCTCTCGGTGACAGCAGGTGTGGCGTCAGCGCGCGCCAGGAGACAAGGTCACCGGGATTCCAGGCTAATAAATGGTGTGAAGATGGAACGGGCCGGTGTAGAGCGAGGCTGTGGAGCGATTCGCCACATACATCAACTCCACCGAGCAGAAAATTGAAATGGAAATCTGGGCCTTGAATGAGTGCAGATCCCATTGTCCCCAGAATGCAATCTGATGATGTATGATATCTTTTAAGGCGGCCGGTCCTGCTCGCCGCTTCATTTTGAACCACAACTGGACAGGTGAGCTCATGTGAAACTTTGCAGGCGTGTCTGAATGAGGTTCCCCAGACAGAGTATGATGACTCCTCAGTGAGAAGTGAGTAGATATATAAGCGTATTATGGATTCATGAAGATCAAGATGGATGTCTCCAGGGAGTAAACTAATTGCTGTATATAAGCTGAGAAATGTGATAAACACTTGAGGCTCGATAGCAGTGATGAGAAAAGCAATAAAAGCACATGCATAAATCACAGACTCAACTGACACAGCAGATTTCAACACCAGATTTAACATTTAAGTGTAAACCAATGTACACCTTTGACACCACAGAAAAATACAGTAAATCATATCTGAGTTGTGAATATGAGTTCGCAGTTGTGTGTTGTTGATGTGATGCAATGAATGCAAATATTTCTGTTGAACTGTCAACGAGAGTCGCGCATAAAAACGAACACACAACGCGGCCAGTGTAGCACTATTCCCGAACAAATGATTCTCAGGACCCAGCTCTTTTTAAATAAATCAAAATCACATAGCGCGACCAGTATAGTCCGGTTCCAGAATGAACAACTCTTCTGAGCCGGTTCTTTTTAGTGAATCAAAAACATACGCGGCCAGCATGGTCTGATTACCAAACAAATGACTTCTGTGCCGGTTCTTTTTAGTGAATCAAAAACCAAAGCGCGATCAGACTAGGCTTGTTCGAGATGCATCGGCGCTGTGCAGTCCGATCGGTGTATCACATCTAAGTACCGCAAGAACGATTAGAGAGCAGGCTGTGTCAAACGACGATCGGACTGCGCTGCACCGACGCATCTCGAACAAGCCTAACATGATTCCTGAACAAATGAGTCTTGATTCAAATTTCTTTTGGTGATCCAAAAACAAAGCACAACAATGTGGTCTGATTTCACTAAAACGAACCGGCTCTTGGGCTCAGAAGAGTCATTCGTTCTGGAATCGGTCTATAGGCTACTGGTCGCGCTGTATGACATTGATTCAGTAAAAAAAGAAACGGCTCATGAGAATCATTTGTTAGGAAATCGCTACACTGGCTACTTATGTGTTCTAGTAGTGTTCACAGGTTTTAAAGAGTTCCAGATAGTTTATAAACCCCAGGTGGGGAGTGTGCTGGACTTTAAATTTTAACTTATGACCTTTATTTTGATATTCATTTTGGGCTGTGAATTGAATTTCTTTCTAGTCCACTACTGGCTTCCTGTTTTAAGAGGAAGTAGGCCATATTAGATTAGTGTTCACTGCAAGGTGCTCCATGCGGTTCCTATCATCCAAGTCCATCTTACCTTTCACAGCCCATTGAGATGTAATGTCTGTAAGTAATTGTTTGATTATAATGTGAAGTTGTAATCTTTATTTGTATTTTGAGTATGTTATAGTTGTTTAAAATTATGTTATATGGAGTTTAGTTGCTTTATATTTCAGTATGTTTGGCATTTTCTCCTAATGTTTATTTGTGTTGATATATAACTTTATTGCATAGTTAGTTATTTTTTGCCTTATGAATGCTTATTTATTTGATGTTGATTTTCTTGCTTACTTTGTGAAATTTACATTCGTATAATTTCTTTTCTTTGTAGTTTCACACTTGTCATGATTAAACTTCAAAAACTGAGTCTTCGTCTTCATGGAGTTTATAGTGAAAGTGTTTAGCGGCTGGATAGCAGGATTATGAAACATCCAGTGAGACCGGTGACAGCTTACGAGAGCTTTCATTCTGACAGATGAGCAAGGATGGATTAAAGAAACATCCATAAACAAGCAACCATCATCATCTTTTCGTCCATCATATGCCAATACAAACACAGGGGCAGGTGAAAGCTCTTTGCTTGAAAATTATTTAAAGGGATAGTTCACCCAAAAATGAAATTCTGTCATTAATTACTCACCCTCATGTCGTTCCAAACCCGTAAGACCTCCGTTCATCTTCGGAACACAAATTAAAATATTTTTGATGGAATCTGAGAGCTCTCAGACCCTCCCATAGACAGCAAGGATCCTTACACGATCAAGGTCCAGAAAAGTACCAAGATGATCGATAAAGTAGTCCATGTGACATCAGTCTGTCAACTGTAATTTTACGAAGCCACGAGAATACTTTTTGCGCAAAGAAAACAAAAATAAAGATTTTATTCCACATTTTCGTCTACTGTTTCTCTTGTGGATGCAAATTCACAACAGTACAGGACGCAAGCGCGTGGCGGCGCAAGCGCTGATCCAGATCCAGCGTGATGACGTTGAACACACGGCGGGATGACGTTGAACACAAGGCAGATTCCATCAAAAATATCTTAATTTGTGTTCCGAAGATGAACGGAGGTCTTACGAGTTTGGAATGACATGAGGGTGAGTAATTAAAGAAAGAATTTAAATTTTTGGGTGAACTATCCCTTTAACAAAACTGAGTCAGCAAAGAACAGAGTTCGTCCTGAGGAGAGGTGGTCAAGATGGACGAGACGAGAGCCAGAAACTCCCCAGCTCATAAGCTTCTAGACAGCCATTTCAAACCAGAGGGAAGGTGAAGGTACTGATGCTTTCAGCTTTGAAAAGAACCACACACATTTACTTAGTTATCCAAATGAGAGCACAGCATAGAGTAAACCTACAGCTTTTCAACTAAATGGTTTGCATTTTACAATAAAATTACTGATCGTTTTTAGGTGCTCTAAAATGAAGATTTTTATTTGTTTGACTTTTTTTTTTTGGTTACATTTTATATTTTAAGTATTGTAATTTGAAAAAAATATATTATTTAAATTGTAAAATGATTATACATGATATATTGCATTTTAAAAAATAAAATTGTATATATGCAAAATATATTTTACTCTTTATCTTAGGATGAAATGGGAACATATTTCCTTGAGATTTCCAAAATGGGTTTGAGAAGTAGCCTACTTGTAGTTTTTCTACACAGACAGGACTGCTGCAGCAGTGGTAGCAGGTGGAGGTGTTTAGAGGAGAATAACTCCATCTGTTGAGGAACACGGTGTCTGAACCAGCAGCTCAGACTCCATTAAGCAGATCCCTGAAGAAAATCAACGAGCCACCGCAGGGAGAAGCAAACTAATGGCCAAGGTAACTTCATTATGTATGACAAACACTGTGGTTCTCTTCAGAGAGGTGGAATGATCTTGAATCTGGATGTACTTTAATCACCATAAATAGACATCAAACCTTTAAAACCAATATCGGCCCAATTATTTTTTAATGACACGTGGCATGCTGCTGCATCACCTGTGTCTGCTGAGGAGAATATGATTAATGCTGTTTCTGGAAATTAATCGGGGTTCCCACACTTCCATGACTGATCCAATTATCATGAACGACTGGAAGCATCATGGAAAAGATTTCCTAGAAATCATTTTGAGATTCCTGTCTATTAAATAGCAAATTAAGCATATTTTCATCATGAGAGCATGCATTTAAAGACCAATCATATGGCCTATAGCTTTTTGTGTCCGAGTGACGCACATGGGTGGAGTTTTCAAAGTTTGTCAAAGTTCAAGTATTCAGTTCTAAAATGACATATTGGTTCTGAAGAATGAGCAATAAATAAATCCATGTCAATTATTTGGCAAAAGATTAACCGTGAATGATTCAATGAAGCATTTTCTCTGAAGCTGTGGAGAGTCAGAGCTCACAGTCACATACAGGTGCATCTCAATAAATTAGAATGTCGTGGAAAAGTTCGTTTATTTCAGTAATTCAATCAAATTGTGAAACTCGTGTATTAAATAAATTCAATGCACACAGACTGAAGTAGTTTAAGTCTTTGGTTCTTTTAATTGTGATGATTATGGCTCACATTTAACAAAAACCCACCAATTCACATCTCAACAAATTAGAATACTTCATAAGACTAATAAAAAAAACATTTTTAGTGAATTGTTGGCCTTCTGGAAAGTATGTTCATTTACTGTATATGTACTCAATACTTGGTAGGGGCTCCGTTTGCTTTAATTACTGCCTCAATTCGGCGTGGCATGGAGGTGATCAGTTTGTGGCACTGCTGAGGTGGTATGGAAGCCCAGGTTTCTTTGACAGTGGCCTTCAGCTCATCTGCATTTTTTTGGTCTCTTGTTTCTCATTTTCCTCTTGACAATACCCCATAGATTCTCTATGGGGTTCAGGTCTGGTGAGTTTGCTGGCCAGTCAAGCACACCAACACCATGGTCATTTAACCAACTTTTGGTGCTTTTAGAAGTGTGGGCAGGTGCCAAATCCCACTGGAAAATGAAATCAGCATCTTTAAAAAGCTGGTCAGCAGAAGGAAGCATGAAGTGCTCCAAAATTTCTTGTTAAACGGGTGCAGTGACTTTGGTTTTCAAAAACACAATTTGGACCACTGGGCAACAGTCCAGTTCTTCTTCTCCTTAGCCCAGGTAAGATGCCTCTGACGTTGTCTGTGGTTCAGGAGTGGCTTAACAAGAGGAATACGACAACTGTAGCCAAATTCCTTGACACGTCTGTGTGTGGTGGCTCTTGATGCCTTGACCCCAGCCTCAGTCCATTCCTTGTGAAGTTCACCCAAATTCTTGAATTAATTTTGCTTGACAATCCTCATAAGGCTGCGGTTCTCTCGGTTGGTTGTGCATCTTTTTCTTCCACACTTTTTCCTTCCACTCAACTTTCTGTTAACATGCTTGGATACAGCACTCTGTGAACAGTCAGCTTCTTTGGCAATGAATGTTTGTGGCTTACCCTCCTTGTGAAGGGTGTCAATGATTGTCTTCTGGACAACTGTCAGATCAGCAGTCTTCCCCATGATTGTGTAGCCTTGTGATCCAAACTGAGAGACCATTTTGAAGGCTCAGGAAACCTTTGCAGGTGTTTTGAGTTGATTAGCTGATTGGCATGTCACGATATTCTAATTTGTTGAGATTTGAATTGGTGGGTTTTTTGTTAAATGTGAGCCAAAAACATCACAATTAAAAGAACCAAAGACTTAAACTACTTCAGTCTGTGTGCATTGAATTTATTTAATACACGAGCTTCACAATTTGAGTTGAATTACTGAAATAAATGAACTTTTCCACGACATTCTAATTTATTGAGATGCACCTGTAAGTGTGTGGCCAGATTTCTTTGAAGAATCAGAGGAGTGCTAGCAAAGAGAAACCAACCATTCAAAGAAAATGATCAATGCTTTCTCCCATGAAGTTATGCATTGGAGATACCTCAGCTTCACAAAAGGTGTGTGAACTGCAAGGAAGTAATAAGGTTTCATATTTCTCTGCAACCTTCATTTTTGATTCTAACTTTGAAAAACCAAATGTTGAGAATTGTCAACTCTAAGGCATGCACTGAAGACAAATTGGTAACATCTAAATTAACATCTAAGTTTTTATTCAAAAAATATTATTTAACGTCACTAAACTAATCTATTGACATCAATTTATACAAGAAAAAAAAAAAAAAAAGGATTAAATCCGGTAGAGATAGGTTGTTGTTTAAGATTACGCTCCAACTACATATTTTAAATCAATTTCCCTCTTATAAAGCACTACAATATGGCCAAGTTGTGTCATTGGACTAATTTTGGAAAAGTCATATTTCTATGTCTGTGTTAGATGTTTTTCTATTCCAGTTGACAGACATCCTGACATATAATTTAGTTTTATATCTCGTTTCTTCTCAACTAGAGGATTTGCATCATCTTTCTGTCATCATTTACTTCCCCGTTATATGTACAATTTCTTTTGATCTGCAAAACACTAAAAGAGGATATTTTGAAGAAAGTTGGGGTTCAAACAACACTGGATTCTATACACTTTTATTGTGGAGACCAAATTTTTTTTTTTCTCTCTTTGTTGTTCCACCATCACACGGATTGAGAACAACGCAAGAGGAAAACATTATGGCAGATATTATCATTTTTTAATTTAGCCTTTTAGTATAAAGTGACTATTCTCCAGATCAGTTTTTGAATAAATTTAAATTTACTGCAAAAATGTCTCAAACAAGACACTGTAAAGTCGTCTTTTAGCATGTCTTCCTCTAACACACTCACAAAGACAAATATTTAGCCAATACAATTTTCAAGCTGAACAATGATGCAAAATTGAAAATTCCCTGACATTTCATGAGCATGGGAACCTCTATTGCAGTGAATTTACCTCCTGTTTCTCAGCCCATATCAGCTGGTGAATAATTCCCTCTATTAATCCAGATGAAGGTGAAACACCCAGCACGCATGGAACAGAGGCATGAATCTCGATGTGCTTAAGATCTCAGCGAGTGCAGAAGACTTCAGGGCTTCCCTGGACGACTGCGACTTGAGAGGGAGACCGACTCTTAGCCGAACATCATAAGCAGATCCCAGTGTTTTTGAGTGTGTCTGTGCTACTGGTTACCGATTCATTATTAATAAGAGCACTGTGTATCTGATAACTCTGCCAGACTCGATCAGAAGGTAATTAAAAGGAAATAATTAAATAAAGTAATTAAAGGGAAATAATATTTGTTGGTTCAAACATGCACCTAGTTTGATGATTGAAGTTGATTTCCCAGTTAGTACACCGGCTGAGGAAGAAGTTTTGGAAGAAGTTCTCCAGCACTGCTGTCCTGAAAGTACCTCACCAAACTTCACAGGGGCTCATGGGAGAGACTGCGGAGGACTGCTAAACCTGACAGCAGCAGCAGCGGAGCCTGCTCAGTTTCTGCCTGCGCGAGAAATAAAAAGCAAACAGACTTTGTGCGTGGCAGCGCCTAGATCTGTAACAAGAGCGAGTGTCAACAGCACTGATCACAGGAAATTCACTTTGAGTTGTGTTTTACAGTGTACAGGGACATTTCAATGCCACAAATGCACACTCTGTTCCAAAACTTTTTAAACAGATGGCATAAATGGTGCCTTTATAGGGAGAAACATCACCTCAGTCATTTTGAAGGGTTGTTCCAAACAGAAGAACATGTTCAAGTACAGTACACTGTAAAAAGTTTTTTTTTTTTTTTATATAAAGTTATTGGAGCATGTTTTACAAGAAAATACTACTGTCTTTCTACTTTCCTACAAATCATTTTGAGATCGCTGTCTATTAAATAGCAAACTAAGCATAATTTTCATCATGAGCATACATTTAAAGACCAATCCTATATAGCTTTTTTTGACCGAGTGTAATTTTAATCATGACCGAATCATTTTACATTTAATTCAATGTTACTTGCAATTTCTTTGTAATTATTTGTGAACTTTACTAACAATTCCAGCGTGAAAATTGTTTCACAGTAAATCCTACAGAAATTTCAGTGTAATGACAAAACAAAAAAAAAAAAAAAAAAAAACCTTAAAAAGTGAATTTTAAATAACCAAATGTACTCCTTTGGAAGAGTTTACAGAGTTTTTTTCACTGAATAATAGTGACCTGTCAGTTTACACCACACATCACAATTTATATCAAACACCAATACTGTGTGTGTATGTATATAAGACCTATAACTGAGTAAAATCTTGCTGTTGGAAATGTGACTCACCTTATTTTTTTATATATATTACATATATCAAAATCAGATAACACACATGTATGTTGATTTGGTGCTCAGGAAACATTTCTTATTATTATCAAGGTTGAAAACAGTTGTGCTGCTTAATATATTTGTGGAAACCATGATAAATAGCCCCCCCCCCCCACCCCACCCCACCCCACCCAAGTTCAAAAGTACAGCAATTATATGAGACGGATTAAAATGTGCCCTTGTTGGAAAAAACAAAAAAAACAAACAAAAAAAAATTATATATATATATATATATATATATACACACACACATACCTGTGTATGTATATACATATACATACACAGGTGCATCTCAATGAATTAGAATGTCGTGGAAAAGTTCATTTATTTCAGTAACTCAACTCAAATTTTGAAACTCGTGTATTAAATAAATTCAATGCACACAGACTGAAGTAGTTTAAGTCTTTGGTTCTTTTAATTGTGATGATTATGGCTCACATTTAACAAAAACCCACCAATTCACTATCTCAACAAATTAGAATACTTCATAAGACCAATAAAAAAAACATTTTTAGTGAATTGTTGGCCTTCTGGAAAGTATGTTCATTTACTGTATATGTACTCAATACTTGGTAAGGGCTTCTTTTGCTTTAATTACTGCTTCAATTCGGCGTGGCATGGAGGTGATCAGTCTGTGGCACTGCTGAGGTGGTATGGAAGCCCAGGTTTCTTTGACAGTGGCCTTCAGCTCATCTGCATTGTTGGGTCTGGTGTCTCTCATCTTCCTCTTGACAATACCCCATAGATTCTCTATGAGGTTCAGGTCTGGTGAGTTTGCTGGCCAGTCAAGCACACCAACACCGTGGTCATTTAACCAACTTTTGGTGTTTTTGGCAGTGTGGGCAGGTGCCAAATCCTGCTGGAAAATGAAATCAGCATCTCCATAAAGCTTGTCAGCAGAAGGAAGCATGAAGTGCTCTAAAATGTCCTGGTAGATGGCTGCGTTGACTGTGGACTTCAGAAAACACAATGGACCAACACCAGAAGATGAAATGGCAGCCCAGTCCATCACTGACTGTGGAAACTTCACACTGGGCTTCAAGCAGCTTGGATTCTGTGCCTCTCCAGTCTTCCTCCAGACTCTGGGACCTTGATTTCCAAATGAAATGCAAAATTTACTTTTATCTGAAAAGAGGACTTTGGACCACTGAGCAACAGTCCAGTTTTTTTCTCCTTAGCCCAGGTAAGATGCTTCTGACATTGTTTCTGTTTCAGAAGTGGCTTGGTAGCCCTTTTCCTGAAGACGTCTGAGCGTGGTGACTCTTGATCACTGACTCCAGCTTCAGTCCACTCCTTGTGAAGCTCTCCCAAGTGTTTGAATCAGCTTTGTTTGACAGTATTCTCAAGCTTGTGGTCATCCCTGTTGCTCGTGCGCCTTTTCCTACCCCATTTCTTCCTTCCAGTCAACTTTTTATGCTTTGATACAGCACTCTGTGAACAGCCAACCACTCAGTAATGACCTTCTGTGACTTACCCTCTTTGTGGAGGGTGTCAATGATTGTTTTCTGGACAACTGTCAGATCAGCAGTCTTCCCCATGATTGTATAGGCTATTGTGTAACCATTTTGAAGGTTCAGGAAACCTTTGCAGGTGTTTTGAGTTGATTAGCTGATTGGCATGTCACCATATTCTAATTTGTTGAGATAGTGAATTGGTGGGTTTTTGTTAAATGTGAGCCAAAATCATTACAATTAAAAGAACCAAAGACTTAAACTACTTCAGTCTGTGTGCATTGAATTTATTTAATACACAAGTTTCACAATTTGAGTTGAGTTAGTGAAATAAATGAACTTTTCCACGACATTCTAATTCATTGAGATGCACCTGTATATATATATATATATATATATATATATATATATATATATATATATATATATATATATATATATATATATATATATATATATATATATATAGCTAGCAGATGCATCGTTATGCTGTACATGCTAAATTTCACCAGTAAACAACACACACTGTTTGTAGCGGGCCTCAAACTTACAGTATGCTGCCTTCAAAAATAACTTGTTTTAGAATCAATTTATAAATGCATTAAAGAACTCATTCTAGTTCAACCTAATTAAAAATTGACTAGTTTACATAATGTGACACTTTAATGCTTAGATTATCAAGTTGTTAGCTTAAAACAAGCCAAACTCCACTGAAATCAATGTTGAGTCGAGTCTCCCATGACAGCAAGGCAGCTCACTGTTTTGGAATAGAGCCACAGAGATACATAATAATAATTCAGCTAGTTTTCTGTGAAGTACACACACTTTGAATAAATCAGAAAGTAAGGAGAAAAAAAAATGACACCAATATGCAAAGGTAAACTAAGATCTTTTTTATTCCTTTCTCTCTTTTTATTTATTTTTTGCTTATGTATATATAGATCTATTTTTTGTTCCTTTTTCTACATACAAGTCCTTATGTCGTCATGCTGGGTGCAGCTTCGGTGAAGTAGCTCATGCAGGTGACTCATGTGGATATTACAAAGGACAGGCAAAAGACGGGGTGGACCGAGATCGTGTTGAGACCGAGCTGGACCACCGCCGGACTCCACTGTACAGTCACCAAATCACAAGACGTTTAGAAACAGGCTGACCAGGACCAGGAGGACGAAAGTCAGGACTCTTCGCTAAGACACAGCTCAGATTCCCAAAAGAACAAACAAACAGGAAAAAATCGTGACATCATCAACTGGCGTCTCACGCCATCAAAACCCCCCGTAACAGAAGACGACAGCCGAAGAGAAGGTGAAGACGAAATTAGGATGATGCAAAAGAAAGGATTTTTTTTTTTTTTTTATAAAGAAAAAAAATCCCAAAAGTCTCCCGTCCTTGGAAAGTGTCACCAGCAGAAAGAGCTACTTTTTGCTGAGCCACATTTATGTAGAACCGACTGTGCTCATTAATTTCAGTCCGTAATCGTTTCCATTAGAGCAAAAGGAAGTCAGAGTCTACAGTCATTAATCATTACAGTACTGCAGATCCCCATACACTCATACAGGTCCGTCAGAAATACATTACAGCACTCTGCAAGGACACGGCCGCCCTGGCATTTAGAGTAAAGACCTTAAAACCAAAATGCATGTTGCTTTTTGAGTGAAAAATGAAAATTAGTAATACATATGCAAGGAGTCTACTGTAACGGCATCAGAGAGGGTCACAATATATTTACAGCAGTACATCCACTGTGTACCAGAATACTGAGAATAATGACAGAGCGCGTCCCAAATCCAGTCCTGACTGATCCAACTCAAACGCACACAAACAAAAATACATTAGTGAGTGAACGAACAAAACTCAAACAAGGCAGAACTGTAAAATGCTGAACAATCTTTGCACCAATAACCTTCTTGTCTTTTAAAAAATAGTCTCCGTTGGTTTAAATGCTTCAGAAAGGAAAAGAAATTGACATCTTTGGTGAAGATTCCACAGCAATCTCTCAGTCTTGTTGCCATGATGTCTCTGCAGAATGCCAACTGGGCTCAGCAGCAGGTGCACAAACGAACACACTCGAACGAACGGATGGACGGACAAACACGCATACTGCTGGTTTCTTCAAAAGGTTTCAAATCAACAACAATCCCGCTGGAGAAACCTGATGCCATTAAGGGGAAAATGGAATGACCGTGGTGAGGATGAAGCAGGTCTGATTTCATGGAAGTCTCAGGCTCTGCCAACATCAGTACTTTGAACCATTTCAAGATTTAAAGAAATAGTTGACCATTCTAAAATCACCATTCCAAATCTGTATGCTGTTATCTTCTCCTATTAGAGCTTTTGAGCAATCTGTTTTTGTAAGATTTATTTTTGGCGTTGTTGCCGTTATTATGATAGGACAGTTTAGATCTGACAGGAAGTAAAGTGGGATCGGGATAGGTCTGCAAGCTGGGATTCGAAATCGGCACCGACGCTTAATGCAGCTGTTCATTGGTCACCATGGTGCAAAAGCCCAAAAAGGACCAAAAACCCACTAAATAACATTTAAAGTAGTCAATATTCGATGTACAAGACTTTATTGATTGTAAACATTTCCGTCTGCTGTAGCTCTTAGATGTTGTTTTACATACAGTACAATACCGTTCAAAAGTTTGGGGTCAGTACAAATTTTTTTAAAATAAATGAATACATTCATTCATCAAGTATGCATTGAATTGCTCAAAAGTGCCATTAAAGACATTTACACTGTTAAAAAAGATTTCTATTTCAAATAAATGTTGAACTGTTTTCAACATTGATAATTCTAAGAAATGTTTTATTAGCACCAAATCAGCATATTAGAAGGATTTCCAAAGGATCGTGAGACACTAAAGACTGGAGTAATGATGCTAAAAATTCAGCTTTGACATCACAGGAATACATTACATTTTAAAATATATGAAAATAGGTATCAGTTATTTTAAATTGTAATAATATTTCACAATTGTTCCATTTTTTGATCCAAACCTTTGAACAAAACTGTACTGCATATTCAACACTGTAATTCTAGTGAATAATTCCTTACATCTCAGTCAATTTCTCACACAAAAGCTAACCAAGATCTAACATATAATGCTCAAGTCATATAGAGTAATGTTATGCTGGTTTTACGGTGATGTTTTGTCGTTTTTGAGCTCGACTTACAGCATACAGGTTTGAGGGCGAGTAAATCACAGAATTTTCATTTCTGGGTCAAATACTCCTTTAAATACTAATGCAGCCTTGTATCTTTCGATTTTAAGGGTAAAATTATGACTGAAATGTTATAAATCCCACCAGGAGTTTATATTATACAGCAACACTCCTGGAATCTGAAAACCACCTAAGCCCAAGTTTAAAAATGATCGGTATAGAAATACTTCTGCTTCGTAGCTCTCAATAACCTTACCAGTCAAACATGCTGCACTGGATAAGTCATAAATCAAAGAGCGCCTGAGCTCCTGGCTCAGACCTTCCTACAGCACAAGTCTGCAGAGGGGAAACCTCATCCTCAAGGACAACTGAATTCAGTCTTACAGAAGCGTCTCTGAGGAGGAATGTAGGCATTCAGGTCTATGCAGGAAATAAAAAAATCCTCAAACAAGTCGCAAGGATAAAGTGAAAGTCAGAGTCGCCTCTGCAAACCCTCGCTTCCGCATGCAGAGATGGCTTTTGTCAATAATAAACGTGCATTTTACAGACCATTCTGCCATCTTGAAAAACTCCCAAAATGCCCTGCTCTCAAACCTGCAGTGACTTAATGCAGCATGAATGTTGAAGGAAGAGCTCATCCAGAAATAGATTCACCTAGATGTCGTTTTAAATGGATCATGATTCCTGGTTTGGTCTTTTCCTTATGCGAAGCTTTAGACGATTTGGAAGTCTTGGAACGACATGAGGGTGAATTTTCATATTTGGATGAACTATTCCTTTAACATGAGTGTAACTCGATCACATTAGCAGATCATGTTCACTGGGAAATCTGCTGTTTGTTTTGAGTGATCCAAAGGACTCCATGCAGCTTCAAGTCAATACAATGTAGACACCTAAAAATTAGGGCTTCTAAAATGGTCCATTATAGGCCAGTATAGTACTGAACCCAGAATAAAGGGCTTTCTTTGAGCCTTATGTAATTCGCACATGCATTTAAGACCTCTGAGAAATTTCAACAGCCACGACACATCGTTTAATAACATCAATGCACTTTGGTTGCATCCATAAGACTACTCCATTTTCCAATTCAAATCACTGTTTGGGAATACAGCTTACGTAGGAACCATATGCAAAAATTCAAGTTTCCCTCCGAGGTCAAATTAAAATCCGAAATCTATTTTACTAGAAATACGGTGTACGCTAACTCTACACTAAAGTCCTGACAAAATAAGTTTGTCTATCTAAAGGGACCATGCTGTATAGTTATGATCTATGTGACAGAATTTCTTCCCCTTCTAAAATCCGGAGGGAACGGAATAAAAAATAAAAATATGCTTATGTTTTGCATATCAAGGAGAACCATGCTCAAAAAGGTGAGCCAGCATTTGGGTAGGCTGGACCAGGAAACCTTCAGACCCGTGTGCACAGCGGTGTGGTCCACCTGAAGCCACGTAACGTGCACGTTTACGACATCAAGGTTTTTTCAGAACCCTCTCTCACAAAAAAAAAAAAAAAAAAACATTTTTCCAGTTACAAATGACATTACGTCCTGTTATCTGCTGAAGGCTAATGCCACTAACTTCAAAACAAACATACGTTAGATGAAAATATGATTCTACATTACAAATTAAAAAGGCAGAGTCATGATTCACACAAAGAGAGCAAAATGACAGACACTAAAGGGCTCTTGGTTTGTCTGAGAACAAACAGCATCACACACACACACACATCCCCACACATCAAGTGAAGTATTAACAGCTGGTTGTTGTCATGTCCTGGTCTTTTTATGTTCCCTCTTCAAGAGTTCAGTGAGAACTGGTCCTGTTCTATGGGTTTTTTCACCCAGGCGCCCAGACCCGCTTTGTGAAAGGCCTTGATGAGCGTTTGCTTGGCCGTATGGTACTCCACCGCTGCTTGTTTGGCTTCGTGGTACGAGCTGGGCTTGAGCACTTTGATTCGCAGAGTTGACGAAAGCTGCAGATTAAAAAAAAAATAATAATAATAATAATTGTTTTTGCACTATTTTGTAATATAATACAATACAAATGAAGCAATATGTAAACTATAATAGTTAACAATACTGCATGCTTCACATTTTAAAGGTTGTAAGTATAATATACAATAACTATAATACAATACAAGATATATTTATAATTTTATATGGTCACTTTATTTTAAGATCCAATTCTCACTATTAACAAAGCATTAACTATGACTTTTGCCTCAAAGTCTTAATTAGCTGCTTATTATTAGTTAGTAAGGTAGTTGAGTTAAGTTTAGGTATTGGGTAGGATAAGAGACGTAGAATTTGATCATAAAGAATGTGTGCTTTATAAGTATGTTAATAGTAAGTATGTTAATATGTTAATAATAGGGATGCTAATAAACTTCTATTCCAAAGCAACTTTCAAAAATTCAATTAATGTCAGGCACATAAAAGTGCACACGTTTGATACATGAGCTAAAATTTATTTGAATTTTCCACACGCTGATAGTTACAGCTTTGCTTTAAAAAAATTAAGCTTACCGTTTAGAATAAATTTTGTTTATAATGAACAACACTATAATTTATGTTTGTTTTATACTTAAATTATTTATTCATGTCCTGTTCTGAATATTATTTGTTGTGGAGTGAGGGGAACTAAAATACATGTTTATAGCATTTATAATGTTTAATAATAATGTTTTATTTTTCTTGTAACACATGTACCAGTATTTGACATTGTTTCTTAATGTAATAACGAAATGGGACTTATGCATTTTTGTGTGTTTTTTTTTTTGTCAACGATTTAATTTTCTGGACAACACGATATACAGTGTGTACACACATACACACACACATACACTATATATAAACATAAATTTTAACATCATCTTTACTTTACTTAAGCCAAGTCTTGCAGTAAGGTTGAAAGTGAATGTGTGATAGCGGTACCTTAGAGTGTAGTCGCACCCAGCGGCTGTATAGGGCGTGCTTACAGAGACGTGAGGGTCTGCCCATGTCATCCTTGCCTGTGGTGGCATTAATGACTTCTAGAGCCTGATCTCCCACCGTCCAGTTCACACTGAAGTTAGGAGCCTTTCCTGGCTGTCGGGCCTCAGCGTTACTGATTCCTGCAAACACACAAACACACCAATCATAGTAGAAAATCACACCCAGAAACGGCCTTGGTGCGTTTTCTTTTCTGCATGAATAAAACATCCAGTGTGGCCCTTTTTATGCAGATGACTTGATATAAAGATATTTCTTGAACAAGTAAGAAGAAATTTGTCTCAAGGCTTCTGTTTTTAATGAAAGAACACAGATAAAACAATGTGCTCAAGGTTGTTTATTCAGTAGATGTGTAAAGCTTTAGGATTCCCACACTTTGTCACCAAAAAATGTCCATGACCTTTTCAGCCATTCATTACATTTCTTATTTAAAAAAAATCTACAGAGATTGCTGGTGTGGCATTCCACTTATATGTCAGGTAACTATTTTGAATTGATAAATTTAAACAATCATACTTATGAGTGTAAATGTGTCTCCAATAAGACCCTCAACAGAAAGTCTGATGACTTCTGCTGCTTTTTAAAGTCTTGCACATGAACTCAAAAAGAGCACAGAGAAATTTAACAAAACAGACTAATCCGGAAATAAACCAGAAAGCAGAAACTACTGAATTTACATTGACTAAATAATTACTTGGAAAAACCTAAAGCAATAGAAATGATCTGAAAAACACTTGAAGGCTGCATGCCATTATTTTAATCTTTTATTCATTCATATTTACATTCTTAATAAGTTTAAATGAATATTAAAATCTATTAAATAATATACTATTATGTAAGATATAAAGAAGCATAAATGGCTCATTGCACTATGCATTACCTCTTTACCTGCAGAACAAGATGACAGGAACAAAAAGAGTTGACAAATGCAGAAGGGTCGTTCTTTGAGCTCGGGTCGAGTACGCTATGCCTCAACCTCCCACGACACATCATCAAATGGAGATTTTCAGCAGTGAGCCATTAAAAGCTAGTTCTGCTTGGAATCTGATGTAACCCAGTGCAAAAGCAGGGTTGGGTATTGCTCTTGAGGCACAAAGTAAGAAAGGATATGTACTCAATTCATCGTATATACTTCTCCAAAAGCAGCCGACGTCTCCCTAAAGACATTTTGAAACTCAAATAAGTCTTTAATCAGGAACCGGTGTCCACTTAAACCTAGTGCTGGATATAAACTACATAAAAGCAGTCACGCTACTAACTTAAACAACATTTTTCAGTAGCATAACAATAGTTTTTTTAACTTAAACAACATTTTTCAGTAGCATAACAATAGTTCAGCTTTTTGAAAAAACACTCAAGTCACCTTTATATATATTGCTACATTTATGTACAATACAGATTGTTTCAAAGCAGCTTTACAATGATGAACAGGAAAAAAAAAAAACAATCAATAATGCAAACATCATCAAATATGAGACTAATTCAAATTCTGCTGTAAAGAAGCTCTAATAGCGTAGCTTTTCCAGTAAGAAGCTACTGTTTGCGCATTTATTGGACAGAAAAAAGTTAAGGAAAAGAAACGTTCTCTTTAACTGTCCTTTCTTCTGAACTTTAGAGTGGGAAAATCTGATTCATCTAGAGCTCAAAAACTTTTTTCTGTTTTGTTATGTATATACTATTTAAAATATACTTCCTCTTTGAGCAGCTTTTTGTTTGTTTTATTGGAGTTAGGTTTTTGTTAGGCAAACTACTAGAAGTTTTTCTAACAACTTTAAAATCCACTTATTACTCAGTAATATTATCCATCTGACCACATAATTGATGAATTTTGCAACATTGATCGTTATTGAATGAATCAACACTGAATGGAGTTTAACTGAATAATTACAGTATTTGTCTTTGTCTCATATTAAATGATGTTTGCATCATTGATTTGGTTACTTTCCTGTTTATTATAGTGTTTCTGCTTTGAAACAATATGTATTGTATAAAGAGCTATACAATAAAGATTACTTGACCAAAAAAGCAGCTTGACTGTTGTTTAACCACTTTAAATTTTGACAAGCGTTTCCCAACCCTGCTATAGGCTGTGTGGGATTATTTTCCAGCTTCCTCTTTATAAAAAAGAAAACGCATGTGAGAGAATGAGAGAAATCAGCAGGGGAATCTGGGATTTGAGGCATGGTATGAATTACTGAAACAGGCCGGTGGTGGAGAGCAGGCCCATATAAATTCCAGTAATTCATCAAACCACGAGGAAATTGAAGGCAAGTGGGGGAAACTGTCCTTCTAGTAAATGGTAATACAATTTGACATGGGTGCCATTTTCAATGATTTGGGAGTGGAAATGCGAGCCGGTGTGATGTTGTCTTACCGCTGAGCAGGGGGCGGTTGAGGGAGAATTGCTGGGGCAGGTCTTCGATGTCAGCGATCCGCTGGTACATGGCTCGGGAGAGATGATCAGCGTGATACAGGCTGCCCAAGATGATGCTGGAGAAGTAGATGGGCTCAGTGAAGTAGCTCATCAGAGAGCCCTGGATGCCCACCACGTTCCACCTGCAGGAACAAACCAGATTAGTCTAGATTTTATATTGGGCATCAAACAGCAACCTAACACAGACTGTTAAAAAGACTAACAATAATCAGCATTGTCATTCATTAATATTACTATGAGCTGCATAGACCTAACAGTATGCAGATAAAGTCAGAATGAAAATGGAAGATGGAAAATGGAGTTAGATTAATAGTTAGTTAATGGAGTTATTTGTATTATATTTAATTATGATTGATTTTCTTAGTATTGAATTCAATCATTATATAAATATATATTTTAGAATTTTTTATATGCATGTATTTCCCTCTGCTGTACGCAACACATCAAAACAGACCCGTGGCCCATTTTTTATATAATTATAATACACGTTATTATTATTCAATTTAATTATAATTATTTGATAATTTTATTACTGGCATTTTGTATTGTTTTCCCCCTGCTATATGCAACCCCAATCAAAACAGACCTGCATCCCATTTCTATTATAATTAACTTAATTATGCTTACATTTTATTATAATTATTTTATAACTTCATTACTGGCATTTTGCACCGATTTCCCCCTGCTGAACGCAATGCCACCGGAACAGACCAGTTGCCCATTTTTTAGTAATAATTATAATTCATTAAATTTATATATAATTATTTTATAACTTTTTTGGGGCATTTTGCATGGTTTCTCCCCCTTCTGTATGCAAACACAACAGAGGATTAAATACAATTATTAATACATTTAGGTCAAATATAATATTACACCATATTACAGTTTTATCATTGACATTTTGCATCGCTTTCCCCCCTGCATTCACAACAGACTCAATTTTTGCCACCCAATTTTATTTAATTATATTGATTTTATTTTTATTTAATTATTTGATTTTAATTAATATTGAATATAAATACAATTATTTTACACTATTTACGTAAACCCCATCAAAACAGACTTGCCCACCTGACTACACCGTTATTGCATTGACTCGTTTTTACAAGAGCACATCTTTTTTTTTTTTTTTTTTTGTTACTAGCCTCAAGTATTTCCAGCAATTTAACATAATGAAACATGTTTGGGACTCCTAATCTCATTCCATCTAAAACACTGTAAAAATAAACATGTACAGGTGGATGGGACATAAGCCAATCAGGAGCTACAAGAATCCAAAACACAAAAGCAAAAAAGCAATCTGGCCAGAAGCCCAGATGTGAATGATTTTGAAATGATATATAAAAAAGCAAAAGTGGAAAAACTGTTCAATTAGTGCAGTTCTTCCAAAGCACCTCATTTACGTCTTCACAGGTCCCAGACTCACCCACTGGGTCTCCCTCCTCAGCCGAACACAATCAAAAGGCCTAATCAAGCCCCCAAAACAACACCTGCTGTATGCAGCTGAGAAAAACACAGACTCAAGTGATTGGAGTCGTTCTCGTCTGACCAATCAACAGCCTCAGATGCCAAAGAGACACAGTCCAATTTTTGCTACCATTAATAAGACCACTTTGTTAGCTAAGCACTTCCCTCCTGTAGCCAGAACACTCTTCAGCTTACTCAGAGTTTCTGCTGGTGTTTATCAAGTCTACTCGCTAAACTAGACAGCTTTGTACAGTTTAATTGACAGTAACCCAACAAATCCAGTGATTATTTCATCCCTAAAAGTATTCATTGCATTAATTTGTGTTTCGCAGAAGCCAGCAAATCAAATAGGAACTGAAGTGTTTGTGAGTTTGAGTGCATTATGCGGCCAGTGAATGAACTTCGGGTGGTCCTTTGAGACTAGCCTTGTACAAGAACATTTGATCCTTGTAGTAAGAGGGAAATAAAGAGCCACACATTACAGATCAGAAGTTAAAAACCCAGGGGAACAGTTAATAATTCCGACTAATGATACATACTATTCAGCAAAGATGCATTAAATTAATCAAAAGTGACAAAAGATTTTTCTAGATATTTTCTGAAGAATCATGTGACACTGAAGACTGAAATAATGGCTGCTTATTATATATTAAATATATTATTATACATTATTAAACAACATTATTAAATATATTATTTATTTAAGTTTTTTTTTTGCATTTAATTCTGTTGTAAGTTTATGCAAAATAATAAAACAGGAGAGTAGTGACAACAAAAATGGTTTAAACCCAGACCGATTCCACTGTTTCACTGAAATAAACAACATGTATTGGAGCTACTTTTATTCTTTTCATTATTTCAGACATGAGTGGCTCAGCACCTCCCATGAAAAATTCACAGGAAGACCCTCCACCCCGCTGTGTGTCCTGGTTTGAGACCTACATCTGGTCATGTTACTAGCAGAGCAGGTACAGGTCCTGACGGATGAGACAGAGTTCTATCAAGAGCACACGCTCATTCATCTCAGCAGATGGGCTGCTTTTCCTTGAGTGAGCTGTGAACATCACTTCTGCTGTGTGTAAGTGTCCCTGAGCAACACATAAACCAGCCCAGCCCTGACTAAACACCGCTTTCCTAGGAAAACCAGTGCAATAAACTGAATCTGATAGAAAACAGACAATGAAAACATGAAGCGCTCACTGTTTATTTCAATGCATCAACTGATGCATCTCATTATAGAAGCTAATACATACAGTATATATGTATTAAAGGGACAGTTCACCCAAAAATTTAAATTTTAGGTTTTTAGGTTTTTAACATTACTCAAAATAGCAGAAGAAAGAAACTCATACATTTACTCACAATTTGAGGATGAGTAAATGATGCATGATTTAAATTTTTGGGAAAACTATCCTTTAAGCAGTGTTATCTTAGTTTAATATTGAGATACTGGGTTTTTTAATCATTTTTATTCATATTTAGCTAAAGTTTTAGCAAATTTGCTGTGCATTTTTTTGATGTCATTTTTTAGTAGTTGAATGAAATTGGTTTTAGTTTAAGTCTAAGTTTCAATCTCCCTGGTATTAAGGAGGTTCACCCTAATATATTGACAGTGAAACATGATTTTCAGTGAATAACAACCTAAATTTCAATCTGTTCCTAAAACAAAGCTATTGTATGACTGCTGAAGACTCAGAAGATTCATATGAATATATTCTTTTATTGCAGTCTTTTGTCATGCATGGAGACTAAACAGTCTTGACAATCACAATCCCCATCTTCTCATCTCTCATTCATCTCCTTTAGAATTACAAAGAAAAAACAATAAAAAACAAAAACAGAGATATATGGAAAGAGAAAAGACCACACTGAATTTTAGGTGGGATCATTTCTTACATATTACTTTTGCAAAGCAATTTTGCTCTTTTATCTTTAGATTAAAAAACAAAACAAAACAAAATGAGAAAAAGTAGTTCTGCATTTTCAACGGGGGGCCCGAACAAATAAATACATACATAAATAAACACAATTTAACAAAAAATAAATAGATAATAAATAGCTACTGTAGGATGAGGATGATATATATGTAAGTATTGAGCGACAGTGAAAGAAGTGTGTGTACAGAGGAGGTTCTCTCTTTTCTCTCATTAGCATAGACAGGACCTGTGCTCTCCGGTCACAGCTGTCTCTGACACATCCTTATCTGTCCGCTCACAGCTGCCGGGCGGCAGAGGAAGACACAGTGCCACACTGACCCCACAGGAGAAATGAACGCTCCCTCCTACACTCTTAATACGCTCTTCTTTATTTAACTAGGGTTATAGTAATGTTGAACCAAGCACTTCTTTCCCTGTCAATTATGAAGTCCGGTAAGAGCCAATGGGCAATTAAATTCACAAAGCCCTTGTTCTCTTCCCAGCGGTGACAGGTACAGCGTCTACCTAGTGCAGAGAGATTAACCAGAAGGTTCTGGACTAATGCTTTCGCTGAGCTGTCCGCTATTCTAATGAAGAGGGCTGACAATAGCTCCACTCCAAAAGTAAGTGAACTGCCTAACTAGACAGCATTTTTAGAAGTAAAGGTAGGAACAACATTATGCTCATTATGACCAAACTGTAAATGTAGCATTACAACCCCAGAATGCAGTGTGACGAGAACTCGAATATGTTTTTATTTCTTTAAATAGCAACAAGTAGCATTTTAAAATCTAAATTTTTAAAATACATGAAATATGTTAAACTGCTGAACATATTTTATGTATTTTATATGTGTATTAGCAAATAGTGTCATTAAATAACATGCTAATGGAAATCAGTTCAGGACTCAAAAAAAATTGCCAACTAACATTAAATATTTTATGTATATTTTTCATTTAATGCTTATGTAAATTATATATATATATATATATATATATATATATATATATATATATATATATATATTAGGGCTGTCAATCGATTAAAAAATTTAATCGTGATTAATCGCATGATTGTCATGAGTTATCTCACGATTAATCGCAACTTAATCGCACATTTTTATTTGTTCTAAATGTACCTTAAATGAATACTTTTCAAGTGTTTAATACTCTAATCAACACGGGCATGGATAAATATGGATGCTTTATGCAAATGTATGTTTATTATTATTGAAACCATAGTCAACATAGAGCATGAAGACTAGACATGTTTCAAAGGTCATAGATGTTTTTCAAAGAACTTGTTCATGTCTATTAGACACATGAAAAAAGTAATACCAGGTTCCCATTACTTCTCTTTCTTTGCACTGAGCAATTTACTTACACAAACCTGTTAACATTTTTGCATGACAGGGCAGCTCTTCTTCTGAACAAGCAAAATGTACATATATTATTTATTATTACATTTGTTTCCCTCTCTGTGCCCACATACTGTATTTAGATGAAGCTAAATTCTCAATAAAACTGTTTTCATTGGTATATTTTACTGTTTCTGTTGAATGAATATGAAATAGTGACTGAAACGAGATCCATTAAGACAACACAACCAGCTCTCCCTTCTAAGATGTTAATCTGCACAAAAAAATCATGATAATTGATGAAATCAAATAGACATAAGATAAAGACAATAGCTGTGCTGTGATTTCGGCTATACTTGCATGTAAAATTAGAGAGACAACATAATATCTGTGTTTAACTGAATTAAAGCGCTGCTCCTCTCCGCCGTGCGCTGAACAGAAACTGAGCAGATGCAGAGAGAGAGAGAGGGGTAGGGGTGTGCGTGGGCACTGGGAGAGCAAGACCTCACGCTCGCGCGGCAGTACCAGCGATTCTCAGACACTAAATAAGGTTTGGGCGCTTTTTAAAGGGAAAAAAGTCGCTAAAGGGGTCTGCAATATTGCTAAGTTGGCAACACTGTGCATCTCCATTTATCCAACTACGGGTTGGGCCACGGGTCAAACATGAAAATACGCGCCGCGTTAATCGCGCTTTAAAAAAATCAGTGCCGTTAAAATGAATTTGTGTTAACGCGTTAACTTTGACAGCACTAATTATATATATATATATATATATATATATATACATACATACATACACACAGACAATTTTATATTGTAAGTGTATACAAACCCAAAATACAAATATTTTCAATATTAATTTTTTAAATTGTAATCATTTCATTACACTATTTATATTATTATTTTTCTAAATCTATATAAAATTTACAACAAACTAATGCAGTATAACTGTAATTTTTTAATAATTAGCTATAATGTAACAGCTACTAACAGCTATAAACCTCATAAACAGTTTTTCTTAAAAAATAAAATAAAAATTACATTAGGTATAAAACATCCTTAAAACTGAGCCCTGCAGCTGTGATCCTTTTAGTGTTATTGCTGACAGAGCAATCAGATACATTTATATTTATGCACTTCCACTGCATTCAAGGTTCACATTTATATATCTGTTCACATTTATACTTTATCAGTATTTTATCAGTTAGGATGTCTCTAGATATGTACGTGTGTATACATGTGCTACCAAT
Organism: Spinibarbus caldwelli; assembly: GCA_039654775.1. Lineage (NCBI taxonomy): Eukaryota > Metazoa > Chordata > Actinopteri > Cypriniformes > Cyprinidae > Spinibarbus > Spinibarbus caldwelli. The sequence goes on from CM077233.1 coordinate 6,665,277, forward strand.
CTCTACCTTGCGATTTTGTCACTGCATGACATCGTAAGCAGCCGCTCGCCCTGCAGGACTCCGTCCCACGTCTGTATGGTGTTACTAGAGCGCACCGGGATGGTTCCCTCACCAGACTCAATCTTGGTCCTCAGCTGGCCCCTTGCCTTCCTGTTTGGGTGTCTGTCTCCCTGGTCTGAAGAGAACAGACAAAACAGATGAATAAGACATATAAAAAGAATGGGTGGCTCTTACAGGCAATGTTTCTAAAATGTTTTTGCTTCAACTGCTTAATAATTGTATGGCATATAAAGCCAAGCAAAATGATTTAAATACAACACTCAAGAGCAGAATTAATCAAGCCACAAGGGGAGTCGACAAAGCCAGCTAATTAAAAACACTGATGAAATTTGTTTTTGAAATACAGTCAGACACTCGAGTGAAATTATAATGAAATGCGACCTGATCATAAAGAGGACCCATCCTGATCTTAACTGAATACAACTATTCAGTTTTGATAATTAATTTCAAACAAGTGTTTGAGTAAAATACCTTCCTCATCCGCCCCCTGCTAGATCCTGTGAAAAGAACTGAACAGTTTGGTTTATTGAAGTCTCACCCTCTACACCCGCCTCGTGAGGAGAGAAGATCCGGGCGTCTCCGCAGGGCGATGTGCTGATGTAAAGATGAAACTGGACGCTGTCTTTCAGCCGGAAGCCACGCTTGTCACACTGCGTGAATATGGACTTTTGGTGCTCCTCTTTATTGTTGCTAAATTTAGAGACAAACAGCAGAAAAATTCTTCCCAATTCTAGTCATGTACAGATACCAAACTGTATGACCATAATTATTTTGACATATTGTGACTGCAATTTGAACTTCAGCAAGACAAACATTTAAAGGTGTGCTCTGTATATTTATTAAATATCTCATACACTGATTTTTGAAACCTAGTCCACCTGAATTGCATATAAAAATGTTATATGAAACAACAACAACAAAATCATAATAATAATACTTTGTGTTTAAAAGTTTGTGTTTACATAATATGTGTGTACTATTTATATGCATATATAAAAAAACAAACTTTAGTATGAAAACAAACTTTTATTTTGGATGCGATTAATCACGTCCATAATTAATCACATTTTTATTATGTATATAAAAATACACACATGCATGTATATATTTAAGAAAAATATTTTATGTTTTTATATTAAATTATTTATATATATAATATATTAGTTATAAATATATAAATATAAATATATACATGTAAATATTTTCAAAATATATACTGTATGTGTGTGTATTTATATATACATAATAAATATACACAGTACACACATATATATTATGTAAACCAAAACTTATTTTGGATGCGATTAATCATGATTAATTGTTTGACAGCACTAATATATATAATATAATAATAATAATAATAATAATAATAATAATAATAATATATATATATTTTTTTTCTTTTTTTTTTGTATTTTGTTGTTTATTATTACCTCTTCTAGATGATTATTTTAAATATATTTCCATACAAATTAAATTCAATTACAGCCAGTGGTGGTTTAATAAATTGAAAAAGGCCATATCGTGATTCTTCTATTAAATGTACATCTCTATTTAAAACAGTACACAATAACACAAAATATTAAATTAAAAACTCTTTATGAGTTTAATTTCCCTTCCTGCTTGGCTAAGCATTCATCATACTGTGGTGACATATGAGACATACACAAACACGCAGGACAGTAAACACAGCATCTCACCTTAAGAAGTGCTCCAGCTGCATGTAGAGATACCTGATCAGAGAGCGGCGAGCGATGATTTCAGCGTGACAGTCGTTGAGCGCCAGGCCACGGTCGCTCATATACTCGCCGTTTATACACTTGGTTCCCGTGGAGACGCAGATGACCTGAGCGTCCTTGACATCAGTGCCTGAGATAAAAGCAAGAGGAAACATACCAACAAAAATCACAAAACATGGAAACTGCTGTACTGAAGTATATCTACACTCATAAGAAACAAAGATTCAGGTTCTGATTTCATTAGTGATTCTTTTAGTTATTTTAATAGTAAAAGCATTCTTCATTTAAAGTACATAAATTAAGTCACATCAGTTCAGTCAGTGAGTGATTCATTAGGCCGATTCAAATGGATTACAAATGTGTCTTTTTGACTGATTCACTGTCTCAGAGGCATTGGGCAGGAGAATGTTTTTATTTTTAAAACATTCTTCAATTTTTAAATGGAAAAATCATATACAGAACTCTACCTGTTGTCATGACAACACCAGCCAGAACTTTCCGTCGTGCGTGTGGAGACGTGAAGTTGTCAGTGAGCTCGCTGAATTTGTCCACTACCAGACGAGAAACAGCATCTGCAAGAACCTGGTAAAGAGCATACAGATGTCAGACTTCATACAGATAGCAATGCTAACATCAATAATACATGAACACACATCAGTACATCCATGACTCTGCTATAGGCAGGCATGGTATATTCAGAACAGTACACAACTCATGGGTATAGAAGGCCATTTCTGTCACAGATAAAGCATTACAAAGGTAATTGTGACGTTTCATCTCACAATTCTGCCTTTGTCTCGCATTTCATAAAAATAAGTCTGAATTTACCTGAAATTGCAACAAATAAACTTGAAATTCAGAGAAAAAAAAAAAGGCAAAATTATGAGTTATAAAATCAGAATTCTGACTTTTTTCTTGGAGTTATGAGTTTATATCTCACAGGTCTGTTTTTTGTTTATGCCATGGAATAAAAACATAAAATTATAAGATATAAACTTGCAATTCTGTGAAGAAACGTTTGAATTGTGAGAACAAAAATCAAGATTTGTGAGTGCAAAATGTATTAACTCGCAATTCTAAGTTTGTATCTTGCAATTCTGGGTTAAAAAAAAACAACAACTGTGAGATATAAACTCAGAATTACAAGATACAAACTCAGAATTGCGAGTTAATACATTTTGCAGTCTCACAAATCTAGTTTTTCATTTTTCCATCCCGTGGCAGAAACAAGCATGCATATTATTCAAATAAAATCAAATTTTCATTTTTTATCCTCTTTTTTTATCCCCATCCCCTTCAACAAACTTGCTTGAGTATGTAATATCCACTTCTCATAATACAATCAATTAACGATGGATAAAATCAAGTCAAGACTCTAGATTTTTTTCTTTTTGAATATGCAATTCCATGAAGAAAAAATAAAAGTTTAATACGGAGTTTCAACACAATGTACTGATTTTCAATGGAACGAAAACAAATGAAACTCAACTGAATATTTCAAAGAACCTGTTCCTCTATGGATGACTGTAAAGCAAAATTTACTGCAGACCTCAGATTCACCTTCTGCTGCTGCAATATAATATCAATATTTCATCGAATCCCTTCAGGCACCTCGGTGATTCCTTTCCGCTAACAGTGCCCTCCACTTCACATTCCTTAAGCTCCCTGTTAATATGCTGGAAAATGATTATGCCAGGGAAAAATCAATGGCCGAATGGGCAAGAATTAGAGACATTAGTCTAACATTACTTCCCAAATACTTCGGAGTCACTCGGTCGGAGACGGCTAATGGAGTTTTAAGCGGAGCGTACTCTCGATATATTATCAGGAGACAGTGAAATCTCCCACCGAACAGAAGGCTGCGTTTTACTCTCATGATAAAACACACTAGTTTCCACCATCATCTTTATTTGCTTTTTCCCATTAGCGCCTGGGGACAGATGACAGGAATTCACTGGCCAACTAGACGCTGACAGATTTCACAGGAGAGCAGCCTAGAAAACCAAGAAAGTGGAAAAAGAAGGCTAACGCAGCAAGAAAAAACAAAACAAAAAAACATTTCAAGAAAGATAACATACATTCTATGTTAATAACAGTATAAGTAATTTTATATAATTTTTAATAGTCCAATCATTACACATTTATTATGGTAATAAAATGATATAATAAAATTAATGTTATTTATAAAAAATATATAAATACAATGCAATTTTATGATTATCTTATAAATATTAGATTATATTATTAGGTAATAAGTGCCATTAAATAATTATTAATTGTTACACACACGAATATACATACATACATATACATATATATATATATATATATATATATATACACATACATACATACATACATACATACACACACACACACACACATTATATATATATATATATATATATATATATATATATATATATATATATACACATACATACATACACACACACACACACACACACACACACACACATATATATAGACAGTACTGTGCAGTACTGTCCTAGGCCACTAGTATTTTCACCAACAAAAAAATGGTTTTAAGTCGGTTATTTCCATCTTTTGCTGTAGTGTGTCAGTAGAAAATATCAGTTTACATTTCCAAACATTATTTTTGCCATTAATTGTAATAATCCAGTAAGATCTTTGTTTGCACAAGGAGTCTGACAACAGCCAGTGCTCCTCATAGAGCTCTGATCTGATCATCATCCAGTCTGTCTGGAATGACATGAAGAAATTATTTCCTTTATATTTCTCTTGTGGCCCGTACATACTGAAAAAAAAAAAAAAAATGAGAAGAAACGTATTTCTTGTTAAACAGGTTGTTTTTGAAAGTCGGTGCTTGAAATAAAAGCTTTTTATTTAATTGATTTTTATTGATGACTGCAGTGTTAATATTTTAATTATATGATTATAATTCACTGTAGGTAGCCTATAGCCTAATAGACCTGTTTTAAAAGACCTTTTTAAAAAAACATTTTAATTGAGGAGTAAATATAGCCTAATCTTATCCTCGCAGCGCATCAGTTATGCGGTAATTATTGCAGGGCAAATTAATTGTACTTTTTATTTATAATAAATGTAACTTCATAATAATAGGCCTAATAAAAATAAGAATGTAACAGGCCTACATTGATTGGAAATGCCAAATCCTCTTAATATTGCCAATAATTGATGTTTTTGACAATATCTCTGGCTATCGTCGATACAAGATCATCGTCTTTCGACGCACCCCAGCAAGGGGAGGTTGTCGCGGGCGAGACAGCACGATGCCTGTTACGTCGTTTGGGCTGCGTTGTTGAGCGCAGTGGCACTGATATTTCACACACTTTAAACTCTTTTATTTTCCAAACGTAATAGGATTAGCCCAACGAATCGTTCGGGTTTATAATGTGTACCGAACTCAAAGCCTCGTACTGAACGGTTCAATACAAATACGCATATTGTTACACCCCTAATATATATGTCAGTCATATAATAAGTGATATAATTTTATTTCTATATAGTCCAGTGTTTAAACATTTATTATCTATGGTAATAATATTATGGTAATAAAATGAATATTATTTACAAAAATTTTATATACAATTTTATAATTATGATACAATTATTATTATTATTATATTATCTGATTTGTTGTTAGCCTAATAAGTACCATATTTTCATAAGCCAGTGTCCATTTTTTTTAATATAATCCAATACTTAAATACAATTATTAATTACTGTTTCTTTTTGTATGTGTGTATATATATATGTGTGTGTGTGTGTGTGTGTATGTATGTATGTATGATGTATGTATATATATATATATATATACAGTGGGTACGGAAAGTATTCAGACCCCCTTCACTTTTTTCAATTTTGTTATGTTGCAGTCTGATACTACAATTGTTTAAATTATTTTTTTTTCTCATTACTCTACACTCTGTCCTTTATAATGACAAAGTGAAAACAGAATTTTAGAAATGTTTGTAAATTTATTAAAAAGAAAAAACTGAAATATCACATTTACATAAGTATTCAGACCCTTTACTCAGTACTTAGTTGAAGCACCTTTGGCAGCAATTACAGCCTCGAGTCTTTTTGGGTATGACGCAACAAGCTTTGCACAGCTGGATTGGGGGAATTTCTGCCATTCTTCTTTGCAAATCCTCTCAAGCTCAGTCAGGTTGGATGGGAACCGTCTGTTGACAGCCTTTTTCAGGTCTCTCCAGAGATGTTCGATAGGGTACAAGTCAGGGCTCTGGCTGGGTCACTCTAGGACATTCACAGAGTTGTCCCTAAGCCACTCCTGTGTTGCCTTGGCTGTGTGCTTAGGGTCATTGTCATGTTAGAAGGTGAACCTTCAGCCCAGTCTGAGGTTTTGAATGCCCTGGACTGGGTTTTCATTAAGGCTATCTCAATATTTTGGTGCATTGAGCTTTTCTTCTACTCTGATGAGTTCCTCAGTCCCTGCCGCTGAAAAACAGCCCAACAGCATGAGGCTGCTACCACCACACTTTACTTTTGGGATGGTACTCTGCAGGTGATGAGAAGAGCCGGTTTCCTTCAAACATGATGCTTAGAATTGAGGTTCATCAGACCAGGTAATCTTGTTTCTCAGAGTCTGAGGGTCCTTTAGGTGCTTTATTGCAAATTCCAAGTGTGTTTTCATGTGTCTTCACTGAGGAGAGGATTGAGTTTGGCCACACTGCCATAAAGCCCAGATCGGTGGAGTGTTGCAGTGATGTTTGTCCTTCTGTAGGTTTCTCCCATCTGCATATATGATCATGGAGCTCAACTAGAGTGACCACCAGGTTCTTGGTCACCAGTCTAGACAAGCCCCTTCTCCATCAATTGCTCAGTTTGGCTGGGGACCAGCTCTTGGAAGACTCCTGGTTGTGCCAAACTTCTTCCATTTGAGAATTATGGAAGCCACTGTGCTCTTGGGAACCTTCAGTGCAGCAGAATTTTTTTTGTAGCCTTCTTCAGATCTGTGCCTCAATATAATCCTGTGTCTGAGCTCTGCAGGCAGTTCCTTTGACCTCGTGGCTTGGTTTTCGCTCTGATATGGATTATCAGCTGTGAGGCCTTTTACAGAGAGGTGTGTGCCTTTCCAAATCATGTGCAATCAATTTAATTTACCATAGGCGGACTCCAATCAAGGTGTAGAAACATCTCTGCAATGATCAAGAGACATGGGAGGCACCTGAGCGAAATTTTAAGTGTTGTTGCAAAGGGTCTGAATACTTATGTAAATGTGATATTTCAGTTTTTTCTTTTTAATAAATTTACAGACATTTCTAAAATTCTGTTTTCACTTCATCATTATGAGGTACAGAGTGTAGATTATTGAGAAAAAAAATGAATTTAAACAATTGTAGTATCAGGCTGCAACATAACAAAATTGAAAAAAGTGAAGGGGGTCTGAATACTTTCCGTACCCACTGTATGTATATATATATATATATATATATATATATATATATATATATATATATATATATATATATATATATACACACACACACACACACACACAAACATACATATATACATACATACAGACACACACACATATATATATATATATATATATACACATACACACACATATATACACATATACACATACACACATACATAAACTATATATTTTTTATATTATAGGATGTTTAAAAAAAGTGGGCATTACCATAAGGTTATTAAAATGTTGCATTATCTGTTAATTTTACAGCAAAAATTAACATGGTGTCATAAAACATTACTTTGATATATAATTACAGTACTCAACACATTATGTACAATTTGACATGTCGCCCGCTGTCACTGCTGTATCATTCAACCTTTCATTGTGGACGTGAGGTCAGTCCGTATCGCCACACAAGCGCAGGAAAAACATTCCTGAAATGATCACTCATCCCATGACGAGAGTCTGTTTAACCTCTCGCTATCTGGTTAAAACAAATACACCTATCCACCTCGGGTCTCGTATTGACAGCATGTTAAATATGTGGCTATCAGATTAGGGATGGATAATGGGGTTTTGCATTCATGGCGCTGTATCTGTCACGCAGACAGACAGCCCAAGAGCCATCAGCATCAGAGACAAAACATGCCGCTGACAGGACTGCTCTTTAGTGGACAGGTAGTGGGCAGGCTGAAACAAAATGTTCTTGTTTTGACACGGTTCAGAGGAAGATGTTAATTAAGATTGGGTTGCTTCCAGGCCTGGCCTTATCTCAAAAGCAGGATTAACAGAGGATTTTAGAAATGTGTAAATAGACGTCTTCTCACACAAACGCCAGTCGTTGGTCATTTCAACTCAATGTTGCTTCACTGGCAGGAGTGAGCAATATATTGAATATGCATGACACATATCCAATGCTTTGCTTGTGACATGATATTAAGCAACACCATAATGATTTTAAGACAAGTTAAAGAAGACAAGTTTCAAGGTCCTTATTTGTCTAAAAAATTTGCATGTACAAAAATGTAAAAAAGATTCAAGTCAGTAGGAGTTGGTAAGCTTGATTCATCTAATAAATCAGTTCAGGCCAATTAAGTGAATCAATTTAGAATTTCCAAAACAAAATCACTAAAAATATGATCTGTCTCGACATGAAAATTTTTATATGTACGTAAAAATATATGTAGATAAATTAGCTACTACTGTATGTGCAGATATGTTGGTGGAAAAGGTTAAATCCTCTTTTTGCATAATATAATAATAATAAACAATATAATAATACTGTTTATATGCATAAATGCATGTAATATATAAAATGTATTTAACATAAGCATACACATAATAATAATAAAATAAAAGCACCGTTTAGCAAAATAGCTAATAAATGAAATATATAAATTAAGAATATCATTAAATGGTATAAAACATATCAAGAAAAGTTAAGCTATATCACTCAATCCATCCCAATATTTTAACAGAGCTCATCTTCATTTCCATTAGGCTTTGTGCCTAATGAAGACGGCCATTTGTGCCGGTTTTGCGCATCACGTTATAAAGGCTTAGATGATGATCTCTGATAAACTTAAACGGATCAGAAACTTCAATTAAACACTAAGAGATGTGAAGGACCGATTTCTTATATTCATCAGATTGTTACAGATCAGATACAATCAGACTTTATCAGCCAGTCTGGTGTGTGTGCTAAAGGAAGCTGCAGTATGAGTTTTTAAAGGTTTAAATGAGGTTCAACGTTAAAGTTTGGATTTGTGAAAAATCCTCTAACTTCTAACTATAACTGTAATGCAGTCTTCTACAACTTTTTTTTTTTTTTTTTTACCAACTGAGGCCTGCATATCTCTAGAGTATAAATAAACCATTACCAATTACTGCTGCATAGCTGTTAATAATTAAATAACCTTTCAAAAACTTGGTGTATAAACCAAAAGGTTAAAGGCAATTTAAGATGCATGGGAATTGATGTGTCTATGTTGTGTTACATCTAGATGTTTTAATGCTAAACTCCAACCCACATCTACTTGGCTGTCACATTGCATCTCAATGGTTAACTTCATAGTTCATCTCATGGGTTTTGAACATGCTCTGTGTGAATGCACCCTTAAAGGCATAGTTCACCTAAAAATGACAATTCTGTCATCATTTACTCACACTCATGTTGTAAACCCACAAGAATTTGGTTAATCTTCAAACACAAATCAAGATATTTTTAATGAAAGAATTCTGTACCTCCAATGAAAGTCCAGGTAACCAAAACTTTAGTTTACAAAGGCATCATTCAACAAATCCATATGAATCAAGCGGTTTGATCCAAGTCTTTTGAAGACATACAAATGCCTGAACAGACTTATGCTGACATATAAAGATACATACATAGAGCGAATCACATTTTGTAAACACAGAAATGTGCATGTCACGTGCTGGAACAAACTAGGGATGCACCGATCCGATACTCAGTATGCTAGCATTTTCTGCCGGATCGAGTATCGGTCAGACGAGAGGGAGAGGTCAGGGAGCGCTGTGTGCTGTGACTCAGTGTTGCGTCAAGTGCATCATTCTGCGCTCGGGATGCGCATAAGCGCTTTGTGCCGCTCTGTATTGGAGCCTTTCATATACTTTTGCACAATGAAAGTTTAATAATAGCCTTTCTTGTTCTGTCCTATGAAAGAGCAATGTGTAACATTTAGTCCTACACTTACTCACTTTTATTTGTTCCCCACTGAATAATGCTAAATATTTTACTAAATATTTAGATTTTATAAAATTATTGTGCACTCATGATTTTTGTAGAATAACTTTTGCTGCTGAATTATCCTAACCTAGTTAAAAGTATTTTTGTCATAGATTATGATTATATCTGCTTTCATTTGTTATTTTTCATTAAAATAGGTTGTCTATATTTAGAAGATTGTGTTTAACACACAAATGAGTGACTATCAGGTCAACACACAGAAGTATAGAAATTCTACACTGATTTAAAAAAAATAAATAAATAAAAAAAACTGCACTGGTATCAGATCGGGATCAGTATCTGCCGATATTCACAATTTTCTGTATCGGCTCGGTTCTGAAAACAATGGTATTGCTGCATCCCTAGAACAAACCTCATTGATTCATTGTTTATATTTAAACAAAAGCCTAAATAAATCATATAAACTCTTGGATAAACCATTGCCTTTGGACAAAATACAAGTCCATAATCCATAATAACGCTTCTTCCAGTGAAAATGCCCATCTCCTGTTGTCATCACACATCAAAATCAACCAACATTTTTATTTAGAACTGTTTTGGACTGTTTTCACTTGTGCTTGATCTGTGTATATTTCTCTCCTGATTCAGATGAGATGACTTTTTCACTGGAGAAAGTAATATTATGGAGAGAGCAACAGTTTGAAGTTAAAAATGTCTTGATGCATGTGTTTATTATAAGCATGCAGTTTTTCAATTCACAAGATGTTAAAGTGGGTAATGAAAGGTTCATATTTTGGTTTTGGGAGTCCCCAACAACAGGTTGACATGCATGCAAGGTCAAATAACACTTTCATTGTCTTATAATATGCATTTATTTTTACCTTACTTGCTCAACGATTCCCAAAGGATTCGCTCAACAATTAATTTTTCCAAACCCCTCCTTTGCGTTATGCAAATCTGCTGTGATTGATCTCATTTTCATTTCATCATGCCTGTAATGCCTGATAAGCAGCGTTTGTGAGCTCAGTGCTGCTTTGTGTACAGCGTTACAGAGGAAACCGCTATTTTTACCGCTCCAAAAGCTGCACCTAGTGGCAAAGAATGAATCTGCATTTTCATTCAGACCAACGCGAAAAGATCAACAAGTGGGCGGGCAATATGCTAATATTTCATGTTGACGTCAACATGAAACGGCTTGGGATTCGTTTTAAAAACAACTCGTTTCAATGATTCAGAGTCGACTCTTTCTTTTGAGAGACAATAACTTTATACACGGTGCACTTTCAGATTTCAAACTTTGCAGGATGTTTTCATTCACTCAGAGCTGTGTTACACACTGCATGAAAGCTCATTTTCAAAAATCCTTAATAGGGGAACTTTAATTGATGGACTGGAGTTGTGTGGATTACTTGTGTATTATTGTGATGTTTTTATCAGCTGTTAAGACTCTAATTCTGACGGCACCCATTCACTGTAGAGGATCCACTGGTGAGCAAGTGATGCAATGCTACATTTCTCAAATTCTGTTACCATGAAGAAACAATCTCATCTACATCTCGGGTGGCTTGAGGGTGAGTACATTTTCATTTTGGGTGAACTATTTCTTTATTAAACTATTTGGGAGTTTTGATTACTTGGACTTTCAATGAAGGAACAGTACATGACCACAGAATTAAAATTTTTGGGTAACTATACATCAGTCATTATGTGTCGCCCAGTTTTCTGGCCAGTATGAAAGACTTTGTAGAGTCTGAGGAGCAGATCTCTTACCTGCGGCAGGTGCAGCTGCAGCCCCTCTCTCGGGATGGGTTGGCGGGACGGGGTCTGGTCCAGTTGCATGTTGAAGAGTGCAGACAGAGCCGCTTGGGCAGCCCGGGCTTTAGCGAGTTTCTTATTTCGGCCCGAGCCCTCAAACGTCTGCGAGTCCACGGTCACCGACATCACAAAGTTCTTAGCGTGGCTCTCCCCGCTCTCCGACACAAACTCGTATTTGAGGCCCGGCCGCAGCTCGTTGAGGATCATGACGGGGTTTTTGCCACTGGTCGAGGAGGAGAAGGAGGAGGGCGGCAGCAGCGGCGCCTGCACGAGGCTGTTCATACCTGCCGCCTGGGGCACGGGATACTCTCCCAGAGGTTTTAAGGAGCCGTTACCGTTGGAGCCCAGAAAAAAGGTTTCCTCGGATGGTGCCGGTGTCTCAAACCCGTTGAAGAGCATGTCAGGGAAGTCAGCCTGGTCAGAGGTGAAGTCCGTGTTGACGGTGAGCGTTCGGCCCATGGCCAGGTGCGCCTCAGATGCGTTTGGGAACTGCACGAAGGAGCGCAGCGCCTTCTCGGCGGCGTTCAGCTTGGCCTTTTTCTTTGTAGGCCCCGAGCCCTCGAACAACTGACCGTTAACCTCAACGGTCATGACGAAGACCGGCGCGTGGACCGGGCCGGTCTGCGAGAGCAGCTTGTACTGCAGACCCGGTTTGATCTCGTTCAGCTGCATCAGGGCGTTCTTGGGCAGAACCGGCCCCGGCGTTTTCTTACGTTTCTTGGGTCTGAATTTGGAGTGCGCATGGCCATTGTTGCCCTCCTCCAGGGGCCGCTTGCGACCCCCTCCTCCACTACCGTTGGGGAGCTGCTCCACCAGGCCAGCTCCCTCCTTAGAAGAGACGTTGTCCAGGTTGCGGTTTTCCTTTACGTCGGTGCTGCATGAACCTGCGGTGCCCAGAAAGAGTAACTTACAACGCCTTCGTTGCAGGATCTTGTAAATGTAAAATTTATAGATTCCTTTATCTTTCTTTGTAACCGAACAAGTGATGTGTGTTCCTTTTGTTGTGTGTGCCGAAGGATTCTAGCATGACACATTTTTAGACTAATCTTGTGAAAAATCATTATGAGAGAAATTTCAGGAAAAAAAAAAAAAAAAAAAACATTTCAAGGAAGAAAAAAAAATAACGATTAATTAACATAATCAAGGAAGACCATGAGGTATAAAATCTAAATTATCATAATCATCAGTTTAATTTAAAGTACAGTTTCAGTTTTGCAGGCAATGGCCCATGCAGAGTCATTCAATCATCTCGTTGGAGATAAAATATGTATTAATGGAGAACAAAAGCAAAGCTTTAAAAAGACTAATAACGACTTAAATGAGTCTCATTTGAGGGATGACGAATGCTCTTTTTCAGGTCCCTTCATATAAGTGGTTATGAAAATATCAATAAAACTGGGTGAACAATAAAAAGGTTAAATATTAGTAATGTTTTTAGTGTGATGTTTTGTGAATATTTCTTTATCAACCAATCAAGCATCATATTTCAACCCAAAAATCAAAAGAAAGAATAAGTAACTGTAAATAAATGAATAAATCATAATCCTGCAGTCAGTTACATTAAAATACAAAATAAAATACTAAAAACCTAAAACAAACACACAAGCCTACATGCAATTATTAATTTTATATTTTATATTTATGTAAAACTACTTTTCACTCATTCTAAAGGCTTCAATAATGTTTTAGAAATCAATTTAAATAAATGCTGTAACATTATTAAAAATATAAATGTATAAAAAATAAGGCAACATTAAATTGCATGCATTAATGTGTTAACTGTGACAGTAAAAACAATAAAATAAAATAAAATAAAATAAAAATAAACTAGCCTTAAAATTACATTTGGTTTATTAATATTATTTTATTTTGATTTTGGGGTGAAACAGAACCTGGACAATTTTTCATGAGACTTATCTCATGTGTATATATTCACAGGTCACAACTGTTTTGCCTTAATAAGCAGACGAAACACACATCATCATGTCCTGTTGACAAAGCTGATGGAACTTTGGCTAAATTTTCATTTATAACATCCTTCAGCAAAAGCTCGCTAGGTTACTGCTTTCAGTGCTCTGGTAGAGAGAGAATAGCATCCGTGAACAGTAGGGGAACAGAGTAAGAGCTCTCTGCAAACAGTAGGAACAACAGGGTGGATAAGGGAGTGGGTGCAAGGCAGGAGGAGAAATAAAATGAAGATATCTGAGAAGAGAGAAAGCCGTGTGAGAGAAAACACAGAGGGGAGCAAGAAAGAGAACGTGGAGGAGAAAGAACAAAAAAGAGATACAAAGAAGAGAGAAATATACAAAACAGTCTGGAGCAAAATCTGAAAAATCAAAACCCTTCTTATGCGTGTGAATGCACATATTCATGTTACACACACTCTTGAACTCTTCAGCTTGTGTAATCAATTTGACCTTGTGATCAATTCTGGCCTAAATAATGGAAAACACTCTTGCTAAAACAACAGCTTTGTTCCAAAACCTAGTGAGCTGCCTACTTAGATGGCATTTTAAAGCATCATAAGCCACCCAAAAGGTACTGTGTGCATATTCAATCTCATAATTGATTGTGACAAACTCCATCCAATACTCTACAATAATTCATTGTGTGACAGAAAGTGTTAAAAATCACGCAATCTAATTACAAATTGACTAACTTGCACAGTATTTGTGTTTGCTATGTATTTTTATGCTTATGAGATTAATGTCAAATAATTTCAGTCAAATCTGTGCTTTGTGTGAGGATCACTATCTGTATGATGCTCCCTATCTAGAATCTTACTAAAGTGAGGTTCAATTTCAATTAAGAAGCAGACAGCAAGACAGGTCGCTAGATTTCAGAATAAAGCCAATGTTACACTGAAAACAAAGAAACAAAGCAAATTAAGTTTAACAGCCCTGGAAAAAGAAAAACAGCTTTTTTTGTTTACTAGAGATGTTCAAGCTGTCAGTTTAGAGAGCTGCCCACCTTCAGCTGAAAGTAAAATCAATCGCACATGCTGAAAAAGCATAAAACTAACAGTTCTTACAGCTGGCAGTTAAAAACATTGCCTCACTACATGCCATAAAATGATTTTTCAAAGTTCTAAACAAAACAGAATATTAGAGTATGTTTTACAAGAAAATACAACTTTAGTCTTTCTACTTCAAAATATTCATGTTTAATTCAATGTGTTACTTGATGATTCTTTGTAATTATTTGTGAAATTTCCTGGCAATTTGTCAGTTAAAATCGTTTCTAATGCAATATTTTTCAGTACATGTAAAAGCAAACACAACAGGATCTTTCCCCTACACACATGAACTTTAAAAGCACAAGTACACAGAAGTCTGGTAGCACTGAGGTGCACTAGCTACTTTTGTGTGCATTAGTAGAGTCAAAAAGGCCACCATGTTGATTCTCAATTGGTGGACGGTAATACAGTCGAATGCACTTCTTGGTCAAAATGGTCAAAACTTTCTGAAAATCCTATGGAGAAAATCAATGGAAAAATACTGGCTGCTAAAAAAAAAAAAAAAAAAAAAAAAAAAAAAAATATTAGTCTTCGGGGTGGAAAATCTGGTGCTGAATGAGTGCGTATAACCGTTGCTCTTGCCAAGCAATGAATCGCTGTGCATAATCCTTTACTTTCCTGCTAACATCTAAACCTGATAGAGAAATATGCACTGTGACATGAAGAAAGCTTTTGGATATCAAGTACGCTTATCAGCAGAAAATCTAAATAAGAAAGCGTCCGCTTCACTACAGATCCGTAATAAATGACAGGACCCTCCATTGTCAGTGGCTCTGAACAGAAGCGGCTGAGTGACGGGACAATAGAGGGTTAGATTTCCTCTGGGTTAACAACTCTTCCCAGAACCTCCTATTCACAGCACTGCTGAATGAAGACGATCGGGACTCTGAGACACGGAAAGAACGCTGTGTATTTCTTCAGCCTTGAATCCGATCAGTCTTCTTTGATCACATTCAAATAAAGCCCAATGAATTAAGCACATCATCGTTCATTACTCATAGTTTTTTTCATTACCTTGTTTTAAAACTGATTTTTTTTTTAGTGTTTTAAAACAAATGTAAATAAAATTTTATCTTTAATGTTTTCAAACGATTTAGCTACTCTTTTTTTCTCTACATTTGCAATGGCATAAAGAATAGCACTTAAAGACAAAAATGAAAATTGTCATTATTTACTCACTCATTTTTATTTATTTAGATAAAAGTTAATAGGGTCCAATGTAATTTGAACCCCAACTTTCTTCAAAATATCTGCTTTTGTGCATCACAGTCATAAAACGACATGATGGTGAGTAAATGATGACAGAGTTTTCATTTTTGGGTGAACTAAGGTAAAACGAAAAGCAAGTCAATAGAAATAATTTTCATTGTTTTCTGGTCATATGCTCTTTTTTTCAGGAGCATGTTGTGCTGTATGTGCATATATCTGATGTACAGTATGTCTGATACATGTATAAATGAACAAATATTTATATCCATAAAAGACATTAATGTCAAACCCCCCCCCCCAATATATAAAATATATTTGTCAGCCAAAGTGCTCATATGGGAGGGTTTCTGAATGAACTGAAGATGCAATATACAAATTCTGTCCATGTTTAAACCCTCAACTCAAGAAGTGACCCTCGCACATCTCTTCTGTGTGTGTCAGTGGGATCGTTCAGTGTGAGGGTGTAGAGAGGGACGGGAAGGCACATGAACCGCTCACTAAGTGACACATTAGTTAAGGGGAGTGTGCAGGGCTCTGTGCTGGAATGGAGGGTGTGGGGTTCAGACTCGAGCACTCACTCATGTTCTCCTCCTCATCAACATCCATGGTGGTGAAACGCCTCGACTGGCCCTGCGCTTGCTGAGCCCCGGCCACACCTGACAGAAACAGACAGATCATCATTAGCGCTGTTTGCTAAAGTAAGCTAAATCACTATAGTCACAGTTACTTTAGCTTAACCTTAGGGTCAATGATGTGGACAAACCCCTGAAAAGCAGCATTAAACATCCTACGGCGTTTGTGCTACAGACATGAATGTAGACTCAAACCTTAAATCATGTGGCTATTTTTTTAGCAAGTGATTGAATTCATGATTATCACCTGGTGGATGGAAAATATTCCACAGACTTACATATGCTGTAAATATATATTATATTATATTATATTATATTATATTATATTAGTGCTGTCAATCGATTAAAAAAAAAA
Organism: Spinibarbus caldwelli; assembly: GCA_039654775.1. Taxonomy (NCBI): domain Eukaryota; kingdom Metazoa; phylum Chordata; class Actinopteri; order Cypriniformes; family Cyprinidae; genus Spinibarbus; species Spinibarbus caldwelli. The sequence goes on from CM077233.1 coordinate 6,682,265, forward strand.
ACTAATTAAATCGCACATTTTTCTGAAATTGATCATGATTAATCCCACCTAACATTAAAGTTTTTAAATATACTTTTATATTGCAATAATTTCACATTTAATCATCAAATTAATGTACAAACAACATAAAGACAGTATATTTTTAATATTTGTTTAATGGCATCTTTATTTTTATGACTGAAGGCCAGTATCACTGATACCAATTAATACTGATTTCCATATAAAAATGTTTCCCCCTAATATTTAACCATTGACTATAGCCATTAAACTTTACATTATAATTAAGAGCTATCAATTTTAACATTTATTAGACTTTAAAAATAACTTCTAATTTAAGTGAACTTAAAACAATCTTCACATAAACCCATAATAAATGTCATATTTAGCTACCTGTGCCCCTCAGCAGAAATATACAGAAATTGAATAAAGTTATCAAACACTAAATCCTAAACTAAATACAGATGAATCCTTAAAACTATAAAAGTTATTGATTTCCTCTTTTTTCTTTTGTTCTTGATGAACAGACATCACAGCAGCTGGTTATTAGGTTGTTTTGGCTTCTATTTCTTTAAGAGCTGCCGCTGCTGAACGTGACGCGGATCTGACACACATCGTATTTTCTCTCAACTCTCATCACCTTTTCTGACCCATTTCAGTCTCTACGAATGAGCTGACGAATTGAATTGGGTGTGTTAGATGAGGGAGACAGTGCTGGGCTGCTCCAGGACAGTTTTGAAAACCATTTCAGAGATAAGTTCTTAATGTAACTCATATATAAACATGCATGCACAGTTTTATGGCAGCTTTAATTGCCTTTTTGGTATCTTCATGACTTAACTGAATACGGCATTGCATGCTCGTAGCTTCTTTCGCGATTTGATATGAAATGATACAGGCTATGTGCGCATCGGCACCTTTGTGCGTGTATTGAAGAGCACGCACTGTGAGCACAGTACAGTTTCCGCGCTTGTTTGACTCGCGCCTGACGCTGAAGTGAAATTGAAGCGCGTCTGAAACGTCTCCTGTTTGATGTGGTCGTAAAGACGTTCTGCGACTAAATAAATGCACTTGTCAAGAAAAAAAGAGACAGAATTAGCAGTTATGAGTGGGTTGGCCGACCCTAGGCCCCACCCCTGCGTTAACGGCGTTAAATAATTTTAACACGTTAAACTGAAAAAAAATAATTGCCTGCGTTAACATGCAAATTTTGACACCACTAATAAATGAATAAATAAATAAATAAATAAATATATAGCATTACAGAAAATGTACATGTCTTTTCCATGCCTGAAAAATACATGTATTTTCAAATACAACCAAAACTATTTCCATGACCGTGGGAATATTATTCCATGTGAATATTAAAGTGACAAATTCAAGAAAACAAACACACTCCCCTCCAATCATTAGTCTCACTGAAAATTACACTTTACCAAAAGAGCTGGTGTTGCAAGCACCAAAGAGAGAGTATTGGCAGTCATATAATGTCTCTAAATAATGGCATCATCAGCTGCTTTAATTAGACAGGCGAGTGGAGCAGTGCGAACAAGAGGAAAAGAAGAGGACAAGAGAGGTGAGAAGAGGACAGAAATGAAAGACGAGAGCAGAGAATAGGATAGAAGAGGAATGAAACACCATTGACTGTGAGGTTAAGCCTACAGTAAGTGTATAAATATTCAGCAGGAGAAACTAATCTTTGAGAGAAAGGGCCGTGCTTGACAGGCCGTAATAGCAGGAGCAGTCTATTGTGACTTTAATATCCATTCGATTAGACCTCATCTTCAGCTGCCTCGGAGGAAAAATACAGTTATTGACATCAACGGGCTTTTAGTCCCCTTGACACGGATGCCGTTTGAGCTCAGGTGAAAAATACAACACAAACACATGAGGAACATTCAGCATTTCATTAAAAAGAGCTCATAATAGAGTGGAGATGCAGGGCTGCGTTGACTTGAGGCTATAGTGAGGCGGCTTTTATACAGCGATGTGACACAGAGCCGATACGAAGAACTTCTAGATTAACTGAAAGAAAAGACACTGTCAAGGAAATAATGTCAATATTTCCGCTTTCTCTTTCTTCATAGACACATTTTAAAGGGTTAGTTCACATGAAAAATTTACATTTTGTCATCATTTACTCATGTTGTTCCAAACCTGTACAACTTACTTTCTTCTTTCATGAAACACAAAAGGTAAATTTACAGTAAAGGAATCTAAATAGTTAAAAAAAAGAAAAAGAAAAAAAAAAGAAAATAAAAGTTGATGAAATTCTTCATCCTCTATACAAGTCTTATGACAAATAAGGATGCCTAAAATAATGAAAAGGGGAAATCTATTAAAAATCTAATGAGGTTAAATGGTTACGCCAAGTCCTTAGACTTCGTATTCAATTTCATGTGGGTTTCAATAATTAGATGATTTTTTTTTGACTAAACACACAAAACATTGTTTTATAAAAAATGTAAAAAAAAAACCAAATAAATAAATAAATACAAAATACAAAAAATACAGGGCAAAAATTTAGGCAAAAACGATGTATTCTTGTGGTTTTCATTTGGCATTTGAAAACCTGAACTGACACCGTCATGTAATATCTTAAATAATGTTTTTATTTATTTATATATATTTTAGGCAAAAACAATGTATTATTGTGGTTTTCATTTGGCATTTGAAAACCTGAACTGACACTGTCATGTAATATCTTAAAATAAATAATTTGTTTATTTATTTATATATATTTTAGGGAAAAACAATGTATTATTGTGGTTTTCATTTGGCATTTGAAAACCTAAACAGACACCGCCATGTAATATCTTAAAATAAATAAATAACGTGTGAATATATAAATCATATATTTACATGTACACACACATACATAATTTATTATTTTTATATATATTTCCAAAATAATGTATAAATTATTTCATATATTTTATTTTATATTTATACTTATAATTTATTTATTGTGTGTGTATGTACTGCATATATGCACACTGGTTATACCACACTGACTTAATCATGGCAGACATAAGTTTTTCAGATATCAATATTTCAAACACAAAAGCTTTAATGCTTATTTGAAGAAATAACATTCCAAACAAGATTTAGATTTTGTTTTCAGTTTTACAATCTCTGGGCAGTTATAACATCTTGACATTTTTGCACCTATAAATTAAAACAATAATTATAACTTTAGTTTAGAAATCAAAAGTAACTTTCTGAAATAACTTAATATATAAGGGCCATAAAAATAAACGAATAAAAAAAGTATGATGTCACTGACTAAAGCATTGAGCAACACCTTCACCTCTATCAGTACTAAAGCACAGCCGCTCTATGTGAGATGGAAAGCCATGAAATCCAATGAAAGCCATTACAAAGCACATAAAGCAGCCAATCACAGCTCTCTGCTTTCGCTCTGGCCCATTCTTCATGGGCGACACTTTCTTAAGCTAAACTAAATGGCCTAATTAATCTGGTCTAATGGTGGGTGACATCAAATATGCTACCACAATTATTATCCTATTAAAGATTAATATTCCATAAGAAAATTGAAAAGAGTCAGGGGAGTGGTGTTGTGGGAGTATTTGTCTGAGCGGAGCTGAAATTTCAACGGGCGTCAAACGGCTCCTTGATTTTCATCTCTCTGCTCTTTTCTGCTCTTGCTGGTCTGCTAATGGTCTACGGTGTAATGAGCGGCTCCGAGACTCGGGCTCGTTTTGTGTCTGTCGCTTTTGATTTAGCTTCCTCTGCTGTTCTCATTTTGCCCATGAATCCATAAACAGCATTGAGATCAGCTTCAATCTACAAGTGGTAGACACAAAAGCGCGTAAGGGTGCGGTGACGGCTGGATGTGTCATCTGCATAAAGCACAGGTGACTGGAGGGCATGAAGGTCACTGCCTCAGCTTCACTTCACGCCTATAGTGGAAGCGACTGATGCTGTGACTGATCACAGACCAAAAACTGTAAGTTTGAAGCTAACCTTATAAAAAAAAATAGCACGAAAATAAAACCTGGTAAAAATAATACTTAAAAAAAAAAAGTAAAAAATTAAACAAATAAATAAATGGATTAAAATAATAAAATATAACAAATTGTAATAAAATAAATATTTCATTAATATAATCACCTTTATCTGAGCAAAATAACTTGAATTTTAATCAAACGGAAATTAAATGGCTAGCTGTGTAGTGTAAGGAAGCCCGTTTCCTGTCAGGGAATAAAAATATAAAAAAAAAGCAGTAAGACTTTTTTTCTTCTCATAATTCAAACATTTTCTCTCACAATTTTGAGTGTATATCTCACAATTCAGACTTTTTTGTTTCTGCCACAGAATAATAATAATAAAAAAAGGTAATTGCGACTTTCTATCTTACAATTCAAACTTTTTTTCTCACAATTCTTAGTTGACATTTTGAAATTCTGAATGTATAACCCAGAACACTCTCTCTCTCTTTTTATTCTTTTTTGGAATCCTAAGTTTAAATCTCGCAATTCTGTTTTTGCCACAGAACAAAAAAAAAAAAAAAGGCAATTATAACTTTTTACCTCACAGAACTGCAAAGAAATAGTCTGGATTGTGAAATAAAAAGTTGCAGTTATTTATATATATATTTTTATTTTCTCACATGGTGGAAACAAGCTTCCATAGAAGTGTGTCCAAGACAGAAATTAGGTTATTTTGTATATTTTGTTTACATATTTTATGTACAATTTATAATTATATTAAAAAAAAAAAACAATATATATAACATATATACATATTTCAGCATACATAAAAAAAAAATGCACTTCAGTTTAGAAACTAATTCTCACTATTAACTAGTTGCTGCTTATTTGCATGCATATTACTAGCATATTGGCTGTTTATTAGTACTTATAATGTACATTTTAATGCCTCATTCTGCATGAACATATTTTAGATCCCTTAATCCTGCACCATACCTAAACTTAACAACTACCTTACTATTTATAAGCAGTAATTAGGCATTTATTGAGGTGAAAGTTGTAGTTTATATAGTGAGAATTGGTCCCAAACTAAAGTGTGACCAAAAATAGGCTACATAATGGAAGAAACTACATCGGTCATTTGAGCCACATTCATTTCTGTTGGGATGTCACAGACTCCAGAGTAACCACTAGAAAGCTGTTGACACTGGAACTCAAGCCTTGTCACATTTGGCTCGTTTCTGTGGGCTCTGAGGGCAGCGAGAGGAGATTACAGGATTTCCTGTTTGCACAGCTGTGTCATGTCCCTCCATCTCTGAGTACACACAGTCCAGAGACAGTTTAACTAGCAGCTGGACACACAAAAGTTCATTAATGTTACTAGTCAAACACACAAACAGAGACCAGCATCTGCTGTTTCAGAGGATCCCGAAGCCAGCTTAGGGCTTTTAAACTCCCAGCATGAATTTCAGAGTGCATCATATCAGGACACTGAGAGCAAGCGCATCTGCAATAACAGAGAAACAGCAATCCAATATGAAACCAAAAAATAACAAACCTCTGCTCATCTGGCTGATGCAAAAGTGCAGGACTCTGAAATACAGTTATCTGGGAGATGTACATGCACTCTCTGATTTGTTTTTCATTCATCTCGCATGGCTGTGTGGAGGAGATGTTCAATACCTCTCTCTCTGTGTCTGGCTATAAGATTATAAAACTTGAAAAATAAAGCTCTAATTGTCTTCTTTTAAAAGAAAAATAAACTGCACACATAATCCACAGAGGAAAGACAACCATTTGAGTTCAAGTATGTTATTTCCATGGCTCTTAATACTTAATACATGGCTCTTAATACTTGAAATTCATTAATTCCCATGTCATTTTAAACCTGCATGTGGTTATTTTTTTCTGTAATAAAAATAGAAATTTCTTTAAAAAAATCTATTTTAACAGCTTTTTATTTTTTTATTACATACAAAAACATTCATACTCAATGGTTCATATGCCATTCAATAGCTAGATGTGAGGAATGGACCACAATTGGGCCATTATTCTTGGAAAACCTGCCACTACTTAAATTATTCACCTTCTTGTATTATTGAACTAGCATGCAACATTCAACACATTCAAAGTGACTTGCATTACATTCAAGATATACATTTTATCAGTTCATGCATTCCATGGGTTCGGTTTCCAGGGAATGCATAAACTGGATAAAATGTATGAAAAATATAGATAAGAACCAATGGCATTACGAAAGGCAAAATTTTCAGTGAATATTGATTTCAAAATTATAGTCCATTCCCCACACAACACACAAAAATAGTGCGATTAATCGTATCCAAAATAAAAGTTTTTGTTTACATAATGTATGTATGTGTACTGTGTATATTTATTATGTATATATAAATACATACACATGCATATATTTCAGAAAAAAAAATTATTTTTATATATTAACTATTTATTAATAATACAAATTATATGAATATAAATATAGACATGTAAATACATGTAACTATTTTCAAATATATATACTTTTGTGTATGTGTATTTATATATACATAAATATATACAGAACACACACACATATTATGCAAACAAAAACTTTTATTTTGGATGCGATTAATCGTTTGACAGCACTACACAAAAACAACACTTCTGAATGAGGGTAAGTAAATAATGATAATTTTTACAAACTGTCCCTTTAAATAATCTGGACTCTGAATAGAAACTGCTGTTTGTGTACCTGTCACTGTATGTAACTTGCACAGTCTTTTCATACAATTGGTGAATAGTTTGCACCATTATTTTATGATTAAATTTCACATTATTTCTTCATTAAAACATTTTTGCCACAGATAGTAAATTTAATATGAATTTTTGTAAACCCTACACTTCTGCTATACATCGCCTCACTGCTTACACATGCAGTATGAATGCAGTAACACTGTCCATATAAGCACTAAAATGAATTTTCACCACACAAGCCTAAGGGAAGAGGTGAAATCAAACTCACACAGGTGATATTTTCTGGTCTGCACATGGCTTCAGTGGAAAAACGCATAGAGGTGATTTAGCAGCATGTTTGGCATTGTAATTGCCGAAAGCATTCCCCGCTCTCAGGTCTTATCTTTCAAAGATGCGATTTAGAGCAGACTGATGTGTGTTTCGGAATGAAAGCATGTTTGACGAGCCATGGGCGGGTCTTAATGAAAGAAGAAGAGAAGAAAGAGGGGGCTATTCACTCTGAGAGTCTTTAATGCCATCAGCGAGCTCAGATTCAAATGAAGACGGATCTGCAAGAGTTCAGATCTCGGTGTGAGTGGCTTACAGGACACAGACATCCATCCGCAGTGTCAACATCACAGCGAGATGAGGCTGAGGGCATTCACCGTGATCTGCCACTTCAGAGCCCACTATGTAATTTCGGCAAAGTGGCCTGTGGCTGGTATTGACAGACAGATGAAAGGTAACACGCCCAGGGCATTTTGGCCTGAACACCTGAGAACATTCTATCATCGTCTTTAACTTTAACTGCGGCTGTCATGAGTCATGCTGTTACAGAGAGGCAAAAATAAAAGAGAGATGGTCCCACATGCACATTAAATCACATCTATTTCCACTAAACTTCAAACTCAGGTTGTGACTAATTCACGAGTACAGGGTGATTTCCAGACTTTGAAAAGTCGATCAGGGTAACAAGAAGACTTTATATAAAAAAAACAAAAAAAAAAACAACAAAAAAAAAACCTTGTGCTGTGCATTGAAAGTCATAATCACAATAACTGATATTGTATTAGAGCAGTATTTTCCATTTACCTATCAAGCAGCTAGACACTCTCTTTCTATTCACTTCTGTAAGCTACACACCAGAAAAATAATATAAATAATTAATTAAATAATAAATCACCTAGTATTATAGAATAATGTAATAAGAAATAAAAAAGTAACAATAATAATACAATATATAATACGGTATACATAATATAGTATGTTAAAGTAAATACACACAAATATATAAATATATAAATAAAATGTAGCTTATACTTGATAATCAAAACAAAAATATTAATAATGTATTGTAGTATATGTAAACATATACATTGTGTGTGTGTGCACGTGTATGTATACAATGTCTCGTAGTTGAAAATGAAATCTATTTAACAATCAAGTAATATAATAGTATTATAAAAATGATTTTTTTTTACTCCAACTCAAATGTATACACTGTATACATATATATATATACATATATATATCATTTTGGTGCATAACAGTACAAATTACTTTTGTAATTATCTTTCCACATTAGCTTTATGGAAAAGGCCAACTAGGACATTCTACATTCTACTTGACATGCTAATTTATGTATACCGAATACTCAAGGAAGGAATGAAGGATATTGTGAAAAAAAACCAATGCACTTAATATTCATAAACAAGTGTCTCTAAATCTTAACCACATTAGTTTCTCTTCAGCATGCACCATACACATTTTCTGCATGTACTGTATGAAAGTGTATGGTCCTCTGTCAGCGTGAGTCAAACACAAGCCCTCAGGACAAATAAATTCAGCTCTCCAAATAAATTTAATAATACTGCTGCTGATACGAGTTCCTGCTCTCCGCCTGCCTGAATGCCAATTACTGTGCTCTAATAGAGTGCCGGGGGGCAGGGTGGTCGAGAGCCCAACATGTGTCGGCTGCAGCTGATGGAACACACTGCTACCACCAGACCAGAGACTTCAGCACCACGGACAGGGCTTCAGCCAGCAAACCAAGCACAACCACAGACCAATGACCTCACTTCCTGTAGAAGACACACTCGACTCAGAATGTAGTACATAACGGCTGTTTCTCAATAGTGGATGTGTCTTGCGTCCTTGTGTTCTCGTTCTACGCCATATTATTTCTTCAGTGTTTTAATTGTAATATGAAATCCCCTTTATTTTCCAAAAGAATAAGATGTTTAATTTTCATTAATTAAAAAATAAATTAAATGTTTTATGCTTTAAAAATGTAAATACACAACAGAATTTCTGAGGGAAAAAATCATAAAGCTACTGTAAGAACAAATGAAACTTGTTTTTATACTTTCAAATAATTAGACATGCCACTGTAAAACAGAATTTGGTAACAATAAAACATAAGGATGGAAAAAAATAGAACATTTCATTGGGCCCTAAACGTAATTTTTGTTAAACTTTTATTAAATTGATGTTAAATTGTTTAAGTTTCATGATTTTAATTAATTAGACATGCTTTTTGATTAATAAAATTTAATTTGACCATTAAAAAGATGTCCAGAAACATTAAAACGGAAAAAAATGGAGAAATTTCTACTGAGAAATAAGCAATGTGGTCATTTATTGTCAAACATGTTGTCATTAGGGGTGCAACGATACGCGTATTCGTATTGAACCGTTCGGTACGATGCTTTGGGTTCGGTACGCATTAAAAAAACCGAACGATTCGTTAGACTAATCCTATTACGTTTGTAAAATAAAAGAGCTTAAAGTGTGTGAAATATCAGTGCCACCGCGCTCAACAACGCAGCCCAAACGACGTAACAGGCATCGTGCTCTGCGTGCCCTGCGACAACCTCCCCTTGCTGGGGTGCGTCGAAAGACGATGATCTTGCATCGATGATAGCCAGAGATATTGTCAAAAACATCAATTATTGGAAATATTAAGAGGATTTGGCATTTCCAATCAATGTAGGCCTGTTACATTCTTATTTTTATTAGGCCTATTATTATTATGAAGTTACTTTTATTATTAAATTAAAAGTACAATTAATTTGCACCACAATAATTACCGCATAACTGATGCTCTGCGAGGATAAGATTATTTTAAGATTATAAGATATTTACTCCTCAATTAAAATGTTTTTACAAAAGGTCTTTTAAAACAGGTCTATTAGGCTATAGGCTAACTACAATTATAGTCCTATAATTAAAATATTAACACTGCAGTCATCAATAAAAATCAATGAAATAAAAAGCTTTTATTTCAAGCACCGACTTTCAAAAACAACCTGTTTAACACGAAATACGTTTCTTCTCTCTTTTTTTTTTTCAGTATGTACGGGCCACAAGAGAAATATTAAGGAAATAAATGAAAACAGCTATAGGCTATACCGTTATCAGCATATGTTGAAGTAGATTTGTCTCTCTGTCTCTGAGAGAATAAGAAGCGTCAGATGCCGAAAGCTCCGTCATTACTCCGTCATTCCGTTTTTACTTTCACTTTCTGCTTATAGTGAATTGACTGAGATTAAGACGTTCACCAGCATAAATCTTGTGCAAAGTTGGCACGTGTGCAAAGCAAACCCTGGTGCAAACGCGTGCTTGTGTGATATTCATTGGCTCGCCTTCATGGTTTAAAATAGAAATATTACCAACATTGCAACGTAACCAATTGCCCCACCCCCGTATCGAAAACATACCGAACCGTGAATTTTGTGAACCGTTGCACCCCTAGTTGTCATGTCTAAAAATAAAATAAATAAATAAAAGAAAAACTTATAAAAATTTGTATAAACAAACATATTTTTAAATATATATAATATGAAAAAATGTATGTGTGTAATAGATAAAAATACATTTAAAGTGAAAATGAAAATAATTAAATTATTTTATATCACAATATGTTTTATTTTCACCTTACAATTCAATTTCTACTGAGAATTAAGCATGGTGTTTATTAAATATAACCATGGTTATGTCTAAAACTCAGTTTAATCTATTATTGAAAACCAGACAAGACATTATTGCGCCTAGGAAGCTGAAACTAGCTTCCTTCAAACAAAAACATCTAACTCACTGACTTGTTTCAGACGATGGTTATGAATATTCTCCAGGTTTTGAGTTTCACTGTTCTAGCAACATCAAGGTTTTCCAAGCAATGTGAGGGTTTTTTGAGAAGGCTGGAGCTTGAGCTGAGAGGAGAAACTCTCTTTTACTGTGCTAGTGGTTTTAATAACTGACAGCTGGCTGTTCATCACACTGCACTAGAGTTGAAAGAATGGCCAGCAAGGAGAAAGAGTGCGGGATGAATTTTTTATATGATAGTTTTGTGAGATTGCTTTCTGTGGAGGAGATGTGAAAAGCTGAAGGAGTAGGAGACGGTGAAGATCATCATCTTCAATCCCTCCATGTGTACACAAATGTATGCAAACACATACAGAAATCAGATTTACCATAAAACCTTTTACACACAATCCCTCTCTCCAAAAGCAGCGGGCAATTTTATCATGGTGTGAGTGATTTTATAATCACAATATCAGCATTTCACAATAGAGTTACTTTAAAAAAAAATGTATATATATGAAATAAACATGCGAGAATGCCTATTTTCCAATAACCGAAAAAATTACTGTGTATATGTGTGTGTGTGTGAGTGCGCATACTTTGTCTCAATAATATATTTCTGCAAAATATACACCATATAAATGCTAAATAATAAATATATTTTTTACATCTATGTAGCAAAAATAGCTTAGAAAACAAAAAATAGAAATCAAAGAACACGTATAATTATTATTATTATTAATATCATTACATGCTCATATTAAGAATCATTTATAAAAAATTTTTTATATATTATACACACACACACACACACTGTATGTATGTTAACTGTTTAAATACATATAAAAGCTGTAAAAATAAAAACAAAAATTATATATATTGTATACAACTTAAAAATAATACTTTATACATGTATACTTTATATATGTATACAAGTAATTTTTTTTAAAACAAGTTAAACAAATGCAGCATTAAACAAATATTAAAAATATACTATATGTTGTTTCTACATAAATTTGAAGATTGAATGTGAAGTTATTTCAATATAAAGGTATAATTAAATATTTTAATGTTAGGTGGGATTAATTGTGATTAATCACAGTTAATTTCAGAAAAAAAGATGCGATTAATTAGTTAATTTTTTAATCGATTGACAGCACTACTATACAGTGGGGAACTGTCAATGCCCTCTGGGCCTTCAGAGAGGGCCTAAACTATTGAAAAAACAATATTTATAATTTTTTTATAAATTCTTTAAAATGATAAACTTTTACATTTTATTTTAATAAAAAGTCATAATTTCTCATTTTATTCAATCAATTCATAATTTGACAATCATCATCTAAATAAAATAAATACGATTTCTGTGGAAATAAACTCTTCAAATCTGCCTATTCAGTGAATGGGCTAATGAACGCCGCCCATTTTGTCCATATTTGAATGTTTCCACCTAGCGTTTGCGGCTCTGTGATTGGTGGTCCCGCTATGAAATTATAGAGGGCCAAGCAATAGTAAATCAATTACTAATAGCGTAATTTCAAGTGACAGAAAAACTGACCAATCATATCTTCGTTCTTAATGGGCGGGTCTTGTTATCACTAAGTTTATGACAAGTTCCATCCGCTGTGGAAAAAAGTATATACTAACTAACTAGCGTTAGCTATTATTCACGTCACGATGGAAGCCACAAATTATGTAAGTGAGGACATTTACTGTGCCGCTGTGCCAATAATATTAATTATAAACCATGCTTGTTTGTCAAGAAGTGTTACTTGTTTTGCTGTGAGCGCTGTCGTGATGTGTTGGCTTACATTAAACATTAATTTACTGGTTTTGTGCACAGACCGATTGTGTGATGATGCATTTGTAATGATGATTTTCATTTGATTTAAATTTAGATATATTTTATTATGGTGATATCAGACGCCCTCGCTGCGCTGTTTTCTAGTTGCAATGCGGTCTCACACCGGACGAGGCGCGCCGCCCTGCGCCGCGTCTAGAGCATCTCGCTGGCACACCAGACGCAGCGTGTTCAGTTCAAGATGGCAGTCCTAAACTTTTAATCTATCCTCCAAACAGTTTAAGGTTCGCTTAAAGACTGAGCAAATGGTGTGCGCTCGGGTATAAATCACCCACGTGTAGCTATGAAAGACCAGGTGCTGGAGGAGGGCCAATAAATGGCTGCTATCCCAGAGTCCATCATTCCAAGGTCGAGTGACCGCCACACCGGGACAGATGACAGCCCACCTCCCCTATCAATCCACCTCACAGGCTTTAACAGATGCTTCAGGATCCTTTTCTTCTCAGATCCCCCTTCATTTGTGACCTCCGCTCCATTTAGGCTGAGAAATACAACGCTGGCTCAGACAGTGCTGAGCTAAGGATTTATGCTCCATTGCTTTAGTAGCTTCATAACAACCAAACTTACAAGGAGACTTTCACTTTTACACTCGGGCAGAAATGGAGTTGAAAAATAAATAACCAAAAATTGACTTTTATCCACACGTCAGAAAACCTTGGCACGTCTGCGCTAGTATGTTTGAATCTTAATGTCTCAAGAAAGAAAACAAACATAATAAAGAAATCTCCCATGTATGAACACTTGTCTACATAAATGTGATGCAATAAAACGCAACTCATGCTACTGAGGTTTTCAGGAAGATTTCACAGGATTCTTCCAAAGGTGCGGCTTACAACAGAGACAGCAACTTCTGGGGAAAAATAGAAGAGCTCAACGCCATGGTATTAACGGGATTACAGCGGACAGCACAGGGAAAACGGAGAGATCCTGAGCACACAGGCTAAACACTGCATAATATTGCTGAAGGAATAAGTATGCAGCATATGAAAAACATTTGTGAACAGGCCTCAACATTAAACTCTAATGACTGAAGCGCAATAGTCAGAGTTTGTCTGTACACAACCTTTTAGTGTATACAACACCATTCAAAGGTTTTTGTAAAGATTTTCTCTTATGCTGCATTTATTTTAACAAAAATACAGCAATATTGCGAAATATTATAATTTAAAATATCTATTTACTATTTGAATATATTTTAAAATGAAATTTATTCCTCTGATGCACAGCTGAATTTTCAGGATCATTACTCCAGTCTTCAGTGTCATATGATCCTTCAGAAATCATTCTAATATGCTGATTTCATAGCATTTTATAAAATTGAAACATTTAAAAAGATTTCATACATACAACTCTATAAAAGATTCTTTAAATGCACTTGTGATAAAATAAATAAATAATTAAAAAAAGTTTTTCTGAGTCCATCTCACAAAACAAGTCCTTAAAAGTTGTCCTGATACAAAATTGTTGTCTCATCATAACATTAAAAATTTGGCAGACCAAAAAATATTATTACCAAATATTATTTACGGAAAAGTTGGTGTTACAATACTGACATTTTGAAACTTGTCAAGGGTCAGTCTAACTTTTGTTTGAAATGGAAATCTTCTGTAACAATGCAAAAATATTTATTGGCACTTTCAACCTGAAACCTTCGAAAGGCAGTTTATGTGCAAAAGAATCAGACTTGTACAGACATAAGTGCTTACAAAAAAAAAAAAAAACTGAAATCAAACTTACGTGCATGTAAACACACTGCTAGAAAAGGGAAGAGAAAAGGGAAGCTCCAAATGTTGATCAGTGCCCTGCAGTCAGTCACAAGGGCCATGGTCATTAATAAAGCTATTTACATAAAATAATTAAGAGGAAACCAAAAGAAAAGTGCCTGCTTCTGAACATTTCTAAAAAAGGAGAGATGATTCAGAGGACTCCAGTGGCCTTGAGCTTGTATTTTGCTAATTGTATCCAGTGGCCTTGATACTGTACGACCTCATCTTGCTAACAATAAACGCAATGGGACAAATAAAATAGTTATGCCAAGGTCCTCTGTGCTAAACATTTTCTTTCTTTCATGCTGCAGTGAAATCTGAACATACAAACTCAAATATGACACAGCGAAGGCTTGGGATTGAAAATAAATTAGATTTGCATTTCCTAAAGGAAATACAAATGCATCCAGGGCAAGAAATAAAACAGTATTATAGATTTTGCCAAGTTTAGGTTTGGATTCTTTCTGGATGTATCTTAGAACAAACTGCACACTTTATAGGCGGCTTGAAATGATATGTATATGCAAAAAAGACAATACCAAATCACAAATCATTATGCAAATAGCTGCAAGAAAGACCATGGATGCAAACACACATTTTCAAATAAGATTTTCCAAAGTTGTACATAAAACAGAGACTACTGAAGAAAAAAACAAAAATCCTATTTCAGTCAAAAATACTACTTCTAAATTTCACATTGAATTCCATGTTACTTGCCATTTCTTTGTAAATATTTGTGAAAATTTACTAGCACTTTTTTTGTGTGTAAGACTATGATGCAAAAACTTAACTCAATTAAACTCAGATAGCTACAAAAAGTTTAGCCTGTGTGTAGAATGGATCAAGCTGAATTTTGGCAACCAAACAGTTGACGGTACCCATTGACTTCCATAGTATGGAAAAAAAATCCTATGGAAGTCAATGGCTACCATCAACTGTTTCATTACCAACATTCTTCAAAATATCACGTTCAACAGAAGAAATAAACTTGGGTAAAACTTTATTTTTAGGTGTCCTTGTTACACGTGTTACGTGTACTTACTATTATAATAACACTTAATTATGCATAATTACAGGCAAGTAACCCTAAGCAAAACACTAATCCTAACCCTATAGTAAATACATGTAGTTACTTCAGTACTTAAATGTATAATTACACTGTAACAAGGACACCTTAAAATAAAGTGTAACCAAAACTTGTAGAGGTTTGGAACAACTTGAGGGTGAGTAAATGATTTTTGGGTGAACTATCCCTTTAATACTAAAAGCCCTAACCAAAATTTGAGAAATATCAATACACCTCCACCTTGAAAGCATAACTACAAATGTTTTTTAAAACCTACTCTCAGTTAGTAGGTAATTGTATTTTCAAGGCTGCAAACGTGTCCCTTAAGCCAGCCCATGTGAGGTGTCTCTACCACAGGTCAAAGGGCTCTCTGCAGGAAAAGTAATCATGTGTGAGCGAGGGAACGAGTAAGTAGAAGACAAGAAGAGAGAGGGAGAGTGGACATAGATGGATGAGCTGTGCAAATGGAGAGGGATATGAGACGTGCAAAAGTTCAGCACAGAGCCCAAGCCATCACAGCGGCCCCTGTGTGTGGCCTAACACAGATGGATCGCTCCACTGCCTCAAACAGCCGTGAAGAAATAAGGGTCCTTCCCAGAAAAGAGGAGCATCCGCTTCCATTACAGCCCCAGACCTGCATTTCAGAAGAAGTCCATATTTTCTCTGTCATGGCATTTATCACTTTTGTTATCTGCAAAAGGTGGAATATAAAGACAGATATAAAGCAACTACATAATTACGAAGCTGATCAATTAATAATCAATAATAATTGACTATTTAAAGCTGTAGGCAACAAGGAATTACACTTTCTCACAGAACATTTCGGCAAAATCTCACCATTACAACTGAATGCAGTGGGAGGCGCTGTGGACATGCAACACTTCTAACTTGCTCGCTTAGCAGACTGTTACATATATTGGTTCCAGAAATCAAAAAGACTGAGAAACTGACTTAAGTAGTTTTTTTCTGAAAAATAACCTTAAAAAACAAAACAAAACAAAACAAAAAAACAAACAAAAAAATATTTTTATAGACATGACATTTGTATAACTACCTTGCATCTACAGTCTACTCTTCAGTTTGGTTTTTATAAGTTTCTATTTTGTTATACTGTTATTAATATTACTTTTAAGTTTTATTGCATATTGTTTAACTACTTTTTAAATTCTTGTTCAATTTAGCTTTTGAAATTATCTTTAGTAACAAGTGAATATTACAAAAAACTATTTAAATGAAACTACATAAATGCATTTATATTACATAAAATAAAAACAAAATCTAAATTCCTCATACAATTTTTACTCCTTATTTGTAAGTAATATTTGAATTAATTTAATTGTGCAGTTTAGCTTCCTTAAGCAGTAACTGAGCTGTAACTGAGTAAATCTTTCTATTTTCAGAACTGTAAATATTTTTGCATTTTGATATTATTTTCATAATAATTAAAGATTTCTTCTTTTTTTTTTTTTTTTTTTACTAATTTTCTCATTGCAGTAATGATTTGGATAGTTTTGTTTTTTAATTCTTTTATTAAAATCTTACAGTAATACAGTATTAATTAATTAATTTAAATCAGCATAATGCTGTATAAACGCAAGGTATAGGCCTAAATATTTAACTTTTAGTTTAGGTAGTTTTTTTGCAGTACAGTAATGAGAATTTAAGGGGAAAATGTAATTGTCAGAAAATTAGATTACACTATTTTAAGGTGTCCTTGTTTCAGTGTAATTACATATTTAAGTACTATTAATTAAGTAATAAAGTAATATTAATTAACAACATGCACTTACTATAGGGTTAGAAATAGGGTTTGTTTTAGGGTTAGTTGCGTGTCATTACATAATGTTTTTACTGTTGTTATTATTACAGTACATAAAAACAAAAACAAAAAAAACAATGCTAAATAATTAAGATATATAATTCTATATTTGCATATTTTGGGCTGAAATATGACCTGGGCATGTTCTCAGAGAGATTTTATAAGATTCTCCCAATTTATGACTGTTTTTGGTGCAACAACTTTGAATTACTTTAAAAATGTAAAGGGGGAAAAATGATGTGACAAAAGAATCTAGAATCTTTTCGTCCTCTTAACGCACACTGTCCAGTCTTTCCTCAAACATGGCTCCAGAGTCTCTCCTCGCCCGGATCTGCATCCGCGTAACGATGTTTAATGGACTACATGTGCGGCGGACCCTGGCCGGCCGAGCACCTAATGGAGAGGGGTCCCTGCGGATGGGGCAGGCTTGTCGCTCCACCTGATTAGAACTGATGGGCCGGGCATGTTGAGAAGACGAGCGCAGCCACCTCAGATCGGCCCGCGAGCAGCTGACCGCCCCGACCGACTGGCACCATGGCAACCAGGCGCTGCTGAGAACATCCAGCTCCATTATTGAATTTCAGCACTTTAATGACCAATAACAGATTGGAATTAGTCTGCCAACACTCATTTTTACCTCGCCGCAAATTACAGGGTTTTTAGACCGCAGACACATTTAGGAGTTCCTGCACAAAAGCTCGCGACGAGACACTTTGATAAAGTGGCTCTTAATATCTGGGGCTTGATAAATGAAGCTGCTGTCAAAGTGGGAACAGCAGCTGCCAGACGTGTACCTGCAAACCTCACGCCAGAAGACCACCAGGAGAGACGACGGCCAGAACAAGACCCTATTAAACCCGTACACTAGTATAGCTGTGATTGTGGGATTATTAACATCAGCGGACAAACTAGATTTTCACATTTTCTGAAGGAAACTAGTGGTGCTTGCTTGTCTGCTCACGGCCATGATGACAAGCAGTGTTCTGAGTGCTTTCTAGAGCATTGCTGTTGTATTCTGGGTCATTGCAGACATCATTTATGAAAAAATATTGCTAAAACAATTTAGGAATAAAGAAACATGCATCCTATGTGTTAAATGGAAGTGGCATCCACTAGAAAAGCTATTATGGCTCTATTATTTAATGAAATACTTCATTCATTAAAAGAAACGCTATTTAATTAATTAGCAGACAAATGCTCTGATGAACTGTTTGCTAGTGATCTGTGGCAGATGCCTTATGTCTACAGCAATAGCATGTTCTGGAAGGGCATATATATACTCTCTCTCTCTCTCTCTCTCAAAGCAAAGAGAGAGACACATTTAGAGAATAAATTCCTAAATCCATATAAAAAGTTATATGACTGCTTTCTCTCTCTCTCTCTCTCTCTCTAGAGAGAGATAGAGAGAGAGAGAGAGAATAAACAATCATAAATTTTTATATGGATTTAGGAATTTATTCTCTAAATATGTTTTCACTGCAGTTTATGTACATCTTAAATTAAAACAAAAATCACTTCAAATGACTAAGTTTATCAGCATTTTATGTTATTATATATGCACCACACACACTGATTAGTGTTACAAAATATTTCTATTTCAAAATAATGCTGAATCTTTTTTATCTGTTTCCACAAAATATTAAGCAGCACAACTGTTTTCAGCATTGATAATAATAAGAAATGTTTTTTTTAGAGCAGCAAATCAGCATATTAGAATGATTTCTGAAGGATCATGTGACACTGAAGACTGGAGTAATGATGCTGAAAATCCAGCTTTGCATCACAGAAACAATTTTTTAAATTTATTCAAATAAAAAAAAACAGTTAATTAAAATAATATTTCACAATATTACTGTTTTTACTGTATTTTTGATCAAATAAAATGCACATTGGTGAGCATAAGGGACTTCTTTCAAAAACCATTGACAAAATCATTATGCTCACTGCTTAGGGATGAAAAAAAAATAAAAAATTCACTTGTCGCTTAGTGCCTGGTTAGGACACGGTGTCCTAATGCTGCGAAGTACAACACAAAAATACTAGCACACCACTCGCCCTGATCTGTAGATGAAAACATCAGAGTGAGGACAGAAAGACAGATATGATCCTGTGCTAATGAGCAGATCACTTGCCACTAACTGGAGTGAACTTGACATCACAGGAATCTCTCGCCAGTAAGCAGCATGTTTGTGTTTGTGTGTGCCAAGTTCACAAGAAAGGCAAACTCTGAAATATGGCAGAACGCCCGCTCATGAGTAATGACAAAACTGAAGTGAAGGAGAAACAGTATAAAGTATGTTATTAATATATTAAATTAATATGAAATATAATTAAATATTAATATTAATTAATATTAAATGAATAATATAAATTAATATTTATATTATACTAATATTAACAAATCAGTCAATTTCTACATATACTAATAAAACATTTTAACAAACTGTAAAACGATTTTAGTTAAAGTATTATGAATAAACATTAATTAACAGCAAATAATGTAAAAATGTCATAAACATTGCAAAAAAAAAAAAAAAAAAAAATCATGATACCTACTGCATTAACAAACATTAATGTATTGAACCTTAAACAGTCAATTCCAAAGCACTTACTATGATATATACATATTGAACACAAATTTATCAAAAGTAATATACAACTAAAAAAAATACATAAAATACTAAACATAAAATACAACTAAAAAATACATAAAATACTAATAAATTGTTAGAATACACATTACTTTTTAAAATGGAAGATGATATGTTTCGCCTCAGAGGCATGACTCCTTGTGTGGGACTGTAGGATTGATGTGGCATCTTGAAGCATGACAAATTGTTTCAAAATCTTGGTTATGAGCACAGATGAGCCCCTGGAGCTTATATCCAGCTCTGTGTGTGTGTTTAATCCTCAGCTTTCCTAACCTACACTGGACAGACAGGAAGTTTGCTGGCCTCAGCACTATGTATCATCCTGTCTCTTCTCGTCTTTGGCTCTCTCTCTCTCTCTCTCTCTGGGCTCGTCTTCTTCCCTGCCTATTTTCCTCGCTTCAGCGGCCCCGCTGCTCAGAACAGATGACTATCACTGTACTCCTAATTCAAGGCCAGGTCAGTTACTCCAGTATCCACGGGGAGGAAGGCAGCGCTGGGTGCGTGTACATGCCTGAGTGGATTAGCCAGTGAATTTTACAGCCGGTGGCTGGGTTATTAACAGCTCAGAAGGGAACGGTGATGGACAGGCAGGAGCGCTGAGCATCTGAAACATCACAGGGAGATAAAACAGACGGACGGGACACAGTGGAAACAGACGCATTCGCTAATACTGTCAACACAGTCTCAACTGCTTCCCCAATAATTAATGACAGACAGAAAAAAAAAAAAAACTAAAAAGATAAAATAAAAAGAGTGAATGAGAACTAATGGAATTACTGAAACAAAAGACAAATGAAGGAAAGAACAAATGCATGAAACAAACAAAAGAATGAGAAAACAAAAGGAAATATTAAGGTTAACACTTTACTTGAAGCCTACATGCATAATGCATTCATAATGACCACTGTAATGCATTGTATCCTTTTATAAATAACTGTATAAACATTACAATATTCATGTCAGATTCTTTGCATTGTACTTTCTAAAGGTGTAACAATGAACAGTGTCCAACTGACATTCATAAATGGCGCTGCGTGTAAAAGTTTAAATTCTTTTTAACTTGAGACGACATCTCTAAAAAAACGCAGGGCCCATGCGCGAGACGGTGCAAAAGATGCGAGACATCAGCCAAATGGTTATACATGTCTAGTGCCTCCTTTACATAGAAAAACAATGGAAAAGTAGCGCATTGGAACAGAAAAATGCATTCTGTGTAAATGGCCCCCTTATAATGCATTATAGCTGTGGTCACAATTATTCATAAGACCAAAATGCATTATAAGGTGCATTACAAGCATAGTTAACGCATTAATAACACTTTTAAAATGCATTATATATACAAGCTTTAAGGAATTTTTTTCCATTTATAAGAATATATGACTGAACATAAGAACAAGAAAAAATTAAAACAAAACAAAAAAACTACAAAAAAGAACCCAATACAAGATAATGAAAGAATGAACAAAAGAACAATAAATAAATAAATAGATAGATAAATAAATAAATAGAAGGTAAAACTTGATTTTAAGGTATCGTTACATGTACTTACTATTATAATAATAATAAAGTATGCATAATTACATGTAAGTAACCCTAAGCCAAACCCTAATCCTAACCCTAACCATATAGTAAGTAGATGTAGTTAATTAATATTACTCAGTACTTAAATGTATAATTACACTGTAACAGGGACACCTTAAAATAAGTGTAACCAAATAGAATACAAGTCAACAAAAAAAGAAGAAAAAAAAAGAACGAAAATAAACAAGGAAATATATTAAAAAAAACAACAACAACAAAAAAAAAAAAGCTAAAAATAAAGTGAATGAACAGACGAAAGATGGAATGAAAGAACAAGAACAAAGAAATAGCAGAACAAACAGAAGGGAGCAAAACAAAATAATGAAAAAAAATAAAAAGGAAAAACTAATGAAAAGGGATGACTAGGGAAAACTAATTAAAGAAAAACAGACAGAACGAAACAAACTAACAAGAACGAACAAGAACTAATGGGGGGAAAAAAAATGAAACAAAGCACAAATCAAGGGAAGAACAAGCATAAAAAAACAAAAGAATTAAAGACCAAAAGTATGAGAACAAAATGCAAATAAATGAAAAACATACATACAAGATAATTACATAATAAAAAAAGAAATAAATGAACGCATGAAAGAATGAGCATCCTACAGAATGAAGGAATTAATAAAAAAACGAGCAACAAAGAAAAAAATAATGAAAACAGAATGGATAAACAGACAAAAGACAGAATGAACATACAAACAAAGAAATAGAACAAACAGAAGAGAGCAAAACAAATTTAAGAGGAAGAATGAAAGAATGAAAAAACAGGCAGAATGGACAAATGAAATGAATGGACAAATGAAAGAACGAGAACAAATGAACAAAAGACAAAGGTAACAAGTGAAGGATATGTTATGAATGTGAGCTCAATCAACATTAACTAAATGGAGAGAGAGAGAGAGAGAGAGAGAGAGAGAGAGAGAGAGAGAGAGATGAGTGTTGGTGGTCTGCAGTGAGTGAGTCATTAAATGTGGGCGGGCAGCTTGTTTAAGAATTATTTCAGAAACATTAGCAGTTATTCAGACTGCAACCTGCAGGTAATGAGCCTGAGAAACGAACGGATGGAGGGATGACAACAGCATCTCACACACACACACACACACACACACACACTCCAGACGACTCTTCCTCACTGATCCAGGCTAATTATGCCATCTCAACCATGTGCTGCTGTGACTCTCTTTCAGAGAGCTGTGGATCGTCTCTGTTTTCCAGTGCCATGAGCTCATTCAATCACTGAGCAAAGGAAAAGTTAATGGTATTACTTTAGGGGAATAAGAACTGCTCTTTTAATTGCTTTTAATTATGAATTAATTATCTGACTGACTATTGCCAACTGGGTTACTAGGTAAACCTATTACATTACATTAGCTTTCTGTACTTAATCTGCTCATTTTAGTGCATTTTAAGAAAACAGCCAAATAAACATGCAAGTTCTTGAAAATGTAATTTGTATTTTAGAATTTATAATCCTGTTTTCAAACACTATTGAAAAAATGTTTAATTCTCAGCATTGCCACAAGGGCGTTACACAGTAGATACAAAAATCAGTTTTCTCAGTTCAATCTTTCTGAGCAATTTAGTTGAAATTAAATTATCAACATGTTTATAGATAATTATGTGAGTGGCCAAAAATATTTAATGTCACAGACATTCACAAACTCTAAAGAGTGATGTATGTATGTAACATTTCTGTGTGTGTTCATACAGCATAATAAAGTGAGCAGAGCAATAGTGATCTTCCCCAGATACACCATTATCAGAGCGCACACGCTCCCTTCACTCCATCAGAGAAGCTTCATTTCCTCCAGTCTGCTGGCTGGGCAGAAAACTCTCCTCCACATGTCATCAGTGGCCCACTGGAGAACCTTCAAATGAACCTCAACTACATCCCTAATGCTTTCATAGTCTTTGTAGAATCTGCAAGATATTTTGCATTAAAAAAAAGAAAAAAAAAAAGAATAACAATTGTTTTATGTATTTCAGTACTGCCCTGAAAAATCTGCATATCAGATATTTATATATATTTTCTATGAGACAAAATAATCTATATTTTATTTAGATTGTTTTTGTATAATTATAATTAGTATTTATTAAAGGGGTCCTATTATGGTCTTTTACAAAGTCTTGATTTCGTTTTAGGGGTGTACAAGAACATGCTCTCATGCTTGGCGGTTCGAAAAACATATTTTTCACATAATTTACATTACTACAATACCATTCTCCCCAGTCTGGCACAAACGGCTCGATTAGTTCCGGGTTTGATGAAGGCCCGTCTTCCGAAAAACGAAATGAGTTGTGATTGGTTAGCTGTCCCAGTGCGTTGTGATTGGTGAACAGCTAGGCAGAATGACTAAAAGCAAATTCATTCTCTGCCAGCGGGAGGCGCTGTTGGAGCGGGAGAGAGCGAGGTTTCTCCGGTAACGCTGTACACAAAGCAGCGCTCAGCTCACAAATGTTGCTTTATCAGACATTACATGCAATGAAAATGACATCCAAAATTTTCTGAAGACAGTTGGTTTCCATCAGAAATACAGTGATATAAAAACACCCGCACCGGGTTTCGATTTTGAAATGTGCATTCAAATTTCAGGAGGCGGGATTTATTTTAATGATATTCTAATGGGCCAATTTGTGATGTCACAAATACAGGAAAACAACTTTGTAGTCCAAAGGAGCCGCTCGTTGTAGTTCTTGAAAAGGGATTTTTTAAAAACGAAATATCTCTCTTTGGAGTGGACTTTGAGATTTGTAACTTTGTAGATCTTTTTTATGCCCAAACATACACACTACACACTGACTAAAATTCAAAAAGTGAAAAAGCATAATAGGACCCCTTTAATATTTAGAAATAGCTTTTAGTTTTTAATTTTAGCATAAGTTTTAGTATTTTTGTGCTTTTGTCATTTTTTTTGTGTTTTTTTTATTGTTCTATTTAGCTTTCATCTATTTTTCCATTTTAGTACTTCAGATTAAACTTATATTTCATATCTCATCTCTAAACTTTATTTAAGAGTTTTAAGCTTTTAATGTAATATTTATATTTTATTTTATTTCACCTTTATTTGAATTAATAAAAAAATACTTTTTGTAGTCTTATGTTTATGTAACAATATCAACGCTGGTTTACACATGCTTGATTCTTATTATCATGCATTTCCTCCACAAAATCAATAAATGTAGTTATATTTATGCATCACCTTCAGGAAGAACTAAAAAAAGATTTTTCTCCCTAAGGACATAAAGAAAAAGAAAAGAAAAGAAAAGAATAAACTAAAAACAATACAATAAAATGATCAAATAAAATGGTATGTAAACTTGTGAGCAGAATTGTATACAGATTCAATGCTTGGACTATTATTCACACCTAATTTTAAACCAACTATTTATACACAACTATACTGTGTCACGTTTGTGATTTTCAAAGCCACACCACATCCTCACAACATTTTCATTACTACAACCAATGCAGCAGGAACCATAAGTGACGCAAAGCCCCTAAAGTTCCAAAGATAACTCCGATCCAGCTAAACGTCAGGTGTCAACCGCACAGAGAGACACCGCGGACACAATGCGGCCCAATCAGGCCTGTGAGTGAGGGAATTACATTAGCAGACAACTTCTTAAAGAGAATCACGCCTCCGTTTTTCTGCCTCCTTTCAGCATCCGGCCTCAGATAAGAGGAGGAGACAAACTCACAGGTTTGACAAAGCCGCCTTAAGTTGCCAGGCCGCATTAGTGGGTGTGAGGCACGCTGAAAACGCCACTTCAGCAGCGCAGGATTTTCTTGGATGACAGGTCTCAGTTCTCAGGTCTCAGAATGTAAAGGCAAACTGCGAATGCTCGGATAATTCCTCTAAACGCACACCTCAGCGGCTGCTTCCACACCTCCTGCCTGGGCTCATCCGCACACCGCCTGAGTGTGACGCCCAATACCTCACCCCACTCCCGGACAGGTGGACAAACACATGAGCTCTGCTCCAAAACCTAGTGAGCCGCCTACTTAGAAAGCATTTTACGTCACACTCCTGATGCAAAGGCCATATAATTATGCATGACTATGCTGCTGTCTAAGATTTTGGCCAAGTTCTAATGCAGAATTGCAAATATTCTTCACGGATAAGCCAATCCCAGAATGCAATAAAAAAAAATAAAAAAAATACATCCACAATAACTCAAAAGGCAACAACAACAAAAAAGTACTTGTATTTCAATCAACAATAAAACTATAGAAAAAAACTATCTTCAGAGAAAAACTTTAAAAAAATGTAAAAAAACAAAAACAAACAAACAGAAATCACATTTAAAAATGAATTAAAATAATAAATAATAAACAATTAAAAATAAAATATAAAATAAAATGTAGTAAAATTGAATGAAACATAAAATAAGAATAAAATATAAAATAAACAAAATATAAATAATAAAAAATAGAAAATGAAATAAAACAATGAAAAATAAAATAAGAATAAAAAATAATTAAATAACAAATAACAAATAGGAAATGAAATTAAAATAAATAAAATAATGAAAAATAACAATAAAAATCAAATATTAAATGATAAACATCTTGAAGAATGGTATACCGTATAGATTTGCCACTTATACAGCCAAACCAAAAATTATTCAGACACCAGATATAATTTTTGATATTTTTTTACTAGTGGGTGCAGGACACTATAGTTCATATATGTAATGTGGATAGCAAAATAAAGTAAACTGTGATAAAATAAAGTAAAAATTCTTCATTCAGTGGACTACCAGTAAAATTGATAAAAATCTGGGACCAAAAATCATTCAGACACTTTGACCCGAACATGTTTTGCTTAAGTGTTTTTCTTTAATTGCCAATGTGACCTTTTTACACCACAGACTGAACAAAATTAAGCATTGCTTGGTAATAGGTAAATTGGTATTAATTAATTGTGTACTTAAATTTAACAGCTGACAGCTATTCATTACATACCTTTCTATCAAAATTATCTGACATTATCAAAATGAATTTGTTCTGACACAGTTTAACTCAGTTCTTATCTTATTTTATTACCATTTTCTAAACTATAGTGAATAAACTGTGATAACGTGAGAAATGTTGAAGGTGTCTGAATAAATTTTGGTTTGACTGTACTTCTATTTAAACCTAATCCTGCATAATCAGGATGCATTTGAGTTTTTAAGTGAAATACTTACTAAATGCTAAACACTTACACCAAGTACTGTAACGTTCCAAAGCAGGACAGAATTATTACACGCATTAACTAAGAAAGATGAAAACTTCCAAAAAAAGCCTTTAAGGCAGATTCGGGCAAAGACGCTGAAATATAGATCTCAAACTGACTTTCACAAACTTTAATTCCATTACCTACCACAAAAAGCAGCTAATTAACTTTACAGTTCTACACACTTCAGTTCTTCATATAAAATAAGATGACTGTGCAAAACAAAAAATAGCCTTTAAAGTAATATTCCCATTTTAAATAAGATTTCACACCTACCTAAATGGAAACGAGTTAATCAGAACATTTTAAAAGTACCCTTAAAATGACATTAAAAAAGAGAGGAGTTAAGCAAGTACAAAGTTAAAGTTGCTGAAAGTGACATTTCCTAACTTCCAGCAGACTCTGAATATGTCCACTCCTCTCCAAAATACCACCATCACGTGACATGACTGACAGCGAGAGAGTGCCTTCAATAGCAGCCCACAGTCAGACTCGTTTTTGCTCTCGACAGCTGTCAAAGAGACAAGTGTGACATCTCAGGATTCATAGTGTCGGTCAGATAGCAGGGACGATGTCTGCAGAACATTGCATAAAAAATATAAATGATCTTCAATGCTTTAGTAACGTAACAAACAAAACTCAATTGCATATAAAACCTATTAATAATTCAACAGAATTCCAGCATGCTTGTGAGCGATCTTTGTTCTTCCTGTTTGTGGCTCATCACCATGGTGATCCATTAGACACATACGCTGCTCATTCCACAACAATCCCAGAGAGAACAGCATCATCTAAACTAACCACAGAAACGTCCATCATTCACAAAACACTGCAGCAATAAAGGAGAACTCCTGCAACAAGAAACGGAATCATGCAGAAATCACACCAAACCACTTACTTTAAAGAAAACACCGCCTTATGAATTTTTTATGTCAATGCGATACTGCATGAGCCTATTTAATAGTCATTATCATCAGGGTATCTGCATGCTTAAGACCTTTTCAGACTTACAAGAAATTAAAAATACATTTAAGGATTTAAAAGATGATCATCAAATCACTGAATGATAGTGTTATAACAGGAAAACTTAGGTAAAAAGCTTGTTTTTTATTTTTATTTTTAATGAAATTCAATGTTCCAAGTTGGCTTAAAAGGATTATTTTCACAGAGGAATTATAATTTTGTTCAAATATCAATTTTCACAATTTATAAATAAATAGATAAATAAATAAATAAATAAATAAATAAATACATACATGTAAAGATGTTTATGTGAATGAGCAAAAATCACAGAATGAACTACACTTTAGTTTTACACTACAGTATATTAAATAAATAAATAAATAATTTGCTGATTCAACTCTAGATACTTGCAATATTATATTTTAAATATAAAATAAAACATTAAATATAAATAATATTCAATTAAAAAACTATTACTCTAAGATTATTGGAAAGTGCATTTAAGACACTTAAGGACCTAAAAGACATTCCAAGATTTGTATTTATATATATATATATATATATATATATATATATATATATATATATATATATATATATATATATTTCTAAACTGATTTATCAAATTTTTCAAAGTTATATTATCCAGAAGCACACAGCTGTACCATCCAGAACACTGCATTAACTAGCTTTCGACTTTACCAGGGAGATATAAAGCTCCCTGGTAAAGTCAAAAAATAAAGCTGAAGAAACAAAATATAAAGCTGATACACAAAGCTGATAAATTTTACATATATTCTCTCTAATCTGTTCACTAATTAAGAAATCACAGTTTAGATGCATCACACCGCAGTACACATGAACTTTGATGTCAACTAATCAGTCTAGAAATGCCAATCACACGCACTGAAGAAAACACTGCATCCGATCAAGTTTTAGAAGTCGAACCCGATCACAGATCTCCGGCAGGCCTGTTAAATAAAGCGTTCTGACCTTTCCGCTCCGAGCGCTTCTTGCGTCGCCGCTTGAATCGGGTCCTGACGAGGCAGTAGTAGGCCCCCATGCAGTGCGCGGCGTCCACAACCAGGGCCATGGCCGCTTGACCCCGACGCTCCAGTCGGACACAGGAAGCTACCTGACTGCACTGCCCTGTTCTGTGCGTCTGAGGCACTCACCAGTCCCCTTCCCTCGCTCCACCACACACACAAAAACACATGCGTGGTCTCCTCCCCCTCCTCTGCTTTTGCTACTTGGTGAGAGGAGAGAGAGAAGCAGGAAGCTCAGCGGAGAGGACACTAGTAGAGCTTTACAAGGTTAGACAGAGTAAACACAGACCGCTGGAGATTTCGCGCCGGATTTGTTTTCTCACTTCCCTTCTCTATCACGTATCCTGCTATTTTACCTGAGGCAAGAGCAGTCTGCTCTCGCCAGTCCAGGTGATGACATCACGGCACCCTCGGCCAATCAAAAGCCTGGGTTCACATGGCCAAAAAGGACACGTTTACTCCCCTGACATCCTTTAAAAAAAACTACTTTCTTTACCAAAAACTGCTTGTATTTCACATTTCAATTCTTGGTTCTGCTGCAGTACACCCTGCAATGCAATGCGTGTAAGCGTGCTTTTTATAGATGACTACAACTAAAACCATTAAAATCCATACTTGAAATAACTAAAATAAAATACATTAAAAATCCTTTACCTTACTTTATTTCAGCTTGTTGCCAATGCAGTATTTCATTCATTTCAACTTTATGTACTAAACTAATAAACTTCAGCTGAAAACAAGAATGAAAACTATTTGAACTTAATTTATACATATACACACACACACACACATTAATAAAATATTAATACAAACCAAAATATTACGTAGAAAGTATGTAGATGTAGAAAGTATAGTCTGAAGGGCTGTTCACATAAAAGATACATTCTTATTTTTGATAGATATTAAAGTATATAAGTAGCTAAGATGGTAAATGAAAACATCAGTGACTTAATATATTCCCGCTCACTTTCAGCTGCATTTAAGCTGGGATTTTTTTCCATATGTCTAATACTTTATAGTAAACACTCATCCATGCAACTTCTGAAGAAGCTCAGAGCCGATATTTGATGTTGGGCTAAAGGAAAATCTATGAAAAAAAAAAATAAAAATTCAATATTTCCAAAGCTAGTGGATAAAAAGGTTCTTATAAATTCAGATTTACACTAGGCATGATGACTAGAATGTTAAATGCAACTGCTGTTTAGTGCAATTAATGAAATATTTAATGATTAAGCAGTCTGTATCAGCTCATGTTCAGGTTCAGTCTGAAAATCTGGAAGAAACTCTAACGCCATCATGAGGCCAACGCAAACCATTGCACCTCATCCAGTACTATAAGCAGAAAATCACCAATGATCCACACACATTCAATCACAGCTATTTAATATTACTAAATAATAGCAATCATCAAGATTTTAGTACACAAACACATCCATTGATACTTCAGATTATATATCTATAAACACCCCAGGCTCAAGATTCTCGAGCTTAGAAGCTTGACCAAGAAAATGACAGCGTAACTCCTTTACTAATGCCCTTCAGCATCACTGAAATGAAGAAAAAGTAATAATATTATTAATAATAATAATAATAATAACAACAACTATTATTATTATTATTATTGGGAAATAATATAGATTAGAAAAAAAACTATAAAACAATGCCATAAAACACTATAATTTCCAATCAGTATAATATTAAAAGTCATAATAAATTTTCCTCTAAAAGTAATAATAAATAAACAATAATAAACTTCCCAAAAAAGTGGTGTTTTGGACAAAAGTACAATTGCACAATTAACATCATGGGAAAGGAAAGGAAGGAAGGAAGGAAAGAAAGAAAGAAAGAAAGAAAGAAAGAAAGAAAGAAAGAAAGAAAGAAAGAAAGAAAGAAAGAAAGAAAGAAAGAAAGAAAGAAAGAAAGAAAGAAAGAAAGAAAGAAAGAAAGAAAGAAAGAAAGAAAGAAAGAAAGAAAGAAAAGAAAAGCACACAAATGTGTTTGCAAAATTTATATGCAGTAAAATAATGGTTCATTCAATGCAAAGCAAAAAATTCTATGCATTAAAAGCAACATGGTAGCTGCTCTGTGGACTGTAAAATTTGTCCAGTAAATTAGCAGAAGCAAAACGTGTGAATGAATCAAAGATGTCACTGGGGTCAGAGAGGATGTGTGTAAGTTTAGCTCTCCAGCACCCTCTAATGGAATAGAGCGGAACTACAGCATTAACTCGAAGACTATCAAGCATTCAGTGGCTGTGAATACAAACACACGAGCAAAATGTGCCTGATCTACACTGAAAGGACTGAAGCCATTTAAGTGCTCAATACTGAACATTAATGGGTCAGTATGACTTTTTTTTTATAAGAAATTCAGAAATTATTTAGTAAGGATGTATTAAATTGATCAAAAGTGACTGTAAAGACATTTACAATGTTGAACATTCTATTAATCAAAGAACCCTAAAAACATCAATTTCCAAACAAATAGTAAGCAGCACAATTGTTTTTAACAGTGATGATGATAAATATTTCTTGAGCACCAAATCAGCATATTAGAATGATTTCTGCAGGATCATGTGACACTGAAGACGAGTGATGATGCTGAAAATTCAGTTTTGATCACAGAAATAAATTACATTTGAAAAAATATTCAAACAGAAAACAGTTATTTTAAATTGTACTAAAATAGTATTTCACAGTATCACGGGTTTGATTCCCAGGGAAAGCAAGAACTGATCAAATATGTACCTTGAATGCAATTTAAGTGTCTGCTAAATGCATCAATGTAAATATCGCAAAAACCCCGCATGAGACAAGAGTAAATCAGAAGATACACACCTGGGTTTCCACTGGCCGTCAGAGCAGCTCTAATGCTTGATCACCAAGCCTGCATAGACACAAGAAAGAAAACAGAAATAAAGAATTTAACAACAAATATCAGCATAACATGACGCATCTTCAGATCAACCACAATGGTACGTATCTACCTTTGTGCAAAGTGATATTCCACAACATCACTTCACAGACACATTATCCACTCGCATACTGCCAGTAGCGTTTAGATGTGATCTCCAGCTACTGCAGATTTAGTTTCAATCTCCCGTCACGTCACCAACTTTCCAAGTTACCAAGAGTCTCCAAACTTTCACCTGCCGGTGAACGCCACAAAACATGACCTAACGGCTGTGCTAAACGCATCAGGTGACGTGTCGCCAGCATGAGAACAATGTGACCTCAGCTATAAATGTCCCTCATAAAAGTGGAAGAGGAAAAATAAGAGTCTCTCGGTCCAAAGGCCTGGCCGAACACAGACAGGAATGACCTGAAATCAGACGGGAGTGACGGAGATGCAAATTGAGAAAAGAAAGATGGGTGGTAATTTCACAGTAATAATAACCAATCATGTTTACAACCAGAGAAGCAAAAAGTAAAGAGATTCCCTCCTTTGAGCTCCTTAAATCACACTTTGCATCAATAGGAAGATCTGCAGAGTGAGAGCAGAAGAAAGACGCTTTATGAAGGAAAAATGAAAAAGCAGCCCAATAAAAACAGTGGCCAGCCAAATCTCTATGCAGCAGATTTCTTTAACCATGACAGCCTCCTTGTGTTCACTGAGGATACATAGTATTGTTTTCTAAAACCACTGTTTAGCATCTGCGCTGCATCAATGCTGATTCTACAGTAGCACACCATTGTGTGTTTGCAGTGTGAATTGAATGCTATAAGAAAAAAAAAAAAAAATACAAACACAGTAAATAATAGTCTGACTTTCAATCTCATTTCTTCATGACTGCTTGCAAATGAAAGTGATAGCTCATCTACTTGAAAGTATAGTATGTATTTTTTTTTGACTGATTCGTCACAAGAACCAGCTAGACTAGAGTACCCGTTCCCACAGACAATTCAAAAAAAATGTAAAAAAAAATTAAATAAGAGATAATTCACCCAAAAATGAAAATTCTGTCATCATTTAATCACCCTAATGCCATTCCAAATCTGTATGACTTTCTTTTGGCTGTGGAAAACAAGAGAAGATATTCTGAAAATGTCCTTGTTTTTGCCAAAAAGTTAATGGGGTCCGATGTTGTTTTGATGCCAAATGTCTTCAAAATATAATTCTTTTTTTGTGTTATGCAGAAGAATTTTGCAGACAAGGCAGTGTTGTGATGCCAGAATGTTCATTTTCAGGTGAATTATCTCTTTAAACTGTGGAAACACTGTAATCACAAGCATATAACTCTAAGCTGGTTCTTGTAAAGACTCAGTCAAAAATGCATAAACTTTCAGGCTGATGAACTATCACTTTCATCAAAAAAATAGTGAACTCCCCTGGTTAACAGACTGAATCAGTCTAACAAATTACTCAATGAATTTGTCATAGTAAAAATGAATACCAGACATAAAATATCCTTATGGCCTAACCGATATCAATGACATGAGTATTCAATGAAAGTGAACAAGAACTGAAATCTTCAAAAAGGACAGAAAAAGTTTAAAAATCACATAAAAACCATAAAAGTAGCATAAAAGGAACATACAGGTGCATCTCAAATTAGAATGCCGTGGAAGTTCATTCAAGTAATTCAACTCAAATTGTGAAACTCGTGCATTAAAAAAATTAAAAAAATAAATCGTGTATTAAAGGTGCCAAATCCTGCTGGAAGATGAAATCAGCATCTTTAAAAAGCTGGTCAGCAGAAGAAAGCATGAAGTGCTCCAAAATTTCTTGGTAAACGGGTGCAGTGTCTTTGGTTTTCAAAAAACACAATGGACCAACATCAGCAGATGACATTGCACCCCAAATCATCTCAGACTGTGGAAACTTAACACTGGACTTTAAGCAACTTGGGCTATGAGCTTCTCCACCCTTCCTCCAGACTCTAGGACCTTGGTTTCCAAATGACATACAAAACTTGCTCTCATCTGAAAAGAGGACTTTGGACCACTGGACAACAGTCCAGTTCTTCTTCTCCTTAGCCCAGGTAAGACACCTCTGACGTTGTCTGTGGTTCAGGAGTTGCTTAACAAGAGGAATACGACAACTGTAGCCAAATTCCTTGACACGTCTGTGTGTGGTGGCTCTTGATGCCTTCACCCCAGTCTCAGTCCATTCCTTGTGAAGTTCACCCAAATTCTTGAATCGATTTTGCTTGACAATCCTCATAAGGCTGCGGTTCTCTCGGTTGGTTGTGCATCTTTTTCTTCCACACTTTTTCCTTCCACTCAACTTTCTGTTAACATGCTTGGATACAGCACTCTGTTAACAGCCAGCTTCTTTGGCAATGAATGTTTGTGGCTTACCCTCCTTGTGAAGGGTGTCAATGATTGTCTTCTGGACAACTGTCAGATCAGCAGTCTTCCCCATGATTGTGTAGCCTAGTGAACCAAACTGAGAGACCATTTTGAAGGCTCGGGAAACCTTTGCAGGTGTTTTGAGTTGATTAGCCGATTGGCATGTCACCATATTCTAATTTGTTGAGATAGTGAATTGGTGGGTTTTTGTTAAATGTGAGCCAAAATCATCACAATTAAAAGAACCAAAGACTTAAACTACTTCAGTCTGTGTGCACTGAATTTATTTAATACACAAGTTTCACAATTTGAGTTGAATTACTGAAATAAATGAACTTTTCCACGACATTCTAATTTATTGAGATGCACCTGTACTTCTCATGTACATTATACACATTTTGCAGCATTTCCAAAAATGATCAGTAAATGACTAATTTCAGTCTATTCATCACAGAAAGCTTTCACGTGGCTTCATAAGACTAGAAATATACAGTAAATTTGTCATTTTTAAATCTTTATAATCCCTGGTCACCATTTACTTCCAAAATATTTCCATTTGTATTCCACAGATATAGATTTGGAATGACATGGGGGTTATTTTCTACTGTAAACAACACTGATATACATAGCTGTCCTGAGGCAATCCATACACTTTTTTTTTTTCTTTTTTTTTTTTTGGAGACCTCAGATTGAGAAACCGAGCTGTGAAGCATATAAATCACATCTTTCACTTATAGCCAGCTGAAATCAGCACAGACTGAAGAGAAGCAGAGAAGCGCTCAGCATCTTTCTGAAGCTATCGTCAAAGACTAAAGAGAGCAGGTCAGCCCACTGGGAAACGAGAGAGAAAGTACAGATGAAAAGTGAGCCTTGAACTTTTTAAGGTCAGTTGAAGTCCGTTCTTTCATTCCAAGAAACATGTCTGAGATGTCTTAAAAGTACTGCCATTTTAGGTCTTCTTTATGCAAGTTAAAAAATTATTAGTTAACAAGCAATAAGTAGGAAACAACTACTGCATTCCATTAGATTGTTCTAGTGTCTTTTCTATTAATTGTACATATTAAAAGACACAAAAACTCAAAATAATCTAAAAGGAAGTTATTAGATCAATTATAATTCCTGTGGCTCAACTGGCAGTAACACTTTAGAATAGGGACCAATTCTCACTATTAACTAGTTGCTTATTAGCATGCCTATTATTAACTTATTGGCTGTTTATTAGAACTTATAAAGCATATATTCTGCATGACTATATCTTACATCCCTAATCCTACCCAAAACTTAACAAGTACTTTACTAACTTTTAATGAGCAGCAAATTAGGAGTTTATTGTGGCAAAGGTTGCAGTTAATGGTGATTAATGCTAATTATATTTCATATACAGTAAATTGTTCATTGACATACAATGAGCACAGTAATACAATAAAATAGATTATTTATAAATATTGGCACATATTATCATCTGATGAATCTTTAAATGATAAATTTAAATATCACACATTGTTCACTTTTAAAAGATCATGAAATCTATCAGATATGATGGTAAATTCAGATGTAGTAAGGAGAAAAAAGACTGCATATATACAAGGCTGTTTTCCGTGCAGAAACTGTGCCGCAGGCCAGAATTTGGTGTATGTAAAGAGTTCGAGTCCAGTAACACAGAAATGTTTTAAAATTACATCTTGTATTACCTGTTCAACTCATAATGTGATTTATATGTTCAAATGTCCCTGTCAAAAGATATACATAGGAAAATCATCGCGTCAGTTGAAATTACGAATTAACGAACATAAATCGAGATTTATAAATCATAAATCGAGACATAAATCGACAAGATAAGCTCTTCAGTAGCAAGACATTTTAATGAAATGGGACACGACATCAAGCAATTGGAATGTATAGGAATAGAAGAGGTTTTTGGGTCACGTCGAGGAGGTAATATAAATAAAGAACTATTGAAACGGGAAGTATTTTGGATTCATAAACTTAAATCACTGACGCCAAATGGCATGAATGAAGAACTAGAACTTTCTGTTTTTCTTTAATGTACTATAATTGGTCGAATTCATCTTTAGATGTTATATAATAAATCTTGAATATTTACAGTGTGAAAACCATAATTGCTTATGACGATGTATTTCTGATGTTTTTAATTATTGAATTTTCCACTGTTATACTATTTAAAGTCAATTGATGGAGTTGTTGATTGTTTATTTAAACTGTAGGCTAGAATAATAGTGATAAATGAATAATCCTAGATAATTCTTGCCTTAGTCACGGATGTGTAGTGTGATGTACTAGTGAATATGATGTTTTGTGTTGTGAAAACTGTCTAGTAGTTAAAAAGGAAATGTTTTAATGATTGTGGTGATTCAGCATTGGCTGATGAGTGATGACGTTGACAAAGTTGGTGATTTGAAAAGTGGGTGGAGGGACGTAATTGCTTTACACACTGAGGAAGGCTTGGTAGCCGAAACGTTTGTGTCTATTCCCTAATGGTAATGATTGTAAAATAAAACGTAAAAGAAGATTGTTCTTGTGAGTGCGGATCTTAAATTCTTCTACAAAGTAACTTAACAGACTGACGCACCAAAACAAAAGAATCAAGTAGCAGAGGAACGTGGTGCAAACGATGTTGTTGAATTATATTTCATATAAAATAGTTTCTGATCCTACAACCACAAGACAACAGAAATGACAGACCAAGCAATGAGAACACCACACTGTTTAGGTCACAGGGGGGCGCTGTTGCCCTTTTCTTTCTGGTATTTCTCAACCTTTTTCTGCACATAAAAATGTCAACAAGCTTCTACTACATATTACAGAGAATTTCAAAATCAAACTCATCATGCTGTTAAAATAAACCCTGAAACTGTATATATACTGTAAGCTAATGTAACTAGTGAAAGACTAAGAGGACCATGACAACAACGCCTAAAACAATGGCGTAAAGTGCTCAACTTTCTAAGCGTGTCCTCACTAAGTTTCCTCAGGGGCAGATTTATTTCCATTATACTAAATACAATTTGATGGTTGAACAACAGCTTTAGGGCTGGAAATACCGGAGGGTCCCACACAATTAGGGGGCCACAGAATCAATTGAGATGAGAAGTTTCAAGAGCAGAGCAAATAAGCCAGAGAGCAGCCATGCAATGCACCGCAATCTGCATTTAAGAGAATTGTGTGTCCACAGCTAAAATGTTGAGCGGGGGATCTTTAACCAGCACAGACACTCAGACGACTGGCTCCTCAGTCAGACTAAATGGGATGCGGGAGTCACGCATGTTTGGATCCGAGGGCCTGAACTTCAGCTGCAGAGGACAAAAGGCTAATTGCAGATACACTCTTCATTACAACGATAAAATTACCCCCCATCAACCCTCACCTCCTCCGCATTTAACAGTGGTCTAAGAAAAGAGGCGATAACGAGCTCTAAATGTCCTCTGTGCTCGCTTTACTTCTTGTGAAGCTTTGCGGGAATAGTTCACACGAAGAAACTTCCCATTTAACAAAGCTCTATTACATTTTAGGCACATGCACTTTTGGCAGCTAAAAAAAAAAAAATTAAAAAAAAAAAACGCCAATCACGGGCCTTCTCATTTTCAAGTATCGCACATGCTAAGTGGTTTCATAAATCGCATTCCTTTGCCATGTCTTCTACAGTGTTTGACTGTCTCAAGATCAAAGCAGACCAGATGAGACTGGTTTTAATGCTGCCAATGAAACTGAGAGAAACGTTTAACACCATTGCCATATTCAGTTCAAACAAAGCGGAGGAATTCAATAAAAGAATACATAAATCACACCTCCAGACAGAACAGAGAGTTCTCTAAGAGAGGAGAAAAAAATACAGATAAAGGAATGAGGAGTCCCTGCCAACAACAGACAGCTTAGGTGAGAAATTAGTCGGGGCTGAAACAGTTCCCATAAAACAAGAACCGTAAGGTTTGCAACCCACAGTTTGATACATGTTAGTACCTGAGTTCATCTAATGTTTAATAATACCTCTTAAGTAATACAAGGTGTCTATTTTTAAAACTAATTACAGTGCTAAGGTTCTGTACAGTACAGAGAAAAAACTAGTTGTAACAATGAAAAAGCACAAGGAATAATGAATTTATTGTTATTTTATATATTTATTTTAAAAAAAATTTCAGAAATACCGTGTTGTGTATTTAAATTTTTCTGGTATATATTAAATATTTCTTAAAAATAATGTGCTGATAATTTTATTATTAGTACTACTACTATCATTACATTAAGTAATATATTTCTGTCACAGTTTCTTCAAGTTAAACCAAACTTTTATTTTGATGGGCGGATATGAAGACCTTTCTGTTTGTATATGATATGATGATAGCTTTTTCTCAAAAGAAATGGTAAAATGCTAATGTAGCGACTCTCAGAGCAGTTCTAGCGATTATGTTTGTGTTCATGTACTCATATATTGATGCGCATAGTAAACGAAACCGCGCGTCTGCGCCATTCATTCACACACAGACACACAGAACATGCTGTATTCAAATTTAAATAGTATTTTTGCAGCTTAATATTCACAGACACAACTCCATACTGTGTTTTGATTTAAGTGTACTGACCTACTTTTGATTTATTCATCCAAACTTTGGCAAATTCCATGACATTCTGCATTATACAGTAAAATTCTATTTTTATGACTGGATTCTTGCGATTCTGTTTGCACTTTCCACATTGCAGAAATCAAAGGACCCTAGTATACTGTACTATCTGTACTGTACTAAGTTTTAATTTCAAAATGTAAAATAAAATAAAAAACAGCATAAAGAAATAATATATTTTACCAATACACCGTAATAATAATAGTAATATTAATACTAATGATCATTATTATTATTATTTTGCTGCATCTTAAGGTGACCTCAGAGGCACTACCACCTTCTTCCTAAAGGGGGTGCAAGCACTCAGACTCATTGAAAGATACAGAAAGGAACTTCAACTGTATGTACAAGAGATTAGATGGTGGTGAATGCTGCCAAGAAGATGCTACAGTAGAGTGCACATGGAAGAGAAGAACAGAGGCATTCTCGCTGTCACTCAGAGGCCTTCCTCAGGGCGACAGTACCTGCTAGGATGAAGCATGGCCAGAGAGTGTGATAGAGAATGAGAGGGCGGGAGATGCAGACAGGCTATTTTCCCACTGGGAATCATGTCTGTAGAGTGTGCCCATCTCTGCTGCAGTGTACCGCCAGGCTGTTTCACAGCCCCCCCCACCCACTCCTCCTTGCAGCAGCTCCGCTGGCAGAGCAGGGCAGGAAATATAGAGCCATTAGACAGTAAAAAAGACATGAGGGGAAAATTACTGCTGCTGCCCCAAGTGTGAACTTCCGACAGCAGAGTCAGTAGGATATTAAATTTATTTAAAGATGCCTGGCTAATATCCTGGTTGGTATAGTTACCTTCAGTCAACACAGCATATACAAGCAATGCACAAACATTCCAAACGTGCATCAGAGATTCAGTCAAAGTGTACCTTGTAAACTAGCTCCTCTGTAATATCAACAACATCGGCTCCCGTGGTGAAAGTGCAGGTATCGAGGGACGTAGTAAACTTGTAAGATATTGCTCGGAGTGTGCTAATAAGTGGAAGAGAAAACCAATACCATTTACAGATGTATGACCTTCTCTTATTCTCCAGTTACACCACAAGGGATCGGAAGCTTCGGCCCATTACCAAAAGTCATTAACACAAGTCTAAGTGCAAGTGGCCTAACACAACAACAGCTCTGCTGCAGACTCACTGGCTCCAGAGTAGGATAAGATGTTCTGGTCCTGTTAAAACAAGACAGGGAAAGAAAAAAAAAAACAGACCTCTTTTGGCTTGAGTACCTTTGCTGGTCACTGTGTGAGTTCTTGGCAAGGTGTCGCAATAGTCCACATCCGACTGTACATTGGGCACGAGAATAATGCTCCACTGTTTCTCCTTTGGAAAAACAACATTCCCTGGTTTCTACTAAGACTTGAAGACGATCTCAAACGCCGACCGCATGGCCTGAATCAACACTGTCAACACCCACAGGACCTGCAGAATAAAGGTAGCGACAACCAGAGCCTCGGTGTGGAATGACACGCAAGGCCATGTTTAATCTCCTTCCTGAGACCTAAAAATCCAGATCCGTTCTTGCGCCTCCACTCTTTACTTGCACTTGACAGATTGGGATTGTTTGTTTGCGGTGCATTTTAGTATTCCCTAGAGCTTGCTATTTGGGTCAACTCTCCAGGGAGAAGCAAGGATAGTGTGTAGAAACCAGCTGGCCGGCACAGCTGGAGCTCACGGAACCTACCGGGTGACATCTGCAGTTCTGAGGCCAAGGGCGGGTACCCAACTTTGCCACCTGGGCACTGATTAGGCCTTCAGGGAGTAAGCAAACTCAGGAGAAGACCCTTAAAATCGAGAGTGCGATCTGTCAAATATGCTTCTGTGGTGTAGACTTTTCCTAAGCCTCGGAGGGTGGCCTTGTACTGTGAAAAACAACAGTGACGCAGTGCAGCTTGTTCCCATCAAAAAAGTCTCCCAGGCCAGGACAAACGAGGGAAGTACCATAAACACCCCCCCCCCCCCCCCCCCCCACACACACACACACACACAAACACTCAGCTCCAACAAAGCCTGCTCTGTAAATTCATCAATAAGTCTAAACCTGTTTCTTTTGAGCTAGGAGTTTTGTTCTTTGGCAGAAACCGAAACCCAGCGATTACCGAGGTCCAGCACCAACCTGTGACAATCCAGACCAGTTACACCTCTGAGGATAAGATCTTTCACAACACTCTTGACCGCTCTTGTCGGAGCAGCGGAACAATGTCCCTGAGTTTTTTCCCACGCAGGATCTCCTGAGGTACTCCAGCTTGTGTTACAGCAGTTGTGTTTAAGTAGGCCAGGAGTGTCTAAAAGAGAGATTGAAAGAGTAGAGATCTCACACTGCGCTCGAGAGGGATCTGAGGAGGGTTGAATCAGCCAAAAATGAAAACTGTCATCATTTACTCACCCTTTTGTCATTGCTAACCTGTATGACTCTCTTTCTTTTGCGGAACACAAAAGAAAGCATGCTGAAAGTTCCAGCAGATTTAATCCGTATTATGAGAGTTGACAGAGTTTAAAACTTTTAAGTTCCAAAAATGACATGAAAGTCGTCTGAAGCAAGATGATACTTTGTATGATGATGAGATCGAAATTAAGCTCTATAGTCACTCTCAAATCAAACTATAAAGAAAATGTACACACGTGTCACAAAACGTCATGTGAAGTTTAACACTAGTTGATGTTGGGGGTTTATGCCACCATCTTTAATTTAGTCTGTGTAGGGATGTTTTAATAAATGTTTTGGTTTGATTTGAGTGAATAAAGGTATAAATTTCAGATTTCATAAATCTGTTCAACACACACAAGTTGAGTTGTATGAATTCATTTCACAGTACTATTCATTTCACACTCTGATGACTTTTATAATATGGACAAACAAATGTCATCTTTTGTGTTCTGCAGAAGAAAAGAAGTCATACAGGTTTGGAATAATATCAGGGTAAGTAAATGAGGAGAGAACTTTTTGTAGAATATAAATCTGCCCAAAAAATATCAGCAACTCTAGTAGCTGACTTTAAAGTAAAACTTTATACAAAATTATCTGAAAATACAGACATTACAATGCACTTAATTTTCCTGAGCCCTGATCGGAAATCTAGATCAGTTTTCCCAAAGCAGAGGTCTTGGAGTGCAACCAAGAATATGCATTATGGATGTCTCTCTTTACCGACAGACCCATTTCAGGTCTTGGAGTCTCTACTATCAGTTAAATCAGGTGTGTTTGATTATGGAGACAGTGTGCAATGTTGATGGTACTCCAGGATCAACATTTCTTCCAATCAGTATCTAAACAACATTTCTTCCAATCAGTATCTAAGACTGACTGATCAAAAGTTTTTAATTAGTGCTGTCAATCAATTAAAAAAAAAATTAATTACACATTTTTCTGAAATTAACAGCGATTAACTCAACCTAACATTAAGGTTTTTAAATATACTTTTATATTGGAATAATTTCACATTCAGTCTTCAAATTAATGTAGAAACAATATAAAGACAGTATATTGTTAATATTTGTTTAATGGCATCTTTTTTATGACTGATGACAAATATTAGGTTATTTGGCTGCTATTACTTTAAGAGCTGCCATTGCTGAACGTGTCGTGTATCTGACATGCTCATATTTATTCACGTTTTAATATGAAATTATACAGGCTACAGCGCGCACTGTTTAACACCACTAGTTTTTTTAATACTACTAAAGCCTGACGTTAAATCTATAGATCAAAGTAAAGTAAGATCTCTCAATATTGCGTATACAAGGCTACAGCATGAGGTAAAGAGAAACAGGAAGGAAACCTTTGAATGGTGATGCCTGCAGTCTGTAGAGGAGGGCGTAAAGTTTAAAGCTGCCACCGGTCTGCCCAGCATCCATCTCTCCAATCAGTGGGCGTACTCCAAAGCAAACACAGCCATTTCCGTTGAATATGGAAGTAAAGGCTGCTCGTAATTCCTGAATAACATCATGGGGGAAGGGACAAGTCTGCGGCTATGGTATGAGATCGTGTTCTCCGTCCCGTCTGCTTCAATCTTAAGCTCAGAGCGATAAGACGAGCTTTCCCCCATCCAACATCAACATCAGGCTGCGCTCTTATCCCCGTCTCTATCCCAACACTATACAACATCTGGCCATCTACGACACCCCCAGACGTAGCAAGCCAGGCACACACCAGACAAACCCAGGCAACTGTTCGCCTGACAGAAAGACTGATAACCACAAAGGGTTCATCCAATCTGCTGTATATCATTACACAGGAATTATGTTCAGAGAAAACCTCATTAACCCCACCTGCAATTCAGTGACACAAAAAGCCCTGAGGAAGGAAAATAAAAAAAAAAGAGCTGGAGGTGGTAAATTACTTCAGAGGACCCGTCTAAATCAGATCAATCATTAGCATACAGCGACCATCGTCCCAATCAAACACAACCTTCAGATGATCTTTTGAGGGAGCAGGTGATCATACAAAAGCACACAAAAGAGACGGCCTGTTTGTGTTTGCACTGTGCCAAAATTTATTTTCTACAGGGTTGTTTGTTTTTCTTGAGTGTGTGTTGCAGTGAGGGTTTTGGCGTCGTCGTCGGCACTGCAGCGTGTCGCTGTTCTCCTGCACCCTCGAGCTGTCATTAAATATATAAAGTCCCATATTCATGTTTTACACAACTCTTTCATTACATGCCGCTCTTGCTCTCTGAGCCTCTCTGAAATATTTACAAGCTCACTGAGACGTCAGAAGGCAAGAAGCACTTTCTTTTAATTCTAGTTTTTATCAGCAACTCACAAGCGCTTTGAAAAAACTGCTGCAGTGAGTCAACGGGATGAAGTTACGTAACAAAACTGTGCATAAGAGTACATGACTGTACAACCAGAGAACTCAGGGTACCAGGATTCATTCATGGCATTTTAATATTGTCAAGGATACATTCAGGGCTTGAAGCAGTCAGGAAGCAAGGTTAGGGATTCAGGATTTAAAAATTGGAACAATTTAATTCACCATTTGGACTTTGAGCAGACCCACAGGAAGCTGCATTGGAATTTAGAACCTAATTGAATTGGCCACACCTACAGCAAGTTAAATTGCAATAAATTCATCAAGGGTAATGCATTCTGGGAATTGAAATCAATCTATCTATCCATCTACAAGGCTCTTAAGTTTTTCAAAAGTCTGTCAAGTCAATATTCAAAATCTGTTTTTACAAACTTTGCTTTTCTAGTTGAATGTCAATTAATTCCTCTTTGCATTAATATTTAAATTGCAATTCTGCAT
Source organism: Spinibarbus caldwelli (assembly GCA_039654775.1). Lineage (NCBI taxonomy): Eukaryota > Metazoa > Chordata > Actinopteri > Cypriniformes > Cyprinidae > Spinibarbus > Spinibarbus caldwelli. The sequence goes on from CM077233.1 coordinate 6,726,172, forward strand.
CTTGCATGCTACTTCAATTGAAACTCAATTCAAATTCAAGAGCTGAATCTTCAAAGTACATACAAACATCTGAAGATCAGAACAAACTAGTTTCAGAATATTAGCAGTATTATGCAGTGTCTTGGAATCCGCAACCAAAGATCCAGAGAAAATGTAATAAGTCAATCTAAGCCTACAATACTCATAACCAACTTCACAAAGTGATTTAGTCATGTAACCCAAATTCACAGAAACAAACGACATACTTTGCTACGCCTGAAAATCAATATTCAGTGTTCATATTTTACATTCAAGGCATCACCAATGGATTGGCAGCATAATCCATTACGATGACATTTTCTATCATCTCTCTTTAAACACATCATCACTTCAGCTCGAGGCTCTAATCAATTCAGTCAGAGCCTTTCCGTGGGGTCAACCATGCAGAACAGCAGCAGCTGTGACGAGGTAATTTGGAGCCCCAGCGGAACCCACTGATGGGCCACAAGGCATTGTGGGTAGATTCTCAATGGCCCTCAATGACAAACGGAGCTCCTGTGAAATGGAAACACGCTCTGGTTTCACCTCAGTAAGAAAAAATAATGAGAGACTATTACGAGAGGTTACTCTGCTTGAGTTAAAAGACAAGGTACGCTAAGTGTAATGTGCTCAAATGACAACTGACGAGGAAAATCAGCTCCCAACACCAGAGGAAATAATATCGGATTTAACCCTTGTGCTTTTACCTAATTTGGTGTTCCTGGGTCAAAAATGACTGGCCTTTTAAAAACTGCTTGCAAATCTCTCATTATATTATATTATCACCAAATCTTGGATTCAAACTTTTTATTAACCTGTTTTCAATTAACATGGGTTTTGAATTTATTTTTGGAACTGACTGATCTAAGACCTTATTGATATAAACTTATGCAACTCAGTTTTGAGTGAAAAATAGCATTATTTGTGGTTAATTTTGGCAATGTTCACTCAAAAACTGAGGTGCATAATCTCAGATCAATGAGGCCTATGATCAATCATTTCCAAAAATAAAGTCAGCAAGTTTTAATCCAATGCGATAACATTAACTAGGTATTATTGTTTTTGTTTGTTGTTTTTTTAGGGAAAAGAAAATCCTCTCTGGGTCAAGAAGACTGGAACACAACATGAGGCTTAACCAAAAACGATTTACTCACCCTCATGTCCAAACAGACTGACTTCGGTGGAACACAAATGTGGTAATTTTAAAGACTGCTTTCATGCAATCACAAAAAGAGTATACAGAAGAGCTTAAGCACTTAATAAAAAAGTATCATAAAAATGGTCAGTGACTCATCAAAATATAGTTGCTACTCAACCAAAATCTTGACTTAATGAGTCAAATGGACTACTTCCATGGTGTTTTTACATCCTTTATTGACGTCTGAAGGCTTCAATTCCCCATTTATTGGAAAAGAAAGATCAGCATTCAGCACAGTCTTCAAAATTCCTTTACTCAAGTATTATTTGATCAACTGACACACTGACCCTTAAGGGGGTCCCTATTATGCTTTTTCACTATTTAAATTTTAGTCAGTGTGTAGTGTGTATGTTTGGGCATAAAAAAGATCTACAAAGTTACAAATCTCAAAGTCCACTCCAAAGGGAGATATTTTGTTTTTAAAAAATCCCTTTTCAAGAACTACAACGAACGGCTCGTTTGGACTACAAAGTTGTTTTCCTGTATTTGTATTGGTCACAGCCATAACACCCTGCAGCCCAACACTGGTTGCCCACTGAAGCTAAGCAGGGTTGAGCCTGGTCAGTACCTGGATGGGAGACCTCCTGGGAAAACTAGGTTGCTGCTGGAAGAGGTGTTAGTGAGGCCAGCAGGAGGTGCTCACCCTGTGGTCTGTGTGGGTCCTAACGCCCCAGTATAGTGACGGGGACACTATACTGTAAAAAGCACCATCCTTCGGATGAGACGTTAAACCGAGGTCCTGACTCTCTGTGGTCATTAAAAATCCCATGACACTCATCGTAAAGAGTAGTGGTGTAACCCCGGTGTCCTGGCCAAATTCCCTCCACTGGCCCCTGTCAATCATGGCCTCCTAATAATCCCCATCCACTGAATTGGCTCTCTCTCTCTCCTCTCCACCTGTAGCTGGTGTGTGGTGAGCGCACTGGCGCCATTGTGCTGTGGCTGCCGTCGCATCATCCAAGTGGATGCTGCACACTGGTGGTGGTTGAGGAGAGAGACCCCCCCCCAATCCCCCTTGTAAAGCGCTTTGGGTGTAAATATAAATGCATCGTTCATTCACTATATAAATGCATCATTCATTCATTCATTCATATTTGTGACATCACAAATTGGCCCATTAGAATATCATTAAAATAAATCCCGCCTCCGGAAATTCGAATGCATGTTTCAAAATCGAAACCCGGTGCGGGTGTTTTTATATCACTGTATTTCTAATGGAAACCGACTGTCTTCAGAAAATTTTGGATGTCATTTTCATTTCATCTTGCATGTAATGTCTGATAAAGCAGCGTTTGTGAGAGGAGCTCTGCTTTGTGTACAGCGTTACCGAGGAAACCTCGCTCTCTCCCGCTCCAACAGCACGTCCCGCTGACAGAGAATGAATTTTCTTTTAGTCATTCTGCCTAGCTGTTCGCCAATCACAACGCACTGGGACAGCTAGCTAACCAATCACAACACATTTCGTTTTTCGGAAGGCGGGTCTTCATCAAACACGGAACTAATCGAGCCGTTTGTGCCAGACTGGGGAGGAAGGTATTGTAATAATGTAAATTATGTGAAAAATAATGCGTTTTCCAAACCACCAAGCATGAGAGCATGTTCTAGTACACCCCCAAAACAAAATCAAGACTTTGTAACCGAGCATAATAGGACCCTTTTAAATCAAAGCTTATAGATTCTGTCTTTTCAACAAACCAACGACTGAGGCCTTTTCCTCACAACAATATCTGACACTACTACTCTGATCAGATAGCGCTGAACCATCTTCCAGACGGCGTGCAACAGGGCCGATTTGTGGGCTATGATTTCAAATATCACACAATAAATCCCACGCAGACATATTCACCGCAGAAGCACAGCAGAAATACCAGTTGTCCCTTGGAGGAGGAGTTTGAGAACAAAGCTGCCATTCTGCTTTTGTGTATCATAAACGCCTCCTCCTTCCCTTGGATCCATTTCAAATCAAGCCTGTTTATGAACTGAATTATAAGATATTAAAATGCCTATGTACGTCCATGGTCCTAATACACAGGAAGGTAGTATTTACCCAAATGCCAGGTCTCGGTCATACTACAGCACCATGGGGATTTCGTCTGTGACCACCCTGACATTTCATTACATTCAATTTGCCCTCTAAAGGACATAGCAAGCTTGATTATAAAACAAAGACTGTGTTGAAATTGATTTTTTTCCACGGTTACGAAGAAAAGATCTTTGTTATGTGTTGAATTCCAATGAAGATGAAGTCGAGACTTCGGTCCTGACGATCAGCTGAGACAGGTCATTAGTACCTCCTGCCTGAGAGACAGACACTCACACTCATTAATACATATGGATATTTTCCTTCAGGGAGCTCAGGGCATCATTCATCTACCGTGTTTTTTAGTTTTGTTTTTTTTTTTTTTCCCTCAAGCACTGCTGTGAATTTCCCTCTCCGCTGAATTTGCAAAAAAGCTCCCACATCCCAGAGCAGGCCAGAATGAATGAGTGATCTACCGGGAAGTCACTCGAGAACTGAAAACGACAGGCTTGAGAGGAAAAATGTAAGGCATGGAAATGGCTTTTTGTATTGTTGAAACTCTGGCAAACATGAGGAACATTCCTAAATCTTACAAGGAGGACACTGCAAATAAAGGGTCAGATCCGAGGCCTAGTGGTTAGTGCACGTCTTAAACACGTGGGCTTGCAGTACATAAGACATGTATTGTAGAAATTTATAAATCGATTTGTTTTACAAAGCATATTTTACTGTCAGTGTGAAATATTTCCACTAAACAAAGCAAGTTTTTGGTGAAGATCCATTTTGTTATTTCCATTTAATTAAGGTCAAACTGGTGCCATCAAGCTCCAAAATTAAGTTTATTAATTTAAATGTATTAAAATTAAGTTTATCAAAATGTTAAGTTTATTAAAAAAGAAACAGTCCTCTGAAGCCACATGAAAGCTTACATATAAATTACATATTTACACTACCTTAACATAAGTAGTACTTAAAAAGAAATTAATACGTTTATTCATCACTGATGAGTTAAAATTGATCAAAAGTGACAGTAAAGACATAATATAAATAATCAATCCACAAAAATATTAAGCAATTCATTTTTTATACATATTGACAACAATAACAAAAGAAATGTTTCTTGAGCAGCAAATCAGCATATTAGAACAATTTCTGAAGGATCATTGAGTGCTGAAAATTCAGCTTTGACATCACAGTTAAAAATTACAATTTAAAATATATTAAATATTTTAATTTGTATTTTTTAAATTGAATTTTAAATTGTAATAATACTGCACAATGTTACTGTATTTCTATTTTTTTTATTTCACAAATGTACTATATTTATGAAATGGTGATTTTAAGAGATTTCTTTAAAAAAAACAAAAAAAAACCCTTAACTCCACACATTTAAATGGTAGTATGTAATAAAAATAAAATATATAATACACACATAATATGATTTTATGAAATAAATATAAAACTGTATATGAATTTAGCTTATATACAGACTAAAGTCATTGTTCAATAAGAATTCATAAAAAGCAGTGATTTCTGATTTATGAATGTTCATTTCACAGAATCAGCCAATGATTTGCTCATAAATCAGACTGATTCGGAATGAATAACAACTTACATTTTGGTCTGTACGTTATTTTGCAAGCGAAGTGAAAACAAGTAAAAAAAAAAAACATCTGAATCCGACTGATAAATCATGTGATCTGTATGAGAAACCAAACAGAGCGAGCAGAAAGCTGTAGATATAACCTCTGCGGGGTTCATTTCAGCAAAGTCAGACCTCTGAGTTATCAGTACGAGCATATCAATTGTTAAAAGGAACTGGATGATGTGTACTTTTGAAATACTCCCTCTTATAGGGAAAAACAGGCGTTTGAGGGATATCACAGCTCTCTGAAGTCACGAAAACACAGGTAGGGAGCCCTGATATCAACGTAATATTATATTCTTGGTGCTTCTCCATTCATCACGGTATAGCAGATGGCTAGGAGCAAAAGAGAATGGTGAGGTCACAAACAGCGGAAGAGAGAGAGATAAGAATAGCTTGTTAAGGACATTATTTGACATGAATAGACGCTGAGGTCATGTTCCTCTTGTGTACTGGTCACCGGTGCCTTTGGCCTGCACGAGCCATGGTAGTTTGAGAAGTGTGGTGTAGTGCAGAACTGTCTGATCCTTTTAATGGGGAGCTCAGAGGCCAAAGCCTCCAGCAATGCTCTCTGCTCACCTGCTCTCCACAACCACACCGCAATTTACTCCTGCAGGAGCCAAATGCATACACAAGCAGCTGTGAGAATACTGACCCATCAGTTTGTCAAGTGTGTCTGCAGGACAAGAAGAAAACGAGAGGAGAGGGGAAGGGAGAGGGAAAGGAAAGGAGTATGGAAAAGGTAAGAAAAGGAAAGGGGAAAAATGAAAGAAAAAAGAAAAATGTAAAATAAATAAATAAATAAATAAATAAATATATATTTTATATATATATATTTTATATATATATATATATATATATATATATATATATATATATATATATATATATATATATATATATATATATATATATATATATATATATGAATGACAATAAAAAAAAAAAATAAATGGGAAAGGAAGGAAATTACAGAATTTAAAAGAAGAATAATAATAACAGAATAATAATAACAGAATAGAAAAGAAAAAAGGGAAAATATGAGTAGAAATGAAAAAGAAATGGTGAAAGGTAATTACAGATTGCAAAGAAAAGATGAAAGAAAATGGATATGGAATTGAAAAAGAAAAATAAAAGAGCGAAAAAAAACAAGAAAAGAAAAAAGAAAACAATAAAAAGAAAATAAACATGTAAAACATGCAAAGAAATGAAAGAAATAAGTGGAATACAGATACAGATAGAATACAAAAGATTGAAAAAGGAAAAGTGATCGGAAATAATCAAAAAAGAACAGAAGAAAAGAGAAAAAAATGAAAAAGAAAAAATTAAGAAAAATATTAACAGAATATTAAAGAAGAAATGAAAAGGAAAAAGAAATTGTGGCAGGTAATTACAGAATAGCAAAGAAGAAAAGATAAATGATACGGAAATAGAAAAAAAGCAGAAAAGCAAAGCAAAGAAAATAAAAAAAAGAGAAAAACAATGAAAACAAAAAGGTAAACAGGCAAGGAAATAAAAGAAATAAAAGTGAAAAGGAAAATATGGAGGAAATGATCAAATTAAAGATAGGACGAAAACTACAGAGGAAATAAAAAGTGAAATGAAAGGCAAAGCAAAAGGAAATGGGGAAAAAAAGGAAAAAACCAAAAGGAAATTTCAAATGATCGGTCCAAGTAAATGTTATGAAAAATAATTAAACGAGAAGTAAATGAGAACAGAAAAATAGAAAGAAGAAAACAAAATTAAAAAGAAAAAGGTCTTAATGACAAAAGAGAAGAAAAATAAAAAGAAAAGATACGGAAAAAGAAAAGAAAGAAAATGGTAAGGAGAGGAAAGAGGAAGTAAAAGGAAAGGGAAGGACGAAATTTAAAGGGTGATAAAATTAAAGATAAATGAAAACGGAAAGAAAAGGCAAAAGGAAAAGGGTAAGAAAATGAAAGAGGAAATGTAAAAGTAAAGGTATAATGAAATGAAAGTAAAAAAGAAAATGGTAAGGAAATGAAATAAGAAACGCAAAGCAAAAGAAGTGACATCAATAATGAAATGTAAAAGGAGAGGTGAGAGGAATGGGAACAAGAAGCAAGTAAATTGGAAGGGCAAACAAATATACATCATAAGCTGTGCATCTGAACTGATTTAACTACAGTAAACAGTCCATGAGCTCAGTCAACCGAGATGCAGCAGTGCACCAAAACATGAGGAACAAAGACATGAGAGAAACTCCTGCATCCTGCAGAATGAAGAAATCATCAAGTTTGGATGCTGAGGCAGACACACAAAGAGCTGAGGAATGACCTCCCAGACATCCTCTTATTTCATCCAGCATCCAAACACAAGCAAAGCACACTCATGCTGTCAGAGGGGTGGTTTCCCTCAGGTCCTCTGGAGAAATTCAGCTGTCTCACTGCACCTGCAAGTCGGTGGTTGGCTATTACGACTCCATCTCACATTGATATAGTGTGTTTATGGTTAGTGCTTCCAGAATGAGAACTGACTAAAATATTAGCATATGGTACAGCACGTAGAGGGAGGAAAAAAATCTGAAGTGTAAATGGCACGGCGGTTTTAATGAGCTGTTGCTGTTCTGTTATTAGCTCTGCGTGTAGGAGGTGACGTTTATTAAAAACAAAAATGATGCTATTTCAGACGTGTCCCAAAGCACAAGTGCACACAAGCAGGCTAAAAGAATATTTTCGTTTATGAATGTGTTAAAGTATGTGGTAAATCTGCGTTTCAAAGACAACTTTTTGGGTAAAACAACAGTTTTAAAATAAAAGCAAGCACTGCTGGAATCTCATCCCAAATCAGCATATTAGAATGATTTCTGAAGGACCATGTGACACTGAAGACTGGAGTAATGATGCTGAAAATTCAGCTTTGCATCACAGGAATAAATTACATTTTAAAATATATTCAAATAGAAATCAGCAACTTTAAATTGTAAAAAATATTGTATTTTTTCTTACTGCTGAGCATAAGAGTCTTTAACAAAAAAAATAATAATAATATTATCTATCTATCTATCTATCTATCTATCTATCTATATAGATATATATTTTATTCTTATATTATAAAATATTATAAATTATATATAAGAAAAAGCCATACACACTAAAGGTAAATTTATGTTTATTTGTTTTAAAATTAGCAGTTTTAAATACTGCTGGATTCCCATCCACTACAGATAACTCAGTTGCGTCTGAATTAGTACAGGAGATCACAGACGTCCTTTTAATTTCAACTCAAATGCCATTTGGACAACTAATCCAGTCCGAATAGTGCTTAAATCATCTTGTGTGCTGCAGATGCTCGTCGTGGCCTTCTAAGACAGGCTCTGCCTTAATTTGATCTCGAGCATATTACCATTCCAATCATATCTCGAGGTCAGGAATGCTGCTCTTATGTCCAGGTTGCATAAAGGGGAAGCGAACGGAAGGACACTAGAGGACAGGGCATCTGCAGGGTGTTTTCACTCTGTCACTGGGACCTGAATGAAACTAGTGTGGAACCACGGCCAGCATATTAATAGATAATGCCCAACAGGTTGGTACAAGGACAAATTTCCGCACTCTGCAGGGAGTGTTTGCTACATGTCTGGGATGAGTCAGGATCACAACTAGTGATTCAACAAGCAACTAGCTGATTAGTGATGTTACCCAAACTTTAAATTAGTTCTAAGTTTGTTGTTGTTGTGATATTCTTAGAAGTAGCACTTCAATTAGCATGCTTTAATTAGTATGCTTGCCAAATCAAAAACTACTTAGAAGCTCCACTTCTAAAGCAAACACTTTTAAAAAGTATTCCATTCCATTACAGTCCATGTAACTTTTTCTGAAAGCATAAATAATTAAATAAAAACATAAATAACATGTAAGGCCCCCCTAAGAAATGGGTCTAATCAAACTAATTATAAAGGCCTTCCTTAAAGGGACAGTTCACCAAAACAGATATTTTAATCATTATCATTTCAAGCCTGTATGACTGACTGTCTTTCATGGAACACAAAAGATGAAATTTTGAAATTGTCACAATGTTTTTTGAAGAAATTAAGATAGAATAATTAGCATTATAATCGTACAGTTTACTTTAAAATTACATAACTTACTATTTTTGTTAAAAATGTATTTTTTTTTTTACTCTACAAAGAAATCGTATTATTACAATAGTAATATATTTACTGTTTTGTTTAATTTTTAATTAAAAAATAATAATAATAATAATAAAAAAAAAAATAATAATAATCATAATAATTATTATTATTGTTGTTGTTGTTGCTGTTGTTGTTGTTGTTGTTACAATTTTTAAATTAAATTTGCTTATTGATATTTTGGCCAATAAAACAAAAGAGCAAACCTGGCACTCAAACAAAACAAAACAGAGCTTAAATATCAATCACATTTTTTTTCCACCCCTAAATTGTTTTGCCCTAAAATAAAGGTTTGGACTGACATGAGGGTGAGTAAATGACAATTTTTAATTTTTGAGTGAAATATCCAACCAACAATAGTTGACTAGTTGTTCAGGCAACCAAGTCACTTTTAAAATTATGCAGTTTTGCACATCTCTCATGCATTTTGTCTGAACAGCATCCATATAACTAGAATAACCACAGAGCACATTGCCAGGAAAAAGCAGTGTAGCACTTCAAAGCAGTGGCTACTTCCTGCTCTCTTCCTCACCTCCATCCTCATCATTATTTATACTTGCGCTTGGCCTGTCTGTAATAAATCATATTTTTAAAATCACAACAGGCGTTCTGGAAAACTAATGCTGGAATATGATCCATAACCACACTTGCGTTTTCTCTCGGTCACCCGTGTCGTGTTGGTGCTCTCCATGCTCGTCTTGCACAAGCCTGATCGGACTTTTATCCGCCCGAAACGGGCAAGATTAAAAGAAGTTAGAACAAAGGAAAACACTGTTGGAGATAATCAGGAGAATAATACGAGCAATTTGCTATCGCTCAACAGTTAGACCATTTGCAAATGGGCTTGAGGAAAATAATCTTCTATTAAAATGATTTGACATGCTTGTTCTTCCGTTCCGACTCTTCTATGTCTTTTTTTGTGGTCTACTTTAAAAGGGCCAATTATACGGACTGTGTTTGTCTCAAGTCTGGAAAACGCCAGAACTTACATGGGTTTGTTCGCCATTTGACAGTTATTGTGTTGAGTAGCGAATATGAAAAGAGAATGTTGAAAAGCGAGGGTCGGTCCGGTTAACGGTTCCTGCAGAATGAGGTTGATCAGGGATAAACCCTGGTGGAGCTGAGCGATGAAGAACTGCAGAGCGAGGAAGATGCCACGGGTCTTGCAAAGCTTTCTTTGCCCTAAATTACTGTGATAAACACAAGTTTGGTAAACCTTTATTTTATCCTGGCAACTAAAGTACAGTTTTTGTACGCCTCACAGGACCTTGCTTGGCATCTCTCTTCTTGTGGAGAAAAACCACACAGTAACTTTGCTGTAGACTCAACAATCATAAGAGTCACCATCTACTGACCCCCACATTTTCTTTCTTCCATGAAACCCCAAAGAATATTATAAAGCAGAATTCAGAGCTTCTGTATTCCATTTAAGGAAAGTCGATGTAGAAAGACGATTTATACCGTTAAGTTCACTGATAATTGTTCCCTCTGAATCTCACTAAAGAGAGAGTTTACCTAAAAATAAAAATTGTCATTTTCTCACCCTAGCGTCTTTCCAAACCTGTATGAGGTACTTTCTTCTGATTAACACAAAAGGGGATATTTTGAAGAATGTTGCTAACCAAACAGTTGGTGGTAGCCATTGACCTCCATAGTATTTTTCCATACTATGAAAGTCAAAGTGTACTGTCAACTGCAATAGATTTGAGAAGAGCAGTAGAGTGAACAATGACGGATGTGCAACGCTGTATGTATAAATTTAACATCGATTTAAATTAATAAATAAAATAGACTTGTCGATGGAGAAGATATAAAACTTATTTAGGGTAGATTAAAGGTAGATTTTGTCACAGACTAAACCTGAGTAATGTAGATGTGGACTACTGATTAGGAGAGACGATAATATAACACAATACAATAAAATAGAATTTTAATAATATGAATATTAATAAAAAGACTCATTGGTGGAAGGTGCCATGCACATTGCCTGACAATAGAGATATCAACTTTCAGGAGTTTTCATAATCAACAGTATTCAAAACAAATTATTATTAACATAACATAGTATTCATTAACATAAATAATCCAAAAAGCATGCAGAGGACTCTAAATATGTTCATGTAAAAATGAGAGTACTGGTATTTTCTTAATAAATTTAAGGTTATGGGTTATTTTAGTTAATTAAACCTAATCTAGTTGTCAGTGCAACATTTCTCATTTTCATTTAGTTTAACTTGAAGAAACTAACTAAAACTGAAATAAAAATGAATTTAAAAAACTATGTACAAATATTTAAAAAAAATTAAATTGCAAAACACACTACAAAATTACTAAAACATTAACTAAAATCAAAATGTAAAATAAACAACATTCAAAATATTATTATAACCTATAGTATCTCAGTGATACTAAAACAACACTTGTCCACTATGAATTTTATGAAATTTTTATTTAAACTATTTTAATTGAATAGAAAATATAGATAATGTACCCAGACTTTCTCAATTCATACATTTCAATCCAAGTTTCCACTGCATCCTGACACGGGAGATTTCAGCTCAGCGTAGTCAGCAAACAGACACTCTTGTCGATTGGGATGATACAGGGAGAGAGATGCAAGAACAGTGCTTGTCGTCATGTACGTTAACACACAATCACTGTGTTGGCAGTGAATGTAATCTTAATTTATAGAGAGACACTTCAACACCGATTACATCATGCCCGCTTCACTTCTACGAGCAAGTGCTGCGGAGGAGACGTGACATGCAGTGCACACTACAGCTTCAACTGTTCAAGCACATCTTCACAACATCATGTTATGCATTTGTGCTAAAACTGATTAATCAACAAACAATAATCACAACTGATTAACCCATTAATGACTGCTAGGACGCAAAGTCCTCAGCTAACATACCTAGTCTGTAAGGGAATTCGCAGGGCACTTTGCTACAATGTGTTCAGGACACACTGAAATCCATAGAAGCTTGTTTCCACCACAGAATAAAAATTAAAAAAAAAAAGAAAAAAAAAAGGGAATTGCGTCTTTATTCATCCCACAATTCTGACTTTGTTTTCCTTGCAATTGAGTTTCTCACAATTTTGACATTTCCCCCTGAATTCTGTTTACATATCGCAATTCTGTTTTTTGTTTGTTTCTGCCGTAAAATAAAAAACAGAATTGCAACTTTTTTCTGACAATTTCAAGGTTCTCTCTCACAATGTGGACACTTCTTAGAACTACGAGTTTATATCTTGCTATTCTGAGATTATCTCTCGAAATTGTAAGTTTATATCTCACAATTCTGAAAAAGAAAAAAACAGAATTGCAAGATATAAACTGAGAAATGCGAGATATAAACTTGCAATTCTAAAAAAGTCAAAATTGTGAGAAGTTGCAATTACCATTTTTATTTATTTTTATTTATTTATTTTTTTTTAAATCGGAAACAAGCTTACATAGAAATCTAAATAAATATGGATGTATTAAAAAAACCTGTGGATTTTAGAACAGCTAATGCATGATGAAACTGAGATAATGAATTTAATCATGCAAGGTCATCTGACTAATGTAGGACATTGTTACATTCAATGTGGTCCTGCTCTCTGATGCTGCTGAATCTTCAAGTTTCAGACCCTATGCAACCAAACGCTCAAAGCTTAATCCACCAACTGTTCCAGAGCAGATCTCATACATAATCACAGATCATATTAAATAGCTCATCTGAACAAAGCACCGTATGGTGCAGGCGGTCTCTCACAGCTTATGACTGACCTACATGAGGTATAGCATGACCAGCACATGCACCACAGGCTTTAGGACGATACTGAATCCTTCCCATGAGACACAGATACTGATGACAGCAAGAAACACTCACTGGACGATTCACAGGGTCCTTACACACTGAGCAGGAGATATCGGCAAAAGTTCATTTCATTAAAGATCTTTATGTGAAATTACCTGCAAAAACAGGTCATTACAGCCCAGACAGATATTAGCTGTAGATAAATAAATAATAGTGATAAGTGAGTACTGCAATATTTGATATGAAACTTGTTACAATATTTGTCGTCTAGATATGTAATATTACATTATATTAATTATTATTATTATTATCATTATTATTATTACCACCACCACATTTAAATCATTATAATATATTCTCAAAACCCCTCAATTTAGTGATAAGTGACCATTTGCAATGTTTAATGACAACAAATCTTATCTGTCTAATTTAGTCTTAACTGTTCTATAATAATAATAAAAACATGTATTCATTTAAATATAATAATACTAATATATATATATATATATATATATATATATATATATATATATATATATATATATATATATATATATATATATATATATATATATGTGTGTGTGTGTGTGTGTGTGTGTGTGTGTGATGTAATATAAATCATTAAAATATTTAAATTTGCATAATACAATGTCCATAAAAAATAAAAAAATAAACTCAATAGTGACATCTTAACTGTTATATACCATAATAACAATATAACATATCATTTAATTTAATCATCATCATTAATAAATTAGTATTCCACAACATCTTCAAATTTAGAAAAACTTCAATTTAGTGATAAGTAACTGTTGCAGTGCTTAATTTGAAAATAAATGTGATTTGATTCATTTGGGCTATTTAACTGTTGTGTGACCCACGGTTATCATATTTCAATTTATTTGCAATTCTCTTCAAGAATCAGTTAAAACAAATCTCTTCCATCTTTATTTGACCCTCTAAATCTAGCACTCTCTATTCTAATTCTACTCTTTTATATAAAAAAAAAAAACTTGTCCCTTTTAGGCTTGCACTCCATTCACTAACTGCTTGTTTTCTTTTTTAAAAAAATACTAACACTATAGCTTTAATCTTTTTGTATTCTATCTGTTTATTTTCTTTTTATTATACAATTAACAAAAGCAAAAAAGGCCTCTAACACTAGCTTGCTCTATTCTTTTTTTTTTTATTCTGTATGTTTTCTTTTTATTTATCATATAAAAAACCTTGCTAAGTGTGCTAGGTTAAGCTAACTGAGACTTGTCATAGCACTTGTGTATCATTGCTGTTTTGTTGATTTTGATTGCTTCCATTGTCCTCATTTGTAAGTCGCTTTGGATAAAAGCATCTGTTTAATGACTAAATGTAATGTAAATTTATACCTGTGAATAACTGCATGGAAATCATATGAGGTTCAGCATTTATTTTAGCCAAATTTTGTGTACTACAGAGGTAGCGAACAATTTCCGTCTCCATTTCCTGTTATACTGAAATACACCTGTTCCCTATGCCGTTTGCAGTGCCCTTTGGACTGAACATAAACACTCCCTATGATTTGGAATCATACTTTTGATGGCCAAATACCCAGTGAAGTCTATTACTGAGCGACCTGAACACACTCTGTAGACTCTGACATCTCAGAAGGTATGTACTTGCAGTGAAAGAGCACGAGGCCACGCTGTGCTGGGATAAACAGTCTTGAGCGGCAGATGGGGCCATGACTCAAACTATTAATCCTTTATTACACGCAAGGATGTCTGCGGAGATTCAGCAGGACCGAGCAACTTGCTGACACTGGAATGAAAGACAGTCAGCACAGGAACCAGAGACATTTCCACTAATCTTTCATGGACACCAGAACACTCTGAGAAGCCATTGTTCTACTATTTTTTATAGTAACTTTATCCAGAAAAGAAAATTCGGTCATCATTTACTCATCTTCATGTCGTTCCGAACCTACATGACTTTCTTCTGTAGAGCACAAAAAGGAAAAACACTGAAGAAAGGCTACTTTTTTCCTTATATATACTTAAAGCCAAAAGTTTTTGTTCTCCAAAATGACAAAACAAGCTCCATAAAATAGTACATATGACTTATGCGCTATATTTTGAGTCTTCTAAAGTCACGCAATAGCTTTCTGTGAGAAACAGACTCGACCTTTAGTTCATCTTTAGTTCATCACACAAAGACATCATATGGCTTGAGAAGATTTGGAATATCAGCTGTTATGGCGCTTTTGCATCTCATACAGATTTGTAAAAACAGAGAATTCTCATTCTCAAATGTGTGGTGGTGGTGTTGTTTTTTTTCAGGGAAAGAAACCCAATTGACAAAACAGACACTTGTGTGCAATATTTTGGCTTCATATGAGGACACTGGGCTCCTCAAAGCAAGAGATTTTTGGTATAAAATCTTAATGAACATTTTTGCTAGACAACTGCGCACATCTGGCACAAATTAATCATGCAAATACAGCATAAAGGAGACAGTTTAATAAAAATGCAATCATCATTTGACATCAATCTGAACTTGTACTATGGAGCCCAAAAAGGAAAAATGCTGAAGGATGGTCATTCTTTGCTATATAATGAAAGTCAAAATCTGTTGAGTTCCAAAATGCTAAAACAAGCGCTACAAGTGTGTGCAATATTCATTGGACTTGTGCACTATAGTCAAGGTTTTCTGTAGTCGTATGATAGCTTTGTCATAGAAACAGAGTGAAACTCATTCATCTACAGTCTTTAGTCTTCTTAAATACATTATATTGTTCAATGCATGTGAACGCTGGACTGCAAGATTGTCAAGATTTTGAATTCAACTTTGAATTTGGAATTTGACATGAAAGTATGGACTACGCATATGGCCCTTTGCATCCTTTTCGAAGCAGAAAATCATACAGGTTCAGAAGGACATGAGTGTGAATGAATGATAACAGATCCCTATCCCTAAAATGTGGTTGTTTTCTAGGAAAAAACCCAATTTCTTTGACAAAAGAAGACACTTGTGTGCTAACATTCTGGCTTAATATGAGAACACTGGGCTCTTCAAAACGAGATTTCTGCTATAAAATCTTCATGGAGATTTTTTGTAAGAAAATTGCGCACATCTGGCACAACTTGGTCATGCAAATGAAACACACACTAAACAGCAGCACACTTTAAAACTGGTGTACTGCGTCAAAGATTTCGGCATAAAAATTCCAGTCGTAACACAGGAGATGAACGCACATGGATTAGTTTCCACAAGCAGAATTTCAACAGACCATATCATTAAGTGAAAACTACATTATAAATATTGCATTAGACTCAAAAAAAAATAAATGAACGAAAAGCGCGAATCAAGAATAGACTGCGCGTCCCGCATATAGAGATTTGAAATTCTGGCACTGTGCTATATTGGGCTGACAGAGAAACAGATTGCCTTGGCTTTCCTGCTGAGCACTGCATTCTGTCAAATAACTCGGCGCTTGGCTGAACTATCCTTGCTCGTCCTTGCTTTCTGCCCTTATTCAGAAAATGAAGTGGTGTACTGAAGAGCAGAGCATGATGGGTCTCTACAGGACGCCCATCCTCTTGAGGAGGACACCCACCTCGTGGCTGGCCTGCTGCTTTGAGACATATGAGAGGCTTCTCTTTCACCTTCACTTCTTTAAAGCTTCCTAGAAAGCCATTCATGCACCAATGGGAAGCAGCGATTACCTTTCCAGTGAAGTTCTTTTGAGGCGTATGATTTGTTGCACCGATCTGAACAACTTCTTTTGCATCAGAGGGCCCCTGTTTGAAGCAGCTCAGATGTCAAATGCTTGAATTGCTGATCCCAAGGTGTTTTTGGTCATTTTCCGACATTTTAAAATGTATGGTTTCAATTCCATTGGATATAAACTGTTAAATCAAGGGTCATCTGCAAATAAATGAGGCTAGAGTGTTTCTCCAAGCCATACTGTCAATCTTAAGATTGACAACTACAGAGGATTTAAGTTCTAAACTTTTTTTTTTCATTATTTAAAAAAGAAAATATGCAACAAGCATGCATATGACATATACAGTGGTGTGAAAACTTGTTTGCAGTGGTGTGAAAACTTGTTTGTTTGATGATCTGAAACATTAAAGCGTGACAAACATGCAAAAAAATAAAAAAAATCAGGAAGGGGGCTATTTTTCACACCACTGTACATTTATTTATGAACTGTTAGGTTTTCTCTGCAAATGTCTTCTTAAAAATACTGAATAATACAGACAAAAAAAAAATTGAACAAATAATTCTAGCAAATCATTTTATATTTTTTTATTCATTTATATTTTTTTAAAAAGAAAATATGCAACAAGCATGCATCACATATTAATTAAATTTATTTACTTGCTTGAAATGTTAACATTTCTTTGCCATGTTTATTTTTGAAAATACTGAATAGTGAAAAATACTGACAAAAATGACAAAAAGAAAAATACTAACAAAAACTGAACATTTAAAGATTTTTTGTTTTTCCATATTTAATTTTTCAAATAATTTTAAATAATGATTTGCTAGAAATATATTTATGAATTAAGTATTAATATTGAAAATACTCAAAAATAAAATAAAGAAATTTGAACATTTAATGAAAATTTTTTCCCCATTTTTTTCATTTGTCATTTTTCAAAAGGTAAAGATGCAACACACATGTATTGTGTATTCATTTTGCACATAAATTATTTGCTAGAATATTATAAGTTTTGAAATGTTAGTTTCTTTGCAATTTTTTCTTATTGAAAATACTGACTAGTGAAAAATACTGAAAAAATGAAAAGAATGAAGAAATAAAATAACATTGTTTTCCTTTTTAATTTTTAATTTCTCAAAAAGAAAACATGCAACAAGCATGCATATAACATTTAAAATAGTAATTAGCTAGAAATACATTTATTTATTAAAAGTTAAATTTTTTGAAAATATGGAATACTGCACACATTTTTACTGAAAGTCAATTTTTGCTAGTTCAACAAAGCCTTATCCCTATCTTTGCGTCAAACTCTTCCACAGTTGCTATCCTTATTGTTGAGCCCTGAACTACAATGCAACAATTTGGTTTAATAGTTTGTAACATACACATATTCAGACGGTTTGCTTTACTGTGGCCCCCAAAAGTATCCGGAAACTTATTCGTTTCCAAAACAGGACATCTTGTTACTTGCGAATGAGCGAGCGAAAGCGGACACCTCGGGACTCATTCGGCACCGACTCTATGTTCAGAGAAATTGCCACAAGAGGACAACTACACAACATATCAAACAGAACAGCATGCTGGCTGGCTTTCTACAGCGACGTGTGGCACACTTTCAAAATTGGCTGCATTGATCCAAAAAGGGGGAGTCGGGGGGGAAATAAATGTCTTTCCAACCATGCAGCTTCTAATCCATAGAGGGTAATGTTGTATTAATGTGCTCTACGCACTAACATTCAGACCTCCAACCAAAGTCACTGCAAAGAGGAGGAGGAAAAGACAGATAGACTGAGACAGAAATGATGATGTTCAGCTATAGTGACAGCGTCTTCCATTCCCAGTCTCTGTAAGGCAGCATGAGACACATTAAATCAACCTGTCTCTACATTTCCAGATCTCAGCCCTCTGGGACGCTCTCCTGTGGCTCTCTGAGAGAGAAGATAAAACGGCAATGTAAAATCAGCTTAAAGGAATACTATTAGAGAGAGAATGGAACTATTCAAACAGGATTAGTTTGCTAAACAACGTCTGAGCTACAATTATTAACACTGGACATCTGTGATTTCATGTACTGATTTGGATGGGACTGGGATCTGTAGTTATTATAATAGTCTAGATGTGAGGTTATGGAAAGGTTGTGCTCTCTGGATGCATGCAAATAACTATGTATATAATTAATGGAAAGAATTATGATTGGATCATATCTGATGCAGAACTTGAAAACCAAATTATTTTACCCAGAAATTTGGTCTAAATCTCCTGTATAACAAAGGTGCACCGGGCAGCTAGTTTGTGATGCTTATAGTAAATAGGTTTATTAGAAATAAACAATAAACCAATTATCCTTTTAAACAACTTGCATGTACAGCATAAGTTGATGAAAAAAATGGAAAAAAGAAACACTGAAAAATAGCATATTACTAAATGAATAAAAAAAGTAAATATATAAATAGAAATAATCTAAATATAAAGTAAATTCATTAACAACACTACTTAATAGTAAACAAGCAAACATTTATTAATTTATGTATTTATTTATTTTCTTTCTAATAATTCTATCTTAGAATGAACTTCAGGACGTCAAATCCAACAATTTATATTTGTTAGCTTTTTTTTTTTTACTATTAAATAAAGAAAGAATTATTTACTCATTAAGTAATAAACATTTTACAATATTATATATATATCTTATAATATTACATTTATTATATAATTACATTTATGTAAATATAAATAGTTATTTTACCTATGAAGTTGACAAAACTTGGTCCACATCTATAATGAAGATGCAACAGTTGACAAAACAAGAAATCCATCTTTAGTTATGGTGCTCAAGGAAAATAAAAATAAATGAGAAATACTGTGCAAAATAATATATACAAAGCAATTAGAAACATTTGTATCCGGATGGGATGAGATTTCTCACAGAACCCCAGAGAGTTAGCTGAAAAACAGTGGGTAATTTTCACTGTAATTTTTACTGAAGTTGTGCTGGGAAACACAGAAGTGCTCGATTTGGATGGAATTAAAATCACAAAGTATATCCATGCAACTCAAATTTAGCTAATCTCCTCAGGAAAAAGCAGTTACACCTGAATAAGGCTACTAAGAGAGAGCGAGTGATTTTGTGTTGTAAGAGATACACCTGACTGGGTCATGCTCAGATCGGCCCTGATCCTCTCTGGCTTCAAAACATCTGTATTCTGTTCCCCTAATTCAGTGAGTAAGACACGCTGATTAATACAGCTGGAACCACACCGCTGTACTGGACCGCAACTCTTAAAGGGATAGTTCACCCTAAAATTTATTTACCCTAAAATTTCTTATTTATTGTTCAAAGGAGAAAAAGATTTTGGACAATTGTATATGACCCTTTCTATGTAAAAACAATAAAAAAAAAAATTATCTAAAAAAAAACTAACAAACAAAAAAAACTGTTAATATTTATTATTTTATAAAGAAAAAAAAACTGATATTTGTCAGTGACCAAACATTTCTTCAAATACTCAAAATATGTATGTATTTATTTTAGTGCTGTCAAACGATTAAATCGCATCCAAAATAAAAGTTTTTGTTTACATTATATATGTATATGTACGGTGTCTATTTATTATGTATAAATAAATACACAGACTATATATTTTGAAAATATTTACGTTTATTCATTTATAAATTCATATTCTTATATTTTACATTATATATAAATATATTTAATATATAAACATAACATTTTTCTTAAACATACATGCATGCGTTTCTATTTCTATATACATACATACATAATAAATATACACAGTATACACACATATATTATGTAAATAAAAACTTATTTTGGATGCAATTAATCTTTTGACAGCACTAATTTATTTATTTATTTTAATTTTTATTTATTTTTTTATCCATACAAGAAAAAAAAATCAACAAGATTTATAAAAAAAAAAAAAAAAAAAAAAAAAAAAAATCATTTATATCAGTGGCAGAACATTTATTTGCATTTTGCTGTAAATATTCAACCTGTACAATAAAAAATAAACAACAACAAAAAATTTATTTCAGTCTATCTGCTCATATTTAAAGTACAACCAAATTGGGCAAAATATTTAATATTGAAACAAACAAGCAAGAGCTGTGAATGTGCAGAACTTTCTATTCAACGAATAACAGACGTTTAAATTCAATGTAGAATATCTGAAACACTCTTCAGAGTTCTGTGGGAACAGATTCCATGTGAGAAACTGAATGACAAAAGCACCATTAGACCTGTAATGTCTTCATTCATCATTCAACGTCTGATCAAATTCCACCACGAGCTAGAATCGAATCGGTCTACCTATCTGAGCTTCTTAACTTCACACAAGCAGCTGAGAGACGGACAGCAGTCTAAATGAACAGCACGCGAGGTAAGATAATGCTACTATTATGCAAGATGACACTGTCACTCTAATTTCCCCGTCCGCCGCGTCGCATGTGATCCGTCTGGGTTTCACAGACTCATTATCTCTACTCTGATCAATATATGATGGATGGGGTGATACAGACATGGCGGTGGAAACTATTGCCCGCCACACAGACGGAAAAAATGACTGAGCCATATGGCCCACAGCTATGATGGAATCAGGCCATCGGGACACAAGAGATGAGTCCAACCCAAAAACACAATCAGGATCAGAGCTCCTGCTGAAACCAACATGCTGGACTTCACACTACGGCTTTACTCCTATCCCTCAAACTAATTCTAAGATAAAACCATAAAAGCTAAACAATAAAGGACAGTAAATTAAGCAACAATTATCAACAGAGATTAAACCAATAATCCTTTTAAACAAGTGTAGCGCAACAAGTAAACAATGCAAATATACATATACATACACACACATATATACATACACATACATATACATACACACATACATATACATATATATATATATATATATATATAGTGGTGTGAAGAATTGTTGGCCCCCTTCCTGATTTTTTTTTTTTTTTGCATGTTTGTCACACTTTAATGTTTCAGATCATCAAACAAATTTAAATATTAATCAAAGATAACACAAGTAAACACAACATGCAGTTTTTAAATGAAGTTTTTTTATTATGAAGGGAAAACAAAATCCAAACCCACATGGCCCTGTGAAAAAGTGCTTGCCCCCTAAACCTAATAACTGGTTGGGCCACCCTTAGCAGCAACAACTGCAATCAAGCGTTTGCCATAACTTGCAATGAGTCTGTTACAGCGCTGTGGAGGAATTTTGGCCTATTCATCTTTGTTGTAATTCAGCCACATTGGAGGGTTTTCGAGCATGAACCACCTTTTTAAGGTCATGCCACAGCATCTCAATAGGATTCAGGTCAGGACTTTGAATAGGCCACTCCAAAGTCTTCATTTTTTTTTTCTTCAGCCATTCAGAGGTGGACTTGCTGGTGTGTTTTGGGTCATTGTCCTGCTGCAGAACCCAAGTTCGCTTCAGCTTGAGGTCACGAACAGATGGCCGGACATTGTCCTTCAGGATTTTTTGGTAGACAGCAGAATTCATGGATCCATTTATCACAGCAAGTCTTCCAGGTCCTGAAGCAGCAAAACAGCCCCAGACCATCACACTACCACCACCATATTTTACTGTTGGTATGATGTTCTTTTTCTGAAATGCTGTGTTACTTTTACGCCAGATGTAATGGGACACACACCTTCCAAAAAGTTCAACTTTTGTCTTGTCAGTCCACAGAGTATTTTCCCAAAAGTCTTGGGGATCATCAAGATGTTTTCTGGCAAAACTGAGACGAGCCTTTATGTTCTTTTTGCTCAGCAGCGGTTTTCGTCTTGGAACTCTGCCATGCAGGCCATTTTTGCCCAGTCTCTTTCTTATGGTGGAGTCATGAACACTGACCTTAACTGAGGCAAGTGAGGCCTGCAGTTCTTTGGATGTTGTTCTGGGGTCTTTTGTGACCTCTTGGATGAGTCGTCGCTGCGCTCTTGGGGTAATTTTGGTCGGCCGTCCTGGGAAGGTTCACCACTGTTCTATGTTTTCGCCATTTGTGGATAATGGCTCTCACTGTGGTTCGCTGGAGTCCCAAAGCTTTAGAAATGGCTTTAAAACCTTTTCCAGACTGATAGATCTCAATTACTTTCTTTCTCATTTGTTCCTGAATTTCTTTGGATCTCAACATGATGTGTAGCCTGGGAGTGGCTAGAGAAACTTAACTCAGGTGTGATAAACCACAGTTATGTTTTAATCAAATAATTATTTGATTAATATTTAAATTTGTTTGATGATCTGAAACATTAAAGTGTGACAAACATGCAAAAAAATAAAAAAATCAGGAAGGGGGCCAACAATTTTTCACACCACTGTATATACACACACACACATTCATTTTTCTTTTTCTAATTATAATAAAAAGAAAATGAATAATTAAACCTATCTATCATCCATCTATACATCCATCTCTCTCATTAATTACAAATAATATTATTTATTAATTATTTATTAACATTTATTTATTAATTATTAACACATTATTTATTAACACACAAATAAATATTTATTAAAGTAATTTAAGTAATTAAATACTATTTATTATATACAGTTGAACACAAGTTTATTTACTTATGTAATAAGGGAAATAAAATATTTAAGTAAATAAGTCAGTAAGTAAACAGGTAAAGAATAAGTAATAGAATTTAAATAAGTAAATAAATCTTTATACAAATAAAAATGTGAATATGCCCATACATAAGTAGTTAAATATGTAAATATAAATATTTACAAGTAATTAAATAAATATTGTCAAGAAAACCATTTAATCTGTGGGCAAACTGTTTTGACAGAGTGTTTTTGTTTGTGCCAATGCTCATACTTAAATTCTTTCTCAACTAGGGATATGCCGGTATCAAATTTTCATGTTGCGATTAATTGCTAATGCTTTTATCATGGTATACGGTATTACCACGATATTGAAATTTAGTTGCAAAAAAAGTGTTGTCATAATACAGTATAAGAGGTTTAATAACTTTTTTCTTATAACAAAAATAACTGAACATTTAAATACAATAAAGCAATACACAAAAAATGTATAAAGTTAAGAATTTGACAGATTAAAGTGCAAAAGAATTATGAAGACGAATAGGTATCACTTTACAAAAAGATCTCATTAGTTAACCTTAGTTAATGCATTAACATTATGTAGCAATAGCTACATTTGCTACAGAAGTTATTAATGTTTGTTAAAAAATTCAACTCTTAGTTCATGTTAGCTCGGGTTCATTAAATAACACAGTTTCAAGTTTTGATTTTAACAATGTGTTATTAAATATTGTAATTACCTAAGATTAATGAATGTTTAGAAGAATTTTTCATTGGGAGTTTATGTTAACTAATGAATTAACTAACGTTAATGTAAACTAATGAAGCCCTAACGTAAAGTGTGACCGAACAATAAAGAATCAAAACACTTTCAAACAATATCTAGGGCATGTTGTAGTTCAGATTAAAATGTAAAAGTTTGAAAATAAATAGCCTATTAAGTCTAAATCTTTAGATATTTGGCGCTGTGATGAACACACAAATCTGAATGGCTATTTAAATCATTTAAATATGTTTCAGAACACTGATCTATAATAGAGAGCATTAGAGTCATTCAGAAACAGAAAGTAGCGCAGCTGCTTTGTTTCCGGTGTTTCCGGGGTAACGACTGCATTCTGCTGTTCAGCGCCATCTGCTGTCAGAGATTTCTGCTTTCATTCAAAGCGTCTCTCACGTGTTCCGCCATGCGCTTCTCATCCGTGCTTGTTTACATCAGAGTGCCGTCTTTTGACGCAGTTTACAGCAGAGTTGTGCATTGTGACCACTTGATTCTTAAAATGCATTCAAAATTCAGTTTTTTTCAAAATTCAAAATTCCATTACAATAATTTGTAATAAGTAATTTTTCTCTGTATTTTGAAGCGCCCACGATAACAATATTCTGCATATTCATTATCGTGATATATCGCATTATCGAATACCGGCACTTGCCGGTTTGTCGACTGTATTCAAATTAAAGGCTACTGGCTGTTCAAAAAAGGGATAGTCCCGATATCTCCCAATCCAACTTTCTGTTCGAATAAGAAATGCTTCAAGATGGGAAAGAAAACTGATAGCAGCGACTTTAATCTTAAATACTAGCCCAGACAAAAAAATAAAATAAAATTCACACCAGAGTGTCGGAAACATAAGAGAAATACACAGCTTTTCCAAAGTTATTAATTTTCCAACTAACTCCTTACAGTTTGTTAAACTGCTTTGAAAAACCCACAACAAGCAGAACTAAGTTAAAGAGAATAAGAAAGAGGAGCACAGCTCATAAGTCTGCCGCATCTCCAGCATGCTGATGCTGAATCCCTACAGGTTGCAGGTGCAGAGAGAACACTGACTGCGCAGACACTGACACAAACAATTCCTGCCCTCATTACACCGACAGCATTAATCTATTCAACCTGTATTTATGTTTCCTCCAACATCTAATCTCACTGCGAATGGCCTGATGAAATCACTGCGGCAGAATGCATTGCTATTCAGCTTATATAGAGGCGTTACTGATTACAAACAAGCAAGCATGAGCATTAACAATCTGATGCGATTCTGCACAGCAATGGCGTGAACGAAACAGCTGTTCATTTGCACGGCCGATTTAAGGGAGGGGAAGTTAATTTAGAGCTATTCGGAGATATCTAACTTCATAAAAACTGTCTGCACGCATGAAAGTCTGACAGGCTAATGTGGAGGGTAAATAAACAAACAAACAAAAACAACCGAAATATTAATATTACTATTAGTAGTAGTTAATTACTACTAATAATAATACTCAATGCAAAATAAAACAAAACATTAAAAACTGACTGATGTGGAGGGTAAACAAAACCATTTAAAAAACTAGTAAACTGTAAAAAAAAAAACTAGTAAATAAGTAAATTGTGTTTTAAAATACAACTAGTACAATGAAACCATTTAAAGAGGCACGTTCAGCAGTCTCCGTTAAGAGATCTGAAACAGCCAAGTAAAATGATCCACGGGGCGCTCTCTTCATTTTATCAAATGATCATAATCACATCTATTAATTTTACAGTCCTGCTACTAGCCTTTTATTTAGACTAAAACCACTGTCATTCGGGTGAGAAAGCCTGCATTTTGAATACATGGTGAATACATGCCACTGAAATAGACGTATTTCGCAGTATTCAGGTTAACTGTTAATCAAGTAATTGATCGTTAATTTAAACGACGATCGATTATGGAAATGATCGAAAACTGGCATCCCTAGTAGGTATACAAAACTGAAAATCAGCAAACACTGTGGAACCAAATAAATACAGAACATTTATTAGCAAAACGAATAAGAAAGCTTGGAGGCACGGCATACATGTTGATGTAAAATAAATAAATAAAATACACACAGTTTAAATAAAGTAAAAAGCGGCAGACACTGTGGAACTAAATATAAAAGAAACAAATGTAAAAAAAAAAAAAAAAAAAAAAAACCTTCCAAAATCACCTTAGATAAACGGCAAAAATCAACAGGTTTTTCAAAATCCAAAATATTGCCAAACAGGTGCTTTTGCACTCCTGCTTATGTGATGTAAACAAAACCGCGTCTCCACCATTCTTGAGGCAAGCGGAACATGCAGGATTCATATTTAAACCGTCTTTTTTCGTTTTAATATTCACAGACACTAGTCTAGATCGCGATTCTAATTAAGTGACAGACCTACTTTCGATTTATTAATCTAAAAAAAGATGAATTCCGTGGCATTCCGCGCTATAGAGTAAATTTACGTTTTTATGAATGAACTCCGCGATTTCATCTGTGTTTTTGCGGAAACCATACGGCCCACCACACTTCAGAACATTTCGGTTTGCCCTGTGCTTGAACGAGTTGCAGTGGTGACATCACGTCACAGAGGGTCTCTCTCTCTCTCTCTGTATGTGTAACATACGCGATCAGATGTGTTCTCAGGTACCGAAATGTGGCACCGATTGATTTAATGTGAATCAATACTCGGTCGGTACCCTTAAAAGTACCGAGTTCGGTACCCAACCCTACTCAGCACCCAAAGGAAATCATAAATTATGATGCTGTGCTGAATTCTGGAGCTATGGAAACCTTTTTAAAGCAACATAAAACACTTGTAGGTTCGGACAGAAGTCATTTATCTCATAATGAAATTATTTCTTTATTGCTGAGTCTCAGTGCCTCTCTCAGATGCCCCATTTTTGCTCATCCTCGTCACATTCAATTGTGCCAAATCACCTCAATTCAAGTCATCAACAACAACAAAAAAAAAAGCTGCCAATATATCTCTGGCCTTTAGGGAAAGGGTGGCCTCAAGCAATTATTGCTGTGTTAAGGGCAAAAATGACCTTTAGAACCAAAAAACGTACCAGAAAAAAAAGAAAGTAATTTTCTTTGATCCCACCTGACAGACAGAGAACAGGAAGAGAACGGCAGCGATAAATGAAAGCTTTGGACAAATCACATTTTTGGCCAGTCAGAAAGTTCAGAAGCATAAATGATTAAGATATAACTTTACAAACAGGGCCTGAAATTAATGTTTTGCCAAACATTTTTTCAACGGTATGTGTTACTTTATATAATTTTGAAGGGAAAAAAAAAAAAAAAAGTCACCTTGACATTATTCCAATTTTCACAAGTTAAAATATGGTTTGAATTAAAGTCGATTTGGAAGAGGAAGGGTTATGATTTACATAATCCAGAACTGAACCCCAGCACCCTTTTTAGTGAACGTCTTCAGGCCCTCATGAGACACGGCCGGGATCTTTTCTCAGCTTAGTGGAAATGACTTCTGCGGACCTGAGGCTTTGATGTTTAATGCCACGTACAGTCTGCCTACCAGCCAGGAAAGGGCTGATTCACAGGCTGAGGGCATTGTGGGTCAGAGGGCAGTCTAAACAGCTCTGGGTCATAACAGCCCTTCTCTAGCCCCATACCAGCACACACATATGTGCCCCATAACCCTATAAAGCATCAAAAACATGGTGATTTCATTTAGTGCACAGATGTGAAACCAGCAGTGAAACCAGCATGTTGCACCTGAGCTTCTTCCCTAAAAATAAATGGCAAAATCAAAGTTAGAATGACAACGACAGCTGCTCTGTAGCATTAACAGCGAGTACTTCAATTTATTTTTCAAATAGGAATTTTAAATGGAAAAACTCTTATTACATAAAAAGGAAGAAACAAAGAAGGAATACAAATAAAGTACTTAAATTTTGGCCAGTACTGAGAAGCCGACAATTCCTTTTAAGTTATTGCTGAAAACCAATAAATGACTGATATAAGTGCATGCCATAGTGTTTAAAAAAAGAAAAGAACACACTAAAAGCAAATACAAATGGTTTAAATGCTACTAAATTACTTTAGGCATCCTAACTTAAAATGTCCTCATAGTAGTACAGGAGGGAGTTTTTGTGTTTGTGGTATAAAATACTCTTAAAGGGATACTCCACCCCAAAATGAAAATTTTGTCATTAATCACTTACTCCCATGTCGTTCCAAATCCGTAAAAGCTTTGTTCATCTTCGGAACACAATTTAAGATATTTTGGATGAAAACCGGGAGGCTTGTGACTGTTATTCTGTTAAGTCATTATTTTGTTTTCTTTGCGTACAAAAAGTATTCTCGTAGCTTCATAACGTTACGGTTGAACCACTGATGGCAGATGGACTATTTTGGCGATGTCTTTCATACTTTTCTGGGCCTTGACAGTGTTATTTACAGTCACAAGCCTCCCGGTTGTCATCCAAAATATCTTAAATTGTGTTCCGAAGACGAACAAAGCTTTTACGGGTTTGGAACGACATGGGGGTAAGTGATTAATGACAAAATTTGAATTTTGGGGTGGAGCAACACTTTAAAGGGAAAGCGCTTTTCACTAGATAACAGATAATAGATACTAGATAATAGCAAGTTTTATCTCAACTTTAAAATAGGTGTTCGGTCCGGTCCGGAAAGGAAAAGGAGTACACACTGCTGTTCAAAATGTAAAATGTCTCTTTTCAGTAAAACTGTGGAACATTAATGTAATAATAATAATTGGAAAAAAAAAAAAAAAAAAAACCTTTTCTATTTAAACATTTTAAAATGTAATTTGTTCCTGTGATGCAAAGCCGGATTTTCAGCATCATTACTCTAGCCTTCAGGGTCACATGATCCTTCAGAAATCATTCTAAAATGCTGATTTGATGACTAGGATTCTTTGATGAATAGAAAGTTCAGGATTTATTTGAAACAAAAACCTTTACTTTCACTTCTGATCAATTTAGTGCATGCTTGCTGAATAAAAGTATTACTTTCTTAAAAAAAAAAAAAAAAATTCTGCCAATTTCTCCAGAAGGGGCGATTTTCTGATTTACTGCCATATTGTTTTGTGATATTCTGATTTTGCACATAAATTAAATGTGCATGGAAATAGAGCTCTGGATCCCAATCAACCACTCTGCTCCAGCAGATTCAGCTCCTCCGACACAACCGGATCAGATACCACTGCCGTTCACCACTGCCTCAGAAAATAATAGCGTTCATGTCGTCTAACACATCTGCACTGAATATTCCAGATAAGACCAACTCTGTAGAAGCTGAATCCCCGGGTAAAGATCTGCAATATCATTGACAGCGTGCGACTTCTCAACCAAATAGAAAAAAAATAAATAAATAAATAAAAATTATTACAGCAACTGATTCAACAAGCCTCTTTCCCAAAATCCACACTTTTTTGATATGAGATACATCTAGAGCTTTATTTAAGCTCTGTCAAAGGCTTTAAATAACAAACAGAGGACTATCTGGCAAACTTTTGATTAAAATAGAGGCCCTCGGACGGTTAACATGCCAGATAGGACATCTATTGGGCTTTCCTTACACTACCCGGGCCACATGACAAAAATCACACACATCTACATAATTGGCACTATTGACAAGTCTGCAGAGGTGGAGCGTTATCAGGACAGACCCGAACCTCCAGGGCTTCAGCTCTGATTTGTGTTGTAGGAGACGATAGGACAGCAGCTGCCCTTAGATTTCACTGCACTTATTTATATTGACAGCAAATTCAATAATGAACTCCCCACTCCCACAGGACCCCGACTGAACCCAGAGATCTCCCGTATGTCACGCCCATAATGAAAATAAATGATGCTTATGGAAAAAAGACACAATTTAATTCCATCATGACACCACTCATGTTTGCAGCAGAATGTCAGCATGGCTGCAATTCAGACAATTAAATATAGAGTCACTTACACTTCAGACAAACATTGGCCACCCAGTTTGTATATCTATCTACGCCAATGAAAATAGATTGAAAAGAACAGAGAATCAAGTTCAAAGCTTCTTGTGATCACTTGGCTCCAGTGCTGTACTGCTCATCCACAACAGTTATGCTAATATAGTCTTGAAGCCAGTTTGTTCAATATAGTTCAAAGATAGTTTTGATGTTTTTATTTCATTTATTTTGTTCACTACATATTTACAATATTTTCATTTGTGCTATTTCTTAGATTTGGTCACTTTACTATTATTCAAAATAGTGGAAAATAGTAAGATTTCACTGTTACTTCTATAAATAAAACTGGTAAGCCTACCTTTTGGATTAAATTATTTATGAAATCTATATTTATTTATTAAAATAAAAATATTAATGAATAAAAGATGAAATAATTAAAAAAAAATGTTTTGTATACATAAAATACCAAAATATCCAGAATATTAGCTAGTTTGTAAATAAATAAATATTTACTAATATATAAAGTTATATTTATGTTTATTTTGTTCACTATATATTTACAATATTTTCATTTGTGTTATTTCATAATTTTGATCACTTTACTATTATTCAAAATAGTGGAAAATAATAACATTTCACTGGTACTTCTATTAATAAAACTGGTACTTTTTGGATTAAATAATTTATGAAATCTATGTTTACTTATTAAAATAAAATATCAATGAATATTAGATTAAAGAATTAAAAATGCATTGTATATATAAAATATACTGATATCCAGAATATTAGTTAGTAAATAAATAAATAAATAGCTATTTACTAATATATAATTATATTCATATTATATTTACTTACCAATACATAAACACAGAGACAAAGTGATATCCATAATATTTGTAAGTAAGTAAGTGTTCAATTATATATATATATATATATATATATATATATATATATATATATATATATATATATATAATTTTTTTTTTTTTTTTTTATATATAACTTCTGGAAAGGCATGGAAACCTATCACAAAGGCTATATTCATATCTCCTTTGTTAAATAAATTAATGAAACTCTTAATTTCTTAAAAAGCTGGGTCATATTACCAAGAGAAATATGTTTTTTTTTTGTTTTTTTAAATAACAAAGTGATATTAGTAAAATGCAGCCAATGATTTCTTCTTTCTAAAATGCTTAACTTTAAGTTTCCATTGCTGTTGTTTCCTTTTAACATAAAATAGCAATAACTCTTGAACTAAAATGAAGCATCCTGTAAAAAAAAGTGTTTGCAGTTCAGAAATATTTTAACACGACTGTGTTAAAAGGAACTCTGACGGTCTTATTTCAAGCCTGCGCACAGAGCGAATCAAAAAAATGATTTAAAAAGTCCTGCTCAGATTGAGACAAGACCATGTAGACCTCAAACTGGAAAGACCTGCAACCCCCTTCTAGTCTCGACCTGTATGGCACAGCGAGTAGCCATTCCCCCATGAAAATGATCGATGAATGCTTTATTCCACATTGCCAGTTCTGACATATATAAAGTACTGGACCATTATAAAATTTAATGCCTCACTACCCACATATGAAATAAAAGAGAGATTTTAATAATCGCTGTGAAAAGATGCATTGCTGTTCTACAAAGGACACAGGCACAAGGAGATTTATCTCTCTTCGATTTGGTTAGCTGCTGCAGAAGTCCCAGATCTGTATTTGTAAGGGCAAAATGCATGACGCTGCACTGCGGTCCTGCATCTCTTTATCAGCGGGGTCATCCATCAATAGCGAGGAGGAGCGGGAGGCTGGCGAACGGGACGGCAGAAACTGATGTCTGATGTCAGCGACTGGCAGGCACGGAGAGGATCTGTGGGTGACTACGCAGGTATCAATAAGAGCCCAACAGTGAGTGCACACTTTTTCAGCAGTCATGGTTCCCAAAGCATTTTTTCCATTCATTTTCTCTGTAGGCATTTCAAAAAAATCCCCTTGAACCAACTCTACCAACACAGAGATGAATCACATTAAAACCTGATTCCCAGCCAAAAACTACTCGCAAATTTGAAAAAAGTGAACTTATGTCAGAATGAACTGTGAAGCTCAGAGTGAATTATATAATCAAATGAGGAATTACATAATGCAACTAACTGTATAACAGGGATGCATGGTATCAAGTATCAGCCGTTTTTAGACATTTTTATTAGATTAGTAACAGTGATTATTAAATGTATCAGCTCATACTGGATTTGCATCATCATAAACTTGCATTTCATAACTTGTTATTGGCAACTAATGTGGCTTATCTACCAATTTTGGACCCGTTTAAAACTAGTAACACATGGTGTCCCATGGTGTCCCATGGTGTCAATTTCATATAATATATATATATATATATATATATATATATATATATATATATATATATATATATATATATATATATATATATATATATATAAAAAATTCAAAGTTAGAATTGGCAATATATATTAATTGCGTGGAGATTATTAATTTTAACAGTGTTATTTAAAAAAAAATACAATTATGGGAAGTCAAATTTAAAAAAATAAACATTTAATTTAAAGTTAAATATTTAACATCAGCAAACATATATTGCTGTACAGTATATTATATTAAACAAATAAATAATTTATTAAAATGTGATGCCTAAATTTACTAACATAAAATGACTGATTGATCTGTTGAAATGAAAGATTTATTTATAATTTATAAAAAAAAATAAAACATTTTTATAAAAAAAAAGTCTTCCATTTACTGTTTAACAATAAACTTCAATACTTGCAAACTGAAAATGAATTTTTAAAATCAATGCTTCACTAGACTGTAACTCAGGATTTATAAAATATAAAGCACAATATATTTAAAGTGAACTGCAAAACATTGAGCTATACAAATCTATACGCTGTTTTTCAGAGTGTAGAGGGGCTGACTTATTTTCTGAAGAAAACGGATAGGATATGAAAATCCTCAACCACACTGTTGTTTTCTATAGTGGTCTGGCTGTTGTGGCTCTGATCCAGGTATCGGATCATTGGGAGTCTGTGCAGAACTTCCTCCAAAAGCTCTTTTTGGAAAGCAGGACGTAGATTTATAATAAGGTCTACAGGGAGCGACTATATTCATCTCTGATCAATATGCAGTCACAGCACAGCTAACTAAGTTGTACAAAGCTCAGACTTGAGCAAAAAAAAGTTAGCTTTTTTGGATGTGGAACAGGATCGGGCCACAGCATGAGGCAGATATAAATCCAAATCCATGCTCCAAGGAGAATAATGTATGTTTCTTCGACGTAAGCTAGACATTTATACATCAGCATGGGACAGTTATTTTGAAAGGTCATTGCAGATCCCTTCCAATCCAAGACAGCTATTCCTACGTCTCAACCAAGGCCTTATTTACAGTAATGGATGACAGAAATAAAGATCAAACCTGAAAAAGCATCTCTGCCTTCATGTTTTCATTCCTTCTCCTGTGTTCTGTAATACATGCAGCAAGGAGAATGGCTGTAATCTATATTTAAATAAAGGCTCAACCTGGAAAAAGCAGAGCAAGATGAGAATGAAGACCACATGGAGAAACATCAAAGGTTTAACATCTATATAACAAAAAAGAGGGACGATTCAGAAACATGGACTAAATAAAGAGCAGGGTGCATCCTAAACAAGTAAAGACGACAGAAAACTTTGAAAGTGGTGTTTGTTAGACAAAACGTTTGCATAGTCACTGTATATTGATGTAGAATTTAACTGATGTGTGGTTACTTGCTATTTGCTACTTATGTGGCTCGTCCACCAATTTAGAGTTAAAACTATCTAAAACTAGACCAAGATTAGAAAAAGTAAATAAATTAAATAATCCCATGGTTTGAACCCAGCATGTTCCACATAAGCAATTACAATTAGAGATATAAGTAATTACAATTAAAGATATAAAATAAAGTAAAATAAAATAAAATAAAATAAAATAAAATAAAATAAAATAAAATAAAATAAAATATAAAATAAAATAAAATAAAAAATAAAAAATAAAATAAAAAATAAAATAAAATGATTAGAATGTACAGAAAAGATGGACAATAATTTTGCAATTATATTATTAATTTTAACAGTGTTTGTGTTATTAAATATTAACTTTGAGTGATATATGATGCCAAACATAGTTGAAAAATTTTAAATTATGGGAAGTTAAATAAATTAAAAAATAAAAATGAAATTTAAAAGTAAATATTCAATATTAGCAAACGTTTATTTCTGAATACACAAATAATTTTAAGCAAAATAAAATGTGTATATTTAAAAAAAACACACACACAGAGTATTGGCCAATACCCAATATAGTACTGTACAATATTGTGCAATATATAAATAGAAACTAAAAAAATAAGATGAAATATTTAATTCACAGGCACTGCTACAAGATTATTCAATAAACAAGCTATTTTTGGAGGAATAAATACATTGTGATAAATACTGTGTTGCTGTGATATAAAATTACTCATACCATGATATATACGATTTTAGTTACACCACCCACCTCTGTGTGGGACGGTGAGAATGAGACAGAAGAAGAGAGAGATTAGACACTTTCATTAATCTTATTTAGCGGTGGAGAGTGAATGCCCTTGATTAGAGATCTCAGCTCGTCTGCAAATCGTCTCTCTGGCATCACCTGCAGAGCGGCAGCGAGCAGGTGCTCATCTGCTCTCTCCACCCCGCTGCTCCCACGAGCCCGCGCCGCAGTCTTAAGGCTGTCGTTTTGTAAGACAGTTAATTCCTCAAAGCAAATGAAAGAAACCTCGAAGGGCCCAGAATCACAGAATGCTCCAGATCCCAAGCACCCATGTCTTTAGATGGCTTACTTCTAAAAACAAGAGGCGCTTTTCACCAGGGACATGCAAAGCCCCAAGGTTTTGTTAAGCTTCTGCAACAAGCGCCGAGAGTGTAGAAACAGCTCTCAAACAATGCCAGCTTTGAAAAGCCATTCCCATCAGCCTGAATGAACATGCTGAACTCCCTCAAATCTGACAGGCTTCGCGGTGAGATGCAGAGCGGATCATAATAAAATCAGCTCCGGTTCTGACTTTGACAGAGGGAATGAAAAGACCCTGCTCTATTAATCGCCTTAAAATAGCACAGAAACGATGTAAGACCTGAGAGGACACAGTAAATGCTGAACTGCTTTTAAGCGCGCTGCTAATGAAAGTGTATTACGATTTCTTTCTTTGAATAATCCGGTATTGATTCTTAACATCCCAAGATCGATCTCTTAATCCAAGCATTTTAGTGCATATGGAAATATTTGCTAAATATTGGTAGCATGTGTCCCATTTCGTCCAGTTTTACAAAATTACGCCCACTATAAATATCATGACCATTCATGCATCTCATTAAAAATAAATTGGGTCCTAGCGGGTAACTTTTTCCAGGCAGCTTTTTAATATGCTACTAACTCCAAAACTGAAAGTATGCTGTCATCTGTGTCATTATATTAGCTTTGTGCAATAACCTGTAACAGCCAAAGATTTATGCAAATGTGAGGGGAAAAGTGCATGAGCCGTGAGCGATCAAGTGATTATATAACACTAACCGAAACAAGCCATTTTTTCAAACTGAAATAAATAGTAAATCAGTGTCATTATCCAGCCTTAAAGTGTACACGGTCTGAATGGTAACAGAACTTGACGCATGTCATCAGAGCTGAAAAGTGAGAAGTAAATGAATCCAGGCCTGTGTAATTTCATCTCTGAGGCTGCCGTATGTCTCTTCTGGCAAGTCATGGAAACCTATCACAAAGGCTATTTTCATATCTCCTTTGTTAAATAAATTAATGAAACTCTTAAATTCTTAAAAAGCTGTGTCATATTACCAAGAGAAATATATGTCATTTTCCACTGGTCCTCCACAGTTTGAATCAGAGAACCTACTAGGTGATGCATTTTAAAAAAACTGGAAATTTAGCTCCCTAAATGGCTCCACAGAATATGTTCTGTCCCTAAAAGAGAAATCAAGGCATTATTTTTACACTGTTTTCACTATCTGAACACTACAAAATAATAATAATAATTATTATTATTATTATTATTATTATAGCATATATAATACTGTTAAAATGTTTGTGGTCATTAAGAATTTTTAAAAGATTTTTTAAGAAAATAAAACTTATATTCAACAAAGATGCATTAGATTTATCAAAAGTTACAAAAACCTTCTGTTTCAAATAAATGCTGTTCTTTCGAACTTTCTATTAATCGAAGAATCCAGAAAAAAAGTGATTTCCACAAAAAATTCACAACTGTTTTCAACATTTCAAAAAATGTTTCTTGAGCAGAAAATCAGCATATTAGAATGATTTCTGAAGGATCACGTGACACTAAAGACTGCAGTAATGATGCTGAAAATTCAGCTTTGCCATTAGAAATAAATTACATTTAATAAAATGGTCACATTATTTTCCCGTTCTCGCTACTAACAAACCAATAACTATGCCTTTTCTTCAATAAACTCCTAATTTGCTGCTTAATAGTTAATAGTTAGTAAGGTAGTTGTTAAGTTTAGGTATTGGGTAGGATTAAGGATGTAGAATATGCTCATGCAGAATCTTTATAAGCACTAATAAACAGCCAATATGTTCATAATAAGCACGCTAATAAGCAACTAGTTAATAGTGAGAATTGGTCCCTATACTAAAGTCTTACCAAGAAAATAAACAAGAAAACAAGAAATATTTTAAATTTTTTGTAATGATATTTGACTTCTGCAAACAACTGAACCATAATGTCAACGATTCTTGAATTACATTAACCAAAACAGATATTCTGAACCGATTCACATAAATTTACTAACACATTTTGCTGCTAATGTCAGCAGACACTAAAACATCTGCCTTAACAGTCTCACAGTTGTGAGTCACAAAGAAAGGACAGATCATGAAAATGGAGAAAAACACACTGCATTAAAATCACTGCAATGGTCACAACTCAATGTATCGCTACATAACTAGTGCCTACAGTTCTGGAAAAGGCCTCAGAGAAACCCTACACATCAGCAACAGGCACAAAGCAACAGTTTGTTTTGCACAAAATTTAATTTGCTGCATCTTACCATCAATTTTCTACCTTTCTTTCTTTTCACAGCATGAACAGCCTCTGTGTTTTTGAGTGTGTATCACTGCAGATTCACTTACGTGCTATTATAAAGCAGCGGAGGTTGCTCCAATCTCTTACAGCCTTGAACAAGATCTTCCTGCTGCGAGTCTCCACTTCTTCCTGAAACACAAAGAGGAATAAAACATCAGGCCAGATCTAAAGTGGTTCTCTCTACCGATGCTGATCCTAAGAGCAAATCTAAACTGAGAGGACTCGGTGAGAGAAATGAGCACCATAAATGGAGAAATTCCCCCAAACCCAGCTGTCACACGTTTTATACTTCATTTACACTTAACAATCACTGTTTAAACACCTCCTCTCTACTTCCACATACAACTGGGGAAGTTTCAAATTCCTTCAAAAATAAAAATATTTATTACATTAGAGACACAATTTTTTTATGTTTTTGAAAGATTTTAATAATCAAAGCTGCATTTATTTGATTAAAAGTGCAGTAAAAACAGTAATATTGTGAAATATTAAAATTTAAAATAACTATTTTCTATTTGAATATCTTTTTTCAAATGTAATTTATTCCTGTAATGTAAAGCTGAATTCTCAGCATCATTACTCCAGTCTTCAGTGTCACATGATCCTTCAGAAATCATTCTAATATGCTGATTTGCTGCTCAAGAAACGTTTCTAATTATTATCAATGTTGAAAACAGTTGTGCTGCTTCATACCTTTGTGGAGACCTTGATAAACTACCATTCTAAAGTTTAGGGAAAAAAAGATTTAAAAAAATAAAATAAAATAATAAGTGGCTGATGAAGTGGTTTCTAGATTATATTAAAACATTAATCTTGAAAGTCAACTTGAAATACCATCAAACAAGACTTTTTTTCTTTTTTTTTTTTTTGTTAATCAAGCAGACTAACAGAAATGGCGGGTGGCATCTTTCAAGTGGCACTAACTAGGGCATGTTTTGAAAATTTTATCTCACTGATGTCATTGCATAAGCATCAAGGTTGAGTTCTTCCTGGCAGTGGACTTGTTGGCACGAGATAGCGTTTTACAAAGCAGACTGCAATCTTTAAAGTCCTCAGACTGTAGTTCATAGTGAAAATTGGTTCAACCCCATCATCTGTGGCATAAAGAAAGGCTGTCAAAAGAGTGACTGCCCCTCTTTGTTATCAATACAGCCCTGAGAGCTAAGGAAAGAAAACTCAATAGAGGTTTCAAAATAGATGACATCACTGCCGCCCTGAAATGGAGGTCTAAAAATAGGAAGCATACCCCGCCAAAGGAGACTGACAACATACTTCAATTAGGTGGCTCAGGAAAGAGAAAGACAGGTGCATGGAGACTGTAAATATACCACCTTTCACAAACATAATAACTTGCCTCCGATGTCTTATTTTTTTTTTTTTTTACTAGTGAGTGGAGGACACTATAGCTCATTTATGTAAGTGAGGAAAGCAAAATTAAGTGAACTGTGACATATTATACCCAAAAATTCTTCATACGGTGGACTACCAGTAAAACTGAAAACAATTTGGGACCAAAAATCATTCAGACACTTTGACCCGACCATGTTTTGCTTAAGTGTTTTTCTTTAATTGCTAATGCGAACTTTTTACACCACAGACTGAACAAAATTAAGCATTGCATATAGGTATGTTACGTATTACATACCTTTCTATCAAAGTTATCTGACATTATCGAGATGAATTTGTTTTGACAGTTTAACTCGAGTTCTTTTCATATTTTATTGCTATTTTGTAAACTATAGTGAATAAACTGTGATAATGTGAGAAATGTTGAAATAAATATGAAACTTATTATTTATAATGAAATTTATTATTTTAAAAAAAGAACACTATAATAAAAATAAAAATAGTAAAATGCACTATTTTTACCTTCACATTAAAAATACCTATTTAATTATATACTAAATATATATACTAAATTAAATTAAAAATATATACTGAACTAATATACTATAAATTAAAATTATAATCTGGGTCAAAAGTGTCTAAAATAGCATGTAAAATAAAACCATTATGAAACTTAAAAGTAAATTATGATAACTGTGATATTAATGATACAAATTTTTATAAAATCACCAAAAGAATTATTGAATAAACTTAATATTCAATATATCATCCTGCACTACTGAGTTAAAAAAAAAAAAAAGGTGTTGAAGTGTTAGGTGGGAAGGAGAAAAAAAATGAAAAATAAAAAATAAAAATTTAAAAGGAAGCCCGACAGCCTTATTTCCTGCCTCAATGCAACACAGCAAAGCTAAACTTAATGGCTTGGTTTTTCAGATTGAAAACTTTGTGACAACGTCAATGGTTGAAACTGAGAGAAGGAAAGAATTGGTTTAGCAGCTGGCATGGATTACTGCCCAAACACTTGTCAGCAAGCAAATAATAGATGTGTTGAGAGTCAGGGAGCAGAAAACAAAGGCTGGATCGGGTTATGGGCAGTACCTGTTCTAGGGTGTTCAGGTGGAGGCAAGAAACAATGTGTAGGCCGGAGGCCAAGAGTTCGGTCAGGATCTGGATAAGGTTGCACATGGGAATCAGGTTAGAGGTTATTCCTCAGGGAACAGTCACAGTACAGATGAAGAGAAAGAATAAGTGATAGAGCGCCAAAAGGAGAAAGATAGACAAGATTTTACAGAATCAACACTATGAAAAATTATCACAATTTTAAAGGTGCCATAGAATGCATTGATACAATATTTTAAATTGTTCTCTGATATCTAAATAGAAGGTATGTGGCTTAGGTAAGGGCAAAAATTCTCCAAAAATGGTTTTACATGTGCATTTACAACCCTAGGATTTCTTCCTAGAATGAAATGGTCCGTTATTGGCTTATTTGGAAGGGTCATGAATAATAATGTTGAGCTTTGCTCTGATTGGCTGTTTCACAGTGCGGCTCATTTCAGTAGCTCACACAGCAGGAAGGAAACACAGGGAGGAAAATATATATTTCAATACTTTCTCTCGCAGTTATATCGTCGGGTAATTATACTGTATATAAAATGCGGGCATCAGGGAGCCGCTATTAATATGCGGGACACTGAAACTGCTTTCAAATGCATGATTGCTTTTTACTTTCACTTTCGAGATTCGCAATCGCACGAACTCTGTTTATACCATGGAGCGGCAGTACTTACCACACATTTTACAAGATCAAATGCTTGTCAGTGGTGCTAAGGATCTGTAAATCATTCGCCATCATCCTCAGTCATCTCTCCTTACTCTGTTTGTGGTAAGTGAAATCTTATGTACTGTAATGTAACAGGCTACCGCTAGCAAGAAGCTAACCATGTCCCTTTAGTGGCTCGTGTTTTTTTATTAGACCATGTTATTTGCCTTCCGTGCCTTTCTGAATACAGACACCAACCCATCCCTGCACTTCACATCCCCTGCACAGCCTGGAACATAACGTTTATTTCCATGATCTGCCATTTTCGTCCTCGCTTGTTTCTTCACAATACCTGCAGAACTTCTGATGGTTCAGCTGGCGGCTGGTCTAGAACATGGGTGGGTATATGCAAATGTTGGGGGCATAACTATTAGTGATCCCGACTGTTACGTCACAGTAGGTGTTATGTTCTGATTTGTCTGTTTTTCAGTGGTCTTTTTTATTCACAAGATTTACATGAGGAGGAAACAATGGTGTTTGAGGCTTACGGTAATGTCATTTCCATGTACAGAACTCTTATTATTCAACTATGCCAAGGTAAATACAGTTTTCCATTTTATGGCACCTTTAACAGTAAAAATGACTGGAAAAATGCTACGGTACCATTAATGGTCACACTTTTGTTTATGGGCCCATTTCTCACAATTAACTATTAACTATGACTTTTCCCTCAAACTAATTTGCTGCTTATTAATCGTTACTAAGGTAGTTGTTTAGTTTAGGTATGGGGTAGGATTAAGGGATCTGAAATATGGTCATGCAAAATAAGGCATGTGCTTTATAAGCACTAAAGCCAATATGCAAAGCAATATGCATGCTAATAAGCAACTAGTTAATAGTGAGAATTGGTCCCTAAAGTGTTACCCTGTTAATTGGTTAATGGTAAGTCCCCTTACTATATACAGTCAAAAACTGAAATCAATCAAATAGGACATGCAATTTTACAGTAAATTACTGTTAAATTTACAGCTTTTAGTGAAAAACAAGAAGTCATCTTATAATTTACAATGAAAAACATACTGAGCTTTTCAGAATTCCCTGAGTGCTTTTGGTTTTCATTTCAATAATTATGTTTCTTCTTATTTTTTTTTTAATCAGGTATTTATATTGTATGTATGAGTTACATTTAATGTTGTTAAATGAATGTGTATTGCATTATTTTAGTGTCGTGTGTTACCATTATGGTATTGTTGATTTATGAGTATGACTCTGTGCAACTTCTATATATTAGTATTTACCTCACCTGTGGAAAAGTTCCTTGATAAATTAACCAAAATAAAATATCTAAAGTAATAAAGCAATATTTTGAGGCCAAAGTGTCCTTAAGACCATAATATTAGACTAATTTCAGAATCACAAGCATGACAGTGTCAATAAAACATTAAGACTTAATATTATTTATGATTTAAAACTTCAGTGACAAAAAGAGTTACAATTGATTCATTTGATTTGTTTTAGTGAATCAGTTCAGACTCTGCCTTTTTTATTTGTAAATGTTGCATTTTTTTTACATTTTTGTTTTAGGTATTAGAAGTTGCTGGTCCCCACTGACTTCCATGAACTGTTCGGTTACACACATTGTTTAAAATCCCTTCCGTTGTGTTCAGCACAAGAAAGAAATTCATACAGGTTGGGAACAACCTGAGGTTGAGTAAATGATGACAGAATTTCCATTTCTGAGTGACCTACAGTATGCCTTTAAATTTGATATAGTAAATTACCCAGACCTACTCAACTCCACTTAAGGTAACTTGTGGCAATTTCTACCGTTAACATCCTTATTCAGACATTGGACCGCAGTAACAGAGTGATCACTGACTGCGGTCAGCACTGATACTGTGTTCACCCGTGTGGTCAGTCTGTGCTAAAAACCACAGCGTCTGCCATTCACATCAGCTCAACAGAATGCGGGTTTGTCCTGAAATACTCTGCATGCTTCATAACAAAAAAACATTTTCTGGAAACATAAAATCTTTTTATATAAAACCAAATTGCTAATAACATCCAGCGAATCAGCACATTTTCCGGTGTTACACAGGAATGCATGAGATTGTGTGATTTAGTTCCCGCCTGACCGAATAAATATCCGATAATATAAATACCCCTGCAGTCAAAATGCGCTCTAAGCGCTTCAGAGGCATTAAAAATGCAGTTTTCCCAGAAATAAAAATTAACTAAGTGCTACCAAAAGGCCCTACAAGTGTGCTTGTGTGTTTTCCAGTCCCTTATTGTTAAAGTGACAGCAAATTGATTCAAATTCGACCAACTCCACCAATGAAAAAGGGTCGATGTCAGTCAATTAGCTTCTTAACCCAACAGGCATCAATTGTGTGATGCATTTCAGGAGGTAAAATATGGGGGATGTCAGTATGGCTTTGTAGAGAGGACAGAATTAAGACATTACAGGCCTAATGAGTCCTAAACCACCAAAGAAGAGCAGCCGACTCAGCAGAAACACAGACTGCAGTCGTCCGGGTAAAAGAAACAAGGAGGTCCACAGCATCACTGCCTCTGCATACTAACACAGCTCACACAATTACCACGTTCTCTCGTGTGGCACTGTGAAAAGATCACCATCGTCATCCTCATTAACATAAACCATGTTGATCGTTTGCATTTAAACAACTAATGCCTTTATCTGCTAATTATCCTTTTAAGGCAAGACAATACAGACAAAATGTTTTTTCATGCACTGGTCAATTTTGAACTATTTGGCCTTTTTTATATGTTGTTTCAGACTAGTAGAGAGAAATCATCCAGAATGCACATTTAAGTGATTAGTTTTAACTGTACTTTATTTGCATCAGTAGATTTCAATTACAATATGTTTTCTCATATTTTCTTCATTTCAGCAGCACTTAAATAAACCAAACTTTTCAGTTTCATTTATATCTGTATTCTGAAGGTTTTTATAGAGGGTTTTGTTCATACTATATATAACTCGCATGATTTATATAACATTATATCCAGCATTCCTCGATTACTTAAAAAAAAAAAAAATGATGCAAAAGTTTTGATCCCTGACTTCATCCAATCTTCACATTTCTGCTCTGGAAAGTTATGCAAATTAGCACATATTTAATTTGATAATGCATAATTTGCATATTTAAACATTTCAGAAAGCCCAGGAAGCTACACACCCTCATGTTTTTCCAAACCGAAACGACTTTCTTTCATAGAAAATGTCCAACATGTGAACAAGTTCTTATGATTTCTGACTCAATTTGGTTTGTTTACAACAAAATGTTTTTGTATGGGTTTAGAAGACATAATAATATAATGTATGAGTCATATTAATAATGTTATTAAATTAATAATGTATTAGTCATATATATTAATTAATTAATTTAAATTTTATTTATTTTATTGAAAAATATAAATATAAATAAATAATATATAAATTAATATATATATAAAATAATAATTATATATATATATATATATATATATATATATATATATATATATATATATATATATATATATATATATATATATATATATTAATTAGTGCTGTCAAATGATTAATCGCGATTAATCACATCCAAAATAAAAGTTTGTTTACATAATAAATAAACAGTACACATACACATATTATGTATATATAAATAAACTCACTTTTGTGAGATACTGTATATATACACATATATACACACACACACACACACACACACACACACACACACATAGTCCCAATTCTTCGCAATTGGGAAAGATTTTTTTGAACGTTCTTCCACTAAAGAAAGGTCATACAGGTTTGAAACAATATGAGGGTAGGTAAATGATGTCCATTTTCATTTCTAAGTGAACTAACCCTTTAAATATAACACAGTCTTCTGTTTTACAGCACCTAAGACCTGTAAGGAAATCTGATATTTTTGCGTAGCGACCCTCGGACAAGTCAGCACTCTACTCCTGCTAGAAAACCGTGCAGTCACCAAATCAATGGCCATCTCTCAAGCGACCTTATTAATATCATCCAAACATGATTTATTATTTATTGCACCTGAATGTCTACAAGGGTCCGGGGCTATCTGAGGGATATCTGTGCGACAGCAGCCCATTATTTCCAGCATGTCATATTGAATTCTGCAGGAGTGCACTCAATTTTCCCTGAGCTGCAGGCCCGGGGCCAGGGGCCAGTTTCAGCGGGGCCGCCACAATGGCACGGGG
This sequence comes from Spinibarbus caldwelli, assembly GCA_039654775.1. Classification (NCBI taxonomy): domain Eukaryota; kingdom Metazoa; phylum Chordata; class Actinopteri; order Cypriniformes; family Cyprinidae; genus Spinibarbus; species Spinibarbus caldwelli. The sequence continues at coordinate 6,770,475 of CM077233.1, forward strand.
AAATCTGACAGGATCTCGCTGTCAAAATTACATTTCCGTCAGATGGAGACAGCCCCTCTGCAAGCCACTAATGGATTGGTCTTTTTTTCCCGCTGACGGAATGGAGAATCGATGACATCATGGCTGCGGGGACAATGGCTCCGGATTCAATGAGCATTGATGACTGTTTGAGAAGTATCAAGCCTTTGATCTGTGCCTGAACCTTTGGTAATGAGGAAGATCAATTTTGATTGTTGTAGCTGATGATCTATGAGGCTGAGGACAATTTCACACTCAAGCCGAGGCGGCCGTTTGTGGCGTCTAATTGATCTTTGGCTTAATTAAAATTCATCTCGCTCCATGCAGTCTCTATTTTGGGGAAGTTCAAGTAACAGCTCTGTCACCCAAATTGGCTCTGGCGAAAAGTTTGAACCTGTTAATCAGCAGGGGGAGCGGTAATGTACCACTGGGAATGGGGGTCTTAAAAAAGATATGAAAAGCTCCACATTGAAGTAAACATCAATCTGATTTAACAAGACACTGTCGTTAAAGGAACCTGAGGGGATTTATTAAAACGACACGTGCTAAGAGGTGTGGGATTGAATATTTCACACAAAATGGGAGCTGAAATGGTGCGATTTGGATCTGTGTGGCATGCTGAGGCAAACAGGGTGGTATTACGGAAAAGGAGAAGTTTATTTCTCAAGACAGAAAACATAAACGAAGAAGCATCCAGATGGAAGGCAATTAGCTGATTTATAGCGGCTGAAAGCCACTTAAGCTCCGCCTCTGTTTTGCAACTAAATGAAACCCCTGATGCCCTCTCGCAAAAAAAAGGACTGAAACTACTACTAATATAAAAACTAAATAAAACAAATTATCATCAATAAACAGCAATTAATAAAAACAATAAAATAACAAAAACAAGTAAACAATGTATAGTAAATAAAATCAATATATAATAAACAATAATAAATAAAAATAAAAATAATTTTTAAAAGAAAAAATAACTGAAATAAAACAAAATGACAAATAAACACACACATACACCTACACACATACATATATATATATATATATACACACACACACAATAAATAAAAAATGACAAAAATAAACAAATCTATAATGATAAATCAAAAACAACAAATAAATAAAGTTTAAACAACAAATAAATAAAAACATACAAATAAATAAAACAACAAATGAATTGAAATTAATTAAAAGCAAAAATTTAAAAATAAAAATAAAAAACAAAAACACCAAACAAAAAAAACAAACCCATACATGCTAGGGCTGTCACAATATTAAATTTTTCATATCACGGTTATTGTGACCATAAGAATTCACAAGAATTCACAATATCGATATATCGTGATATCTATAGATTTACAATAAGATGTAATTTGTTAACATTAGTTAATGTGTTAACTAACAAACAATGAACAATACATTACACAATTTATTAATCTTTGTTAATAAAAATACAGTCATTCATTGTTCATATTAATTCACAGCGCATTAATGTTTACAAACACAACTTGTGATTTTAATAATGCATTAGTAAATGCTGAAATTAACATGAACTAAGATTAATAAATGCTGCAGAAGTATTGTTCATTCTTATTTCATGTTAACTAATGTTAATTAATGAACCTTATTGTAAAGTGTTGCCATATTAACATCCAAACTGATACTTTAACCTGTTAACTTGTATACCCGTATTTTAAGCTCTTTAACCTATAGTTGCGCCAGCGCCACTGAAGTCATGTAGTAAGAGCGCTGATAATTCAGTTTCAAAGTGCATCTAGAAAGGCTGCAGATGAGGCATTAAGTGCATGACACTGTGACCAACTTAACATTTTACAGTTAAATATAGCAATGTGGTCGCTCAGTTTTTCAAGATCAGTTTTAATCATGTAACTGTTAATAATAGATTTGAACAAAGAAATTAAGTGTTACTACGCACGGGCTGTATTGATTGCAAATACAAAAATAAGACGAGCAAAGAAAACGCGGTACTTATTAAAATAATCACCCTTTACTTAAATATATGAACACAGAAAACCTCTATTAACACGTTAATGTAACATTTCCCATTCTATGACTAATAAAATAAATCGCAACTTACTCTGTATAACTGAACATGGCTCTTCTCGGAGTGGCTGCATGCGCTGCGTTGTCTTGTTTGACAGGTGTCAGTGTTAAGGTGCAATACTGCCACCTGGATGTCAACCAGGTACTGGCGCTGGAGTATTTACATGTGTTATCATAAGAGTACTCTTCATTTTAAATATTGCAGTTATCGCCAATCGTCACACACTAAATTAACACGATATCGATAATTGTTGCTTTGAATATCACGGTTATCGTCAATACCGGTATATCGCGACACCCCTAATACATGCATATCCAGCCATCAAATCGAGGTACAATAAAACAGTCAGCTCCATGCCCTGGATTCTCAACATTATATGTACCGAAAAAGTGATTCACCAGTGTCTCGTTCAGAAAGGTTCCCCATCTGCAGACAACAGACCAGCAAGCGTCCAACTGTGAAATGGAGACGACTGAAAAGAAACACTGGCGTTTTGTTTGAATGTGATGGATTACTCCCTTTACGGAAAAAAAGGTGGCAAAGGAATAGAGGTGGCTCCTCTAAGCTTCTTGTGCACGATAACGTGCAATTACGTTAAGCATAGCACTCAGAATGAACCCTACCAAGACAGGCAGTCAGTCTTAATCCCCCCTTTCATAATGGCTGCAAATTACATATTGCTAAGGATCAGTTACATTACGAAAACATTACAAGCAATTCTAGCGAATTATCTATAATGACCACAATGCAGTGTGCTTCCGGAGCCATTTAAACCACCTATGGAAACGTCAAACATTAAGGCACCCATCAAACAATAACAGCATGTCGTAAAATACTTGATCATTCTACATAACTGTTGTAGCAGCAAAAATAACTTCTACTGCTACTGCTAAAATAACTAAAAAATAAGTCACTTTATTTTAAGGTCCGATTCTCGCTATTAACAAACCATTAACTACGACTTTTTCCTCAAACTCCTAATTTGCTGCATATTAATAGTTAGTAAGGTAGTTGTTAAGTTTAGGTATTGGGTAGGATTAGGGATCTAGAATATGGTCATGCAGAATATGTGCTTTCTAAGCACTAATAAACAGCCAATATGTTATTAATAGGCATGCGAATAAACAACTAGCTAATAGTGAGAATTGGTCCCTAAACTAAAGTGCTACCCAAAAATAATAGTTTTAATATTGTTAAATAATATTTATCAAATTAATTGTATTATTAATTATTATTAAACTATTGATAAATAGTTTAAACTATTGATAAACAATTAATAACAACTAAATAAGTAAAAATAAAAGCAAACTAATAATAATAATAATAATAATAATAATAATAATAATAAATAAATCAATATTTTAATATTACTTCAGTGTATTTAAACATTTAAATAATATGTAAACATTTATTTGTTTAGATCAATAACAAATAAATTTATAACAAAAGTTAATTACTAAACTATAAAAATAAACAATAAATAAATAAAACAATTTATAAACAACTAAAGAAAAAAGCAAACTATTAGCAATACCAATAAATAACTAAATATTTAGATTTTTATTTCAACACATTTACAATACATTTAAATAAAAATGAAATATTTATGTAGATTAATAACAAATTTATAATAAAAATAAATAAAATAAAAAATAAATATAATATATTAATATAATTTGAAATTGCCCCATACTTCAGTATGCAGTGTCATAAAAATGAGTTAAAGAGTGCTTAAGACACCCAACAGTTATCTTTCTAAAAATGCACCATAAAACTGTGAATCACTGACAAATTAGCCAGAAGTCAGTATTTTTTTTTTTACTTTATGCAAATGAGCAGCAACTACCAATGAAAATGCAGACTGTGGGACACTAATGACACCTATTTAGGCTATTTAAGCGCTGTCAGTGTGTGAACACCTTTCACAGAAAAAAAAAATAAGGTCTTGGCCTCATACTGACACCAGTGACTCAACACAACATAAACGCTCACCAACTCATTACCAAATGAGAAGCAGGTCTCATTTTACATGTGAGCATCTATTTCCTTGAGAGGCCATCATTAGCAGTCTGCAACTGCATTGATTCTCCGGCCCAGCCTTGACTTCAATGCTACGTTTAGTGTGCTCACGGACATCACTGGGAGTCTCACTGTCCAGGCAGCTCTTCCCATCCACTGACGTCAGCAGATGAATGAATTCAGGATGTAATCTAGTAGCCTTCACAACAACTACAACCTGATGCAAAGGCGGGATCGATTGGGTCCAGTGCTGTAAATGGATTGCAGAGGTGTGCTGTCGGTGTCGATAGCGTGTGCTGTGCTGCAAACAAGAGGCCCTCCTCTCACATACCGATTCACTTATGCTGCATCCTGGGCCGCCTGAAGCAATACGAGTTCACTATTCCTGCATGGCATATTCTGAATAAATGAAAAGCATCGGTGTAATCTGGTGCTGATCTACCTTCGCACTGGGAGTTTAGGCAATGGACGTGACTCAGGAGATGATCTGGACCTTGTCAAAAAACCTGTATTCCACCTGACTCAGCTCTGTGTGGGACATAGGCGTTCAGATGGAGGTCATGTTTTCAGGAAACAGAGATGGTCGACAATTTTTGGGAGACTCACACAGAAAGAAAGACACAGACAGACAGACAGAAACTACTGCTAATATAGTAAAACATTAAAATAAATGATTAACAATAATACACAACAACAACTGTAAAGTGTAAACATGTCACTTCAAAAACCTTGTTTATGAGCTCTTTTGGTTTGGACCAATTTACAAATGTTAAATCATAAAATAAAATATTAAGGTTACCACTGCATCTTTCAGAAATAAATGCAGTGATTAATATATAGTTTATTTAGGGTAAACGTACCCATTAAGCTCACCAAAATCTACATGGAGACATTTTTAGTGCACAAGATATTGGTTTAGTATAGAATTTAAATTGGCCATAACATAAAAATAATTATCAGCTTATCAGTATCTATCGGCCAATATTATATTATAGTTACACATGTAAAAATACATGAAGAAGTGACCAAGGGCAAATAACTCTTTGCTGGCAGCTGAAAGCAGTGAAAAATGTTCTACAGAAATTACGCAAATCTAATTTGACAAAGTTCTAAAAATTTTACATGACAGCCAGCCTATGAGTGAATCTAAAACAAAAACTATAAATCAACATTTACACATTCATATTTGTCATTTTAATGATGATCTGGAAAATCATGACAAGACAAGTGAGGACAGAATTCTGGCTCTGTTGCAATAAACACAGCAGAGCTGATTTTGTTCTGCAAAATGGGAGAACACCCCCGAGTTGACTCAACACTCTGTCTAATAAGAAAGATTTCATATAAACACTATTAATAATCAAAAGAAAATTTCAATCTGAGTGGCTGATGCAATGAAATCACACATGAAAAACGCATTCAGTTTGATAAGTGACAGTCAATCAATGCATACGACAATGTATACATTTACACTGTGCATATTATTACATCTGAAGACTCAAATTAAATTAAAAAATGCTAACATTCTCATAACCACAAAACAAACAAAGACTGCCAAACTAGTCTAGTGGCATGCATAACGTTGCTTTTACTTTTCAAATATTTAACATGATTGGTCAATCCTACTTAGAAGCATCCATCACAGTTATATCACTATGATTTTTCCCACGTCTAAGATGCAGGAAAACACACACACACAGGTCCTGCTCTCCTCTTGCCCAACAGTCCATCACCCCACCACGATCCACAGCTAAAGACGTCAATGCTGCCGGCAGCCAGCAAGCTGCTAAAAACCAGGACAGTGCTCTGTTTCTCCCATCCCCCTTCAGGATGCAAAGGAGAGAGACCCTTAATGCAGAGCACCACAGGCTGTTACTATATCCACATCCATTCCCCATCAGGGATTACGTATATGAAACGCTCCATAATGCGTCAGGCAGGACAGCCATTGTTCAAATGCAACATCTTCCATCATGACCCACAAACGGAGATGGGCAAACATGACGCTCACGGAGGCCTCCATACTCAAGCAAAGAAATAGATGTGAACGGAGGCAGACACAACCTCTCCCGCCACTGAGGACTATAATCAGGGGTGCACATAAGTTTTTCAGCCTGGTTCTCATATGAGAACCTGGAGATTTGGTTTGGTCCTCACACGGGCCACGGCATGTAGTGTGACCCATAAAATATAACTATAAAAAATAAATTAATAATAGTGATAATATTATTGCACTTTTAGTTTTTTTTTTTTTAATAAAATAAACTAAATAATCAAGTGTGATATTACTATTTTATTTTACAATAAAAAGGGAGTATCACATACAAATAAAATTATTTTATAGTAAACAAATAAAATGCAATTTTTTTATTATTATTATTATTATTATTATTATTATTATTATTTGAATTTTCATCATTTTCAAATGTAAAATCGGCGAGCTTTTATTTTGGTGGGTTGCCGGCAAGTAAGTATATGCGCTTCCGGGTTTAGCGCTGCTGATGGAAGAGCATCAGTGAATGAAATGTCACAGTTTGGCTTTGAAAACGGCAGCGGCTAGCCTAGATTATGCTTTCAGTTTGAATAGAAATCTTATACAGTACAGTTTGTCGGTCTAAAATGGTAACTGTACATTAACAGCTGTCATCCATGTCGGTATGCAAATGCGCTGTCAGAACTTACTTATACAGCGCATTTTTAATTTTGGTCGCGCATGCGGACCTGCGGAGCACTTATGTGCACCCCTGACTATAATGAACAAACAAAGGCTGTGACTCCTATTTTAAGGTCAGGAGGACTGAGTTCAGAAAAACTAAACTTCTGATGAACCCATCACTAGGGTTGGGTACCGAAATCAGTACTTTTAAGGGTACCGACTGAATTGCATCGGTACTACAGAGTACCGATTCACATTAAATCATTCGGTACCAAATTTTGGTAACTGAGAACTCATTTGGGTGCATACGAGAAACAGACAGAGACAGAGAGAGCGAGACCCTGTGACACGATGTCACCCCTGCAACTCTTTAAAACACAACACACAGGGCAAACCGAAATGTTCTGAAGTGTGCTTACATTTCTAGAGTCATATGGTTTCCGCGAAAACACGGACAGGATGGAGGAGTCCATTCATAAAAATGGAATTTGAGATGAAAAGCCAGATGAAAGACGCTTTATTAAACGACTTTGGGCCAGTCCATCGCGCTCTCCTTCAAACGGCACAGAGCGTCTATTGAGCCTCCACCTGCAAGCCATTCAACAGACAAAATCTCTCAGAGATGTCAATATGTTGTATTGATCTCAATAAAACATGAAATTAAATATTGACTGACTGCTCTCTTCCAGTGCTGCGGAAAAATAGATAAAGCAAAGCCCTGAAAAAATTCAGGCCAAAGCACACAAAAGCCTGATTGTTCTTTGGAAACATTTGCAATTCGCAGTGTATGTCTGGATTCACATGCTGAGTTGTTTCGCTTGAATAAACATATGAATTTCATTCAGGATTAATTATAGAGTAGTAGCGTTTTAACCTATCGAAACGACGTAAACAACATAAGTGGGTGACATATCTTTGGCTTCAGAAGCCACACACATCTTACACGCACACACACACATCCCTGGAGCTGCGCCTTTCCTGACATGGAACGCTGCATTTGTCCAAGCATTTCACCCTGTGACAGCTTCCCTCCCCCAATCCCGGAGGATAAATGCACTTCATATGGGCAGAGGAGGAAAAAAAGTTGAATGAGAAAGTGATGAGAGTGTTGGAGAGAGGGAGAGGAGAAGAGGAGGAAGAGAAGATAAAGATGACAAGGCAGTAAAGATATTTTTCTGTTGGCCCCATCAGGCTTGTAGTCCAGATTTTCATTGGCTCTGCCAACATGTCAGCATTTTTACTTGTCATTTGAAATAAATTAAATTAAATTAATAAATAAATCCACACATGGAATCTTGCACATTTACAGATTTAAATATAGACTGACAATGCAATCAACTACTTATAAGAATTCAGCAATCTCTACAGTTAATAACACATTCCACACAGTTTTAAAAAATACATAAAAATAAAAAAGAGCCTGTTTTGTCATTTTCAACTCATTCTAACAGATGCTTCCAATAAAGACCAAAAATCTATATATCTGTGTACAGTAATTAAGGTTATTAATTACTGTTAAACAGACCTCTCTTATCCCATCTTGATAGCTCAACCAATTTTAAGTCTAAATGGTCAATTTCTCAGCTAAATTTCTGAAACTGCTGCCATCAACACAAACTGGTGTCACTTTAAATCTACTGACCAACAAAGAACGGAAGATTTTTGTTCATTTCCCCCAGTGGTGGCCTTCGCTCTGATGGAGTGACAGTGGCCATTCGCTGCTTTTCAAATCCAAAGAACGAAAACTTCCCAGTAGACTAGCAAACGCAGAAACAGAACAAAAATAGAGACACAGACAGACTGAGAAACATGCTGACAGAAAGTGTGAGAGAAGCACTGACAGGTCCAAAAAAAAAGGAAAAAACAACATGCACACAACCGCTGAGAATAACCAATATATCAGTTCAAATTGTTCGTTTAAAAAGGATTCAAAATTCCAAAGCAATGATTCATTTGCATACATGACTGAAACATGTAAACAAAGGAGAATTTTTTAATATACAAATACATTAATCCCCAAACTTTTTGTCCGCCAAACCTCTTTAACTGAAAATTTTGTTAAAATAAGTTAATAATTCAATAATTTAACACCACATTTGCATGTTCTCTAATGCTGGTTATTGGTCACGTGACATTCAGGTAAATAAAATAAAAACAATTTTTTTTTTTTTTTTTTTCAAAAACATTCGGAATAAAAAGCAGAACAGGGAAAGCCCTGAGTGTAAATGCACAGATCATTAAATCAATTAATATCAATTAGAAAAATGTGCATATGGTGAGCAATCAGTCTGCGCTCAGCGGCTTGTTTTCCCTCAAGGCACATCAGCATACATTCAGCATAATGCAGAAAACATGCCTTTCTCCACAGCTCTCACACACTAATCATCAATATATGAGAAAAAACACACTCAATCTCAAGTGTACACAACTTGTTTTTTATCTTTCACATCTGACAGCAGAAGATCAGCTCAAACAGTAATACAGAAAATTACGCAAGACCAAGCGCATTATGGGTATCAATTCTGCATATTCTCCATCTACATGAAATAAAACTGGTACAACTTTCAAGACATCTTTGCTTTACAATGTTACAAAACCTAGTAAGCTGCCTATGTAGGCAGAATCTCAAGATAAGTCCTAATACCTAAATACCTTGATATTAAAGTATTGCATATATGTATGCTTCACAGAGCATAATCGCATAATGCATGCTATGTGGAAAAGTAAATCTGCACTAATTATTAATGATTATTATTCATAATATCAATTATTTTCATAAAACTTAAAAAAAAAAAAACAGTAAAATTCTATACAACTTTGATCTAATAAAAAAAAAAACATAAAAATGACAATCTTATAACCATTTATTAAGGCAGACAATGTGTGCATATACTTCTATACTGCATTAAGTTCAGTGAGAGAGAACACACCTCAGCATTATCCTGGTTCACTGAGTATGCAGAAACACTGTCTTTATGTCCAAATCACCCTAAGCAAAGCCAAAGTCATGTTTTCTTGCTCAATTAAAGAGATCTCTCTCTCTCTCGCCCAGGAGCATCACTGGCACTAGCACTGACAGCGGACATCCATCAGTCTAATGCCTCGGAAAGATGAACCTGCGTGAGAGTTTGAGAACAAGTGCATTTAATCATAAGGACTACACTCAGCTGACTGAATATACACTCTCTGGAACCTCATTCTAACCAATAAGAGATCAGCAATAACTGTGGTTACAAGTAAAATAAAACAAAATAAAATAATTGTTAATAAAATTAAATAAAAGATAAAAGAAAAAGAAAAGAAAATTAAGTATGATAAACACTAATTATTAAGTATAATAATTAGTGTTTAATTAAGTATAATAAACACACTAAGTATTAACTAACAGAAAATTAGCATAGCATGACAAGTAGAAAGTTTTAAACATCAAATTTATGACTACATTCAAGTTCAATGAATGAATGAATGAATGCATGCATGAATGGTGCAAATTTTATCAATAACTACAAAGAATCATTTCAAAGTTTAAAAAAAAACTATTTATGGAAAGTGTCATAAACATTCCAACACCTATAAAATCTCCTCTGAGAATAAATGGGATAACTAGAATATAGACCATAGTTTAAAAATGATGCGCATGAAAAGTGGTCAATGATTTGTGAATACGGTCACGTCTCACGTAGGTGTGGAATGAACTGGAAGCTGACTGGCAGGAGTGTCCTGAACTAGAGGTGAAAAGTTTTAATGAGTCATGCTTTGCGCAGCTAAAAAAGATTTGACATTTAGATTCATGGGCATTGATTTCCCAGTGCAGGCTGGGAAAAGAGTTTTTGGAGAAGATACCTATGAATCAATTATGCTCTTGCTCAGCTGAATAAAAGTAATTCAATTCAGGAATACAACAGTACATATATATGCGTGTGGGGAAAAATAAAATAAAATAAAATAAAGTGACAGGGAGTGACTGAAATATGTCAGATTAGAAAAATAAAATAGGTTGCAATTCACATATATTTTAAATTGGTCGACTAAAAAGAGCATCAGCCCAACAGCAGGCAAAAAATGAAGCCCACTTATCTTCATGCTTCAACAGCATCAGAACCAAATACCAAAATGTCACATCTAGGGATAGAGGCTGACAAATAACTCCAACCAAACTATCAATCACAACTATCAGCATTAGTGCAACTGACAGCAGCTCACAGCCGCCACGGTCCCCTGAAAGAGCTGCCTCTCAAAATGACACTCACTCCAGCGTCTCAGCTCATTGGCTGGCTAATTAACCAGCGCCCACTTCATCTCTGACACATCAACTCCAAAGGGTTTCCAAAAAAGTCTGTCCGAGCCCAGAGACATTTGACTGGAGAATGCAGCTCGTAATTGAAAGTCATAACCACATGCTGATCTGATGGTCTTGAGGGGGTGAAAAAATATTTACGAAGCACACGCATTAATAATTAAAGTCTCTCCATGACCTTAAGCAAAGAAAATATTAGGTTTGAGCTGGCCGTACGTCAGCCGAGCCAGTTGAAAGCTTAAATGATTCTGCAGTGCTGGAACTGCAGTAAAAGAGAGAGCGGCCTTTCAAAACCAGATTTGTGCCTGTTTGTAACTTGTGATGCTGCTCCAAGGACATTAAAGTCAACATGTCAAAATGTGCTTGCAACACATTGATACATCTGTAATGTGTTTTCAAATAAAACTAAATATTTAAGAAGAAGGGGGAAAAAAGAAGTGCTGAAATATTAAATAGTGATCCTTTGGGCACATTTATCAACAAATAAAAATGGCAAAATAACACATTATCAGCAAAAATACATGTTTGTTCAGTACAAAACAAGAAGTTTAGAAGAAGTTTATGTTCGGTACCCAGATTCTCACTTTTTTTATTAAAATAAATAAATATATATATATATATATATATATATTTTTTTTTTTTTTTAACAATTGTTTGAAAGAAATGAATACTTTTATTTAGTAAGGTCACATTAAATTGATTAAAAGTTACAGTAAAGACATTTTTAATATTGCAGAAAATGCTGCTCTTTTTAATTTTTTAGTCATCAAAAAAATGCAACATTTTAAAATACTGTCACAATATTATTGAACAATTTTTCTGTATTTTTGATCACATAAATGCAGCATTTTATGCCACACAATACATATTTCAACACACAGTGCTGGGTAGTAACTGATTATATGTAATCTGGATTACATAATCAGTTTACAAAAATTAGATACTTGTAATTAGATTACATTAAATATTAAACTCTTCATAATCAGATTACAGTTACTTTTTATTACATAAGATTACACAATTACATACAATGACAGTTAATTGTTCATATTTTGATCATTTGATTCACAAACTTCTTTCCTTTAAATTTTACTTTTTAAAATTCTACTTTTATACATTGTAAAAGTCTTCGAAAAGCTTTTCATCAACTCACAAACCCCTGTAGTTCATTCACGAACCCCAGTTCCCCTAACAAAGAATGACATTTTAGATCAAAAGTAATCTAAAACTTTTTTCCACCATGTTTTATATATTTAAATATACATACTAAGAATTATTTTTTTTTAAATCATAAATGGTCAGAAGTTATTTAAATTTCAAAGTAAGATGAGACAAAATTAGATTTTAAAATTTAAGTATATCATATTAAATTTTAAAAATAGATATTTTTAATATATTTCTCATCAAATAAATGCAGCCTTGTATTTCACACTTTTTATTTTTAATGAAAACTGACCAGACTGAATGGACGGTTTCACCACTGGAGCTTTGAGAAAATTAATTGCAAATGTTTATTTCATCACTAAATCTTTCCCAGATGGTCTAAATATAAAAAAGACTGTAAGTGAGCCATGTTTAATAAAGTAGAGAAGCCACACTCATGAAACGAAACCGCATCAGCTGTATGATTTGTATGATATGGGCCTGTCTGTGCTCTGCCAGCGAAGAACAGGCTTTTACAAGCTCTAAAACTATACAGGGAATTAGGAGAGGACTTCCATTCCCCTTCAACAGCTGACTTTTACAGCTTCTCCAGTGTCGTACGTTTACAACCATAATCCCATGCCTGTTAGAGAGGGCCAGGGCCCACACTGAGGCTCCTAGTGTGTGTGTGTGTGTGTGTGTGTGTGTAGAGGCCTTTATTCATATGAGCTGGTGATTTAGGGTCGTAAGGAATGCCTTTCTGTCAAGTGTCTCTCCTTCATCACAGGACCCTGGCCATGAATTACAGTAAGTGCCGAGACCTGCAGAGGAACCTGACAGCACTTACATGCTTGCATCTGCCCTAACACACACACACATAGAGAAACCGCTCTGAGACTGAGCGATAGCTTTATGGAAAGCCACAAACCCAATAGAATGGAGAGCGACACTGATTTTCATTTCACTGGATGAGAGAGCATGTGAGAGAGGAACTGAGTCAGTATGGGATAAACAGGAATTCAGCAATGCTAAGAACAAACACTAACACACTTTAGCTGTGTCAAGAATAAGAGGTATCATTTCTATCAGATTCCACATGAGACAATGTTTCACTCGGGAAGAGATCTGCAGATAGCTTCAGGCTGTTCACACTGGAAGCGAAGTTCACTAAAGTGAATTTTAAAGACTGACACAGGTGCAGGTACCTAGTGACCAGGATCAGTACAATGCTGATATATAATTTTAAATTTAATGAGTACAAAAGTCACTGAAATCAAACAAACACAATATTTAACTGAAATTCACACACTGAAAACTAAAAGTGCCTATAATGCCATTGTCGATATTTCCAATAGGACAAAATAACCAGTTTATGAGCAGCTTTAAGTTCTAAGAAGACTTCAGCAAATACCTACATAAAATTGCATACCAAACATGGACTTTGCATGGGTTAATTTTAAAATGGCAAATTAAAATAGATAATTTTAAACTATGTTAGCATCGCTATTACTCTGGATTATGTTTAAAAAAAACAAAAACAAAGATAAACTAAAGATAAAAATAAGTCCAGAGACCAGAAACTGAGATGAGAGATATGAGAGATATATGAGATGAGATGAGATGAGGAGATGAGATGATATAATTAGTGCTGTCAAAAAAAATAAATAAATAATCGCACATTTTTTTCTGAAATTAATCGCTGGTGGTCAACCCTAGCCCCACCCCTGCATTCAATATTTTTAACGCGTTAAACTGAAAAAATTAATCGCCTGCATTAACACGCTAATTTTGACACCACTAAATATAATATAATAATTAAACTAAATTCTAAATATAAACATTAAAATAAAAATCTACATTATTATTTACATAATAAAAATTGTTATTATAAATAAATTATAAATGGTCAGACAATAGTCAATTAAATTTAAAGAAGGAAGGTAAGATAACACAAGATAAGATTTTTATATAAGACTATATTATATCAATTAAAAAATTAATTTCATACAGCTACGGAATGACTGGTGCAGCATGTCAAAAATATAAACACCTGAAAAGTCTCCGGTAGGTGTGTACGAGATGTACTATTATGAAGAAAAGGATTATAGTGAAGAAAAGGAAAAAAAAAACATCCTGCACATCACAAAAGAAACACGTTGCGTAGCATCTTTCACAACACGTCAGAACAGGCACTTCTAGTCTATACAGCTGTGTTAGGCTACACTGTGTTCAGGGACTTTCCATTCGCAGTTTTGTAACAAACTCTGCAACTTTTTTTCCATGGATTAGCCATAGCGAATAATTTACTATGCAGCCGAACAACAACAAAGCGGCAAACAATCTTGTTGATTTGATTAGGTCTCAGTCACGTAACCAGTATGAAGCGAGCATAGGATTTGAGCTCCCGTGGCGTGACGCATCGCAAATAGACAAAGAACCTTGACAGAAAGGGTCCAGGTGTGACTGAACCCCATGCACGGAAAGAACAGTGACGAACACAGATGTCAGCCCAAATTTACCCATTCTGCATGCATGACGGGGCTTCACCACACCTCTAGGCTGTATACTTTGAGTACAGAATGAATAAATGGAAAAAACCATGGGACAAATGGGATAATTTTAGCTTGCCGTCTTCTGCAAATGGTATTTAAATTCGCAATTATGCATTCATTGCGATTTGATCTGACAGCCTCAGCCTTCCAGGCAGGATGGGGGGGTCTGTTATAACGGCAACTCTTTAATTGCTTTTGGAAGCGGCAGGCCCAAATCAGCCATCTTATTTGGATGATGCTCATTGTGGTTCTCCAGCAGCCAAACATCAAAAAAATGGCAGAAAACTGAATCGGGTTTGTTTGGATATGAAACAAAGGGCATCCTGAGATCGTCTGGCCTCTAGTCTTCAACGAAAAAGAGCCCGAGGACGTCAGAAAGAGCCCCCTTGGCACTACAGTCCAATGTGTTTTTGGTTCAAGAGTGTCAGCCAACACGTAATCCGTTCCACTTCAGAGGGTCTCAGGACATCTTCAAGATGGGGACAAAACGTGTCATGCTTTGGGCAAATGCATAACATCTTTGCCACCCCCATTTCATCAGGGTCACTAGAACATTCCTCTTTTGCACTGAAGCGGGTACTTGGAAGTCGTCCAAAGCGGGAGTGCTGGAACATCTGAAAAGCTGGGGGACACGTTATAACACTACACAGCCTGACTCATGAATATGAATTACTTGACATGACGTTCACCCAGAAGTCCTGCACAACTCGCTGACAGCATTTGGTAAATAAGCACTGGTTATAGTCGGATTATTGTAATATTTAAATCATTTTTTAAATGACTGTAAAAATATTTAAATATTAAAAATTTAATAACATAAGACAATAATTATATATTATAAAAATGTAAAATATATATATATATATATATATATATATATATATATATATATATATATATATATATATATATATATATATATATATATATATATATATATATATATAAAGAATTATTTTTTTTAAATTAATGTTATACAGCTACAGAATGACAATACACACTCAAATGTTAGGGACAGTTACGTTTTTTTTTTTAAATGTTTTTGAAAGACGTCTCTTTTGCTAATCAAATCTGCATTTATTTGCTCAACAATATAGTAAAAACTGTGAAATATTATAACAATTTAAAAGAACTCTTTTCTATTTTATTATATTTTATAATATAATTTATTCTTGTGAAAGCATAGTTGAATTTTCAGCAGCCATTACTCCAGTCTTTAGTGTCACATGATCAATCAGAAATTATTCTAACACACTGAAGATAGATAGATAGATAGATAGACAGATAGATAGATAGACAGATAGATAGATAGATAGATAGATAGATAGATAGATAGATAGATAGATAGATAGATAGATAGATAGATAGATAGATAGATAGATAGATAGATAGATAGATAGTTTTAGTCCCCGTTAATGGCTGCTGCATGCTTGGTTCAGAAACAGAACACGTTTTAGGGTGAGGACACCCTTGGAAATGTTCAGACACGCAGATGGTTTCCTTGTGCGGCTCTGATGGACAGCTTCACTCCTCCACGTTCCTGATCACACACAAGTGACGTAACATGACAGAAGAATGCGTTAGCAAAACACGCAGCTGATTTGGTTCATCTGCAGTAACGACGACAACCTCCAGATATGCAGTGCTATGATGATGCCTCGTCTGAGATGTTCTAGGTTCTGTGAGTAGACAAAATCAGCCGCCAAGAAATCCCAGTGGCATTCTGTGCCACAGCACCCTATATTTAGCTGACAGGCTCTTTCAGAGATCCTTCAAGAAGCGTGCTGACACAGACCTGAGCTCCTGCTTAACACAGTTTCCCATAACCCTCAGCAATAAAATCAGTCCAAGAACGAGCAAACTTTTTACAAGTAATCATCATGCAATTGGTAGCATCTCGGTGTCATTTCTATATGAAATAAATTCACATCATACAGAAGATAAAGAAGTAGGTCACTCACATGACGAATGGAAACAATGGCAGTAACTGCAGGGACAATCCATGCATGATAAAGCACACAGGCATATACAGTAAATAAATATTTTTGTCATTTAATTAGAGGTTGCAGTTCAGAATTTGTTCTTTATTTTGCATGAGTCACACTGACTTATGATCTTAATTCCATGCAGGTTGTTTAATTAAAACAATTTTGGACGCTACGGTGGTGAATCACTAGGGAGTGATTCAGAATATTTATGGTTTATAGGGCTGCACAATTAATCGAATAAATTATTGAGATTATGATTATGGCTAAAAGGCTTCATTACTGCATTCCATTCTGGTTTTCTTTTTGCAGTGGTTGAGTTTTGTAACCAGTGACAGACATGAATGCTGCTGCAAAGGCTTTTAAATTAAGGCCTTTAACTTTAAAAACGACAACAAGGCTTAAAGAAACAGTGTTTTTGTTTAATTTCTGTAAGAAACTTCAATTAAAACTCAAAAAGAAACTTTAGAACCAAAGCAAAAAAGTGAAAAGTGAACTGAGCCATGAATCCATATGAATCCATTGGAGCCATATGAATCCATTTTCAAGTCCAGGTACAAATGTGAATGCGAAGAGAATTTTTTTTTTTTTAATTCACAATTTTAATTCAAAATTTAAATTTAATTCAAAATTCATAATTTTAGTCAACTGAAAGAGGTTTGAGTCTGGTTCTTTTTAAAGGACTCAAATGTGAACAGCCCTAGAGAGTGAGGATTCTTTCGTCCTGGGTTTAATTTGATTTCACAAGGCAAAATTCCAAAATGGACCAAAATTTCTTACTAAAGTCTCTTACTATGAGCAAACTGTTACCGTATTGGTCAATTCTTGTGTTCCATTTACATTAACGAGAAATTGGACCGATTGCAACTGCTATGTTCATAAATAGAAGGCCTATCGTAATTAAGAATAACTGTCTAACCATGGTTAGTGTAAATTGCAATTATTAAAGATAACATGACAACTGTATTTTACATGTATTATATTATTTATTATATTATTACATTATATTACATTTTATTATATAAGATCTGGGATCCAGTGTGAATAGAAAGTGGACCACGATTAACGTTGAACAAAAAGATAAATATTTTAATTTTTAAAATATCAATTTCACAGCATTAAAAAAAAAATATGGGCCTATTTAACTACATAATTCCAAGTAAAATATACAAAAATAATGTATTAGGCTTAAACTGTAATGACATGAACAACACAGACAGTTAAAGAGTTGCAAAAAAAAAAAAAAGCACCAGATTCTGAATCAAGTTCTCTAAACTAGATGTTAAAATGCCTTAAAAGTTGAAGAATTATAGGTTATTTAATCTGTAGTTATCTCATTCAACATGCTGCGATTTTAACGCTTTTTTGTTCTTGCAGTAAAAGCAACAGAAATCTCTTCAGACAAATTTTACTGTAAAAACTTAATAAACAGAGGGTTTATATATATTATATATTAGGGTTGGGCGATGTCTACAAAATTGGCATCGGACGATGTCTACAAAATTGGCATCGGACGATGTCTACAGTGAAACATCGTGATGGATGATGACATCGGGGGCGTGGCTGGGGGGGGAAGAGGGGGTGTTAGGGGGTGTGCCTGAAGAGTGAACGATTGCTAACAGTTGCCTGTTACATTACAGTACATAAAATTTAGGGTTAGGGTTGTTCCCCCAACACACCAGCCTAACCCTGGCTGGTGTGTTGGGGGATCACGATGCCGGCTCAACATCATGATGCCTATCAGCCATCGGTAGGCATCGTCTATCGGCCAAACTAATATATATATATATATATATATATATATATATATATATATATATATATATATATATATATATATATATATATATATATATATATATAAATAATATGTGTGTGTATATATATGTGTGTGTGTGTATATTATATATATATATATATATATATATATATATATATATATATATATATATATATATATATATATATATATATATATATATATATATATATATATATATATATATATATATATATATATAGTCCTGTAGCTTTACACTGGAAGAAAATATGTCTGTGGTAAATTGCAGCAAGGTATTTCAATGTAGAGCGGCCGGTGATTTTCTAACATCGGCAAAACAGATACTGCTCATTTGTTACAGCACGTCGATCTAATTTCCTCCCACCCATCATAAATAAACACCCACCAGCAGCAGGCGGCCCATTTTCACCATTACAGAGCAGTGAGATCTTTGCAGAAGCCCGAGTCGCCATTGATCTGTGTGCAAGCGGATCGGAGGAGTCCACTGGGCAGCCCAGTGGGTGCAGCGTTTCAGCGTGTGATTTTTTACAGGGAGACAAAGATAGAGTCTTAGCAGCAGCTTGAACAAACAGACAGCATCTAAGCCGCCAGTGTGCCCGTTTCCCCCAATCGCTAACCGCATCACTCAGACAAATGGAAAAATTGCGCAGGCCCTCGGGCTGACCAGAGCCAGCGCAAAGGGTCGAAAATATCCGCCAATGTCTCCGAAAAACTGCACATAAACTGGCTTGATTTGAAAATTATGCACAGCTCAGTGCACAAAGAAGAAAATCTGCAGAAGAGGTCTCGGGGTCCTCAGCTGCTTGCAAGACTGGAGACGTCAGCAGAAAAGACGAGCTGGATTAGAGCCTCGCTCTCCGCCGTCCCTGTAAACTAAAGCAAGCTCATGTCAGAAACACAATTGTTGAGAAGGCTCAGAATAGCTAAATCCCTTCAGACCACAGTCTGACACACACCTCCTACCGAGAGACGAGTGGTCAGGCGGCCGGCACACCAGGCACACGTCCCTCAAGGACACTTTACAAAGCGCAAAGCAAACAAGCATTACGCTGCAGCTCTGAGGAGATAAGGCGGCATTATTTTGCCTTGTCTTTAGCCATTTGCGATGTCTTCCATGCTGTTTCATGTTGCACGAGGGCTTCGGTGGGGGAAACGGAGCCAGATGTGCCCGGGTCTCCGGCGATGGGGCTGATTCACAGAGACAGGGGCCGAAACGCTGCGAGGCTTGAACATTCTCCACCACTGAGACCTGGCGCTCGTAAACTCCTGTGCGGCTCTTTCCCATCAAGTCTGAAAACGTCCATTTGGTTTATCAGCTTTGAATTACTACAGCTAAACCCAACATTATGCAGCTCGTCCGCTGAGGTTTTGTTTAACGGAGGTGACGTGGGGTTTTACTAAGAGCAGGCGGTTTTTGGGGGCGTAGAGATGAGAACAAAAGGGCTGAACTTCTGTCCTGCATAAATACTGACCGTCTGTCATCTAGATCAAAGAAGCCCATAATTTTACCATGGGCACTCACATCTTTTTGCTGCATAAACACACTGATTTCCTGAAATGAGAAACCATATTTTTATCACAACAACTGATAGACAAAGATCAACTGAAATCAACTTAAAACTAATACCACTGGACATTCGGATATACTAAGCAAATAATATCTCAGCTTTTTACCCCCCCGATTCAAACAGTAAACTATAATTCTAGGTATACAAAAGCACAAAGCAATTTATCGTTTTTTCTACTTATACTGTACATGAAAACTACAGCTTAAATTATTGCCCAATATCAGTACAGGCCAAAATGTCTACACAAGTGTGGTGAAAAACTTACAGCTAAAATGATAAAAATCAATCAAAATTATGCATGCACAAAATAGTGGTGAAAATAAAATAAAAAATAAATAGGAAGCAGCTGTACATTACAGTGTTTTTATGCAGTAAAAAAAAAATCATATTAGTATTAACCATTAATTAACCACTGACCAATAATGGCCAAATTTTCAATATTGCTGCTCTAAAATTCAATGAAAATAGATTTTTTTTTAAAAACAGTTTTATATTTTTTGACATTAATATTGGCCAACACTTTCTAGTTGTTGCATCCCTAATTAAAATTAACTTAATATAATATAACTAAAATAATATAAAAAAAATAATAATAAAAATAATAATAATAATAATAATAATAATAATATATTATATTATATTATATTATATTATATTATATATATATATATATATATATATAAAAATTAATTATTACCATTAATTTTACCAGCTAAAATTTCAATATCAATGCAATAAATTTAGGGCTGCAACAACTAATCGATAAAATCGATTATTATCGATAATGAAAATCATCGACAACGATTCTCATTATCGATTAGTCGGGTCTGCCCACAGTGCACATCCAACTTCTGCCGGTCGCGTCACATTAACGTTACAGCACTGAATAACGCATTTCTGTGGCCAAAATGCATCTAAAATAGTGGAGGAAACAGAATGAGATGTTGCGGGAGAAGTACATGATCCAAGCTGCACAAAACATGAGAATTCTTTATTTTAAGCTTTAAGCTAATGCATTAGCGTAATGGCTTGCCTTGTCAGACGCTTTGACAGATGCGTGTGCGTCCTCAGCGCAAAAACGTTCAGTTTACGGTCATATCCTTATCTGTAAATGTCACAAATTCATGCGAGCATTTTTGCATAAAGTTCCGTCCTGACAGTCTGTGTTAAGTTTAAATCTTTACTGAATGAGCGGCGGGTGCGTGAACATGCGTCAGAGAGGGATTAATATTCACCGCAAAAACATTCATTGTGCTGAAATAACTGTTGCTGAACATTAAATTAAGTTTTAAAAGTCAACATGTAGTGCACGTATTTTATGAGAGTAGGAACTGTAAAGGGATAACCGCGTATAGTTGTCTGAATATAAATATCAGACACATAGCCGCCTTTTACAGGATAAAGAAATTACAGTAAACATGATTGTGATCAAAAAGTTGGTTAACACTGAGTTTGTGTTTTTATTCGTCTTTATTCGTCTTTATTATTATCTTAATTTTTGATGAAAAGATTTCAACTATAGGCCTATATACAGTGCTTAACAAATTTATTAAAACAAATGTATTTAAGGTTTATAGCAAATAATGTAAGCTTTGTGCCACTGCTGTTCCAAACTAACAGTATTGGTGTTTACTAAAATCATTTTTTAGCTATCTGTATTGGTTAGTCCTCCAATATGCATAAGCTCTTTAGTGACAGTAGGCTATTTCTAATGCTATAATATAATTATTGCTGTTATCTATGAAAGAATGAAGATCTAGATCTATGAAATATTTTTTCAGATACCTAATTACAGTCAAAAAGTACCTAATGCCAGCAAGAATGCATACTGTTATGAAAGGCAGGAGGCTATTTTTTTATGTGAATAAAAATTTAGTTGTTTCCGTTTGTTATTTGCCCAATAAATGACAATAACATTTTTAGATTTAAACAATTCTTTGACAGATTCCTAAAATATTTGTGTTTTCTCTTTATTATGACAGGTGGTCTAATAAATTGTTAAGCACTGTATGTTTTTATAGCATTCAGTTGGCACGTTTGTTTGAAGGACATTGGGCAGAATGTGGAAGTGTTTTTGTCAATAAAATAAAAGAAGAAGAAAATTTTGCTTTTTTTTTTAATCCGATTAATCGATTAATCGAAAAATAATCGGCCAACTAATCGAATATCAAAATAATCGTTAGTTGCAGCCCTAAATTAATTAATTAATTAATTAATTAATTATGCTTAAAGCTGCAGTCCGTAAGTTTAGCCTCTTTGTCGCTGGCTGATTATGTACTTGCTCAAATATTGATTTTGGATAATTTTTAACCAAAAAAAGTTATGGACTGCAGCTTTAAGATTAATACTTAACTCTTAACTTAATGAGGATCAAATATAGGTATTTAACACTTTTGAATTCAACTAAAATAGACTTCCAACTAATGCTATAAATAAAAACTTGGAAATTAATTTTCAGGCATCCATATCTCATGAGAATGTAATGCTTTACACGCCTGCTTATCATATAGCACAAAGCCACTGTTTCTCCCCAGACTCACACACTCAATACTGCAATTAAAGCATCATCGCCGAAACCCATATTTCTGCATAACTGACACTTTCTAAACCAGGAACTGTAAAACAGGGACACAATATTCTTCATTCAGGTTTACACATTACTAATGTAGACACTTTCTGTCTAACAAGCTCCAAACAATTAGGCCTTTCAGAGGGAGGAAGTTCCATCTTGGAGCCATTCCTGCATCATTAGGAGGAATCCAGCAGGAACTGTAATTCACTGTCAGCAGTGCAACAACAGCCTGTAAATTTATGCTGCACGTCAACACAGGCGACACCGCACACACTCAAGACGGCTACATTTCCACCGCACACAAGTGAAGGTCACCCAGGGTTCAATAAAAAGACATGCACGACTTAATGCATAACCGATACATTTTCTAGGACAAAGAAATTGCAGATGCAGAGAGATGGTTATGACAAGGTCTTCGTCAGCAGAACGACACCCTTGCAGACATGATGTGTCAGAGGACACTCATAGATTGGTCATTTTTCTCCAGACCACAAGGTCAGGGCAAAGTCAGATGAAGGGAGGGGTGGGTGTGGAGCTCAAGAGGAGGAAAGAGGCGAAAGTGTGTTTAAACTCAGGGTCTCTGGTGGGGTTCATATGTCCCCTTTCTCTTCCCCTACAGACTTCTCCATAACAGCTACTGCCAAACTTACACTGCTCAATGTCCACAGCAGGGTCACAAATTAACCACAGGAAGAAAATGCCACAGAAAGTGATAATCCCAAAAATTTCGAAACATGGTAAATATGCAAAATAAATAAATAAATAAATAAATATTTATTAGGGCTGTCAATCGACTAAAATATTTAAGCGCGATTAATCGCATGACTGTCATGAGTTAACTCGCGATTAATCGCAATTAAATCACTTTTTAAATTAATACTTTTCAAGTTTTTAATACTCTAATTGACACGGCATTGACAAATATGGATGCTTTATGCAATATATGTTTATTATTAGTGAAACCATAGTTAATCTAGAGCATGAAGACTGGACATCTTTCAGAGGTCATAGATGTTTTTCAAAGAACTTGTGCATGTCTATTACACACATGAAAAAAGAACATAGAAATACCAAGTTCCCATTACTTCTCTTTATTTGCACTGAGCAATTGACTTAGACAAGCCATTTTCACACTACAGGGCAGCTCACTTCTTCTGAACATGCTAAATGTACATTTATTATTTATTATTACATTTGTTTGCCTCTCTGTGCCCACATACTGTATTTTGATGCAGCTAAATTCTCAGTAAAAAAAAAAAGTTTTCATTGATATATTTTTTTCATAGATATATTTTCTGTTATAACGGAATGAATATGAAATAGTGACTAAAACACGACCCATTAAGACTAACCAGCTCTACCTTCCAAGATGTTAATCTGCACAAAAATCCTTATTTATAATCGAGTCGCCATCTGATAAAATCAAATAGCCTAAACATAAGATAAAGACAATAGCTGTTCTGTGATTTCGGCTATACTTGCATGTAAAATTAGAGAAGCAACATAATATAGTTTAAAAGATAATATAAAAGCAGCACTATGTAACTTTTGGCGCTCTAGCGGTTAATAAACAGAACTGCACGCATCCCGCGGAAGAACATTCTAACTGGAGCTACTTCTCTAAGTTTATGTATATGGCGATTCACGCAGGCATGTGTTACTCCGCAGCGGTGACAACCCGACCAGGCTACAATAGTCCAAAAATAAGCACTTATTATAAGTGTACCGTAGTGATTCGGGATAAGACAAAAACACGGTTTGGAAGATGAATTCATGATGTACTCGCTCATTATATGCATTTTGCAAATTCTGAACACAGAAAAAGTTACATGCTAGAGAGAGAGAGAGAGAGAGAGAGAGAGAGAGAGAGAGAGCAGCATAGCGCGAAAGAGAGACCTCACGCTTTTGCGATGTACAGTACCGGCTAGTCTCAGAAACTAAATAAGTTTTGGGCAAAAACTAAAGATTGGTCGCTAGGCTCTTTTTGAAAAAAATAAATTAAAAAAAGGTTGCTAAAGGGGTCTGAAAAGTCGCTAAGCTGGCAACACTGACAGCATCTCCATCCATTTCTCCAACCAAGGGTTAGGCCACGGCTCAAACAGAAAATGTGCGCTGTGTTAATAAAATTAGTGCCGTTAAAATGAATTTGCATTAACGCGTTAATTTTGACAGCCCTAATATATATATATATACACATACACATATACATATATATACATATACATATACATATACATATATACATATACATATACATATTCTTATTCATATCTTTTTCTTTTGTTTCCACTCGCGATCTTTGCAACACACATTACATCAAGTATTTCATGGCATACTCGTTTTATGCGTTTTTGGCGCCACCTATAGTTGTGGGTGTATTATTGACATGTCAAAGTCTAGACCCCGAATATAAGACGACCGCGTTTTTTCAGATGTATTTCCAAGAAAAAAAACATCGCCTTATATTTGGGATAATACAGTATATATTATGAATAATATTTTTCTGAATTTATAGGTAACTGTTTCATGAATAGCCCAGACTGAGAAAATATGCCTTCATAAATTTAATTTCAGTGGGTAAAATCTTAATAAACATTTATTTTTGATGCCAGCCTGCAGGTTCCAAGCGAAAGTATCCAAAGCAGGGCTCGCAAAATCGCTAGCCCGATGTCCCGGGCTATTGTGTTTTCCAGTCGGGCTACCAAAATGTATCACTGCCCTGCCCGACGGGCTACCTTAAATACAGGGCTCCCACGGGTCCTTAAAACTCTTCAATTTAGTTGTATCAAACTTAAGGACATAAAAGGTTTTAAATACGTTAAATGGTTTAAGAAATGTCTTAACTACAATTTCAAAAGGTCTTACAGTTGGGGACGGAAAGACAAGAATGGCGATACAGCTGGATTAAACTTCAAAAGGCAATGATGCAACTGAATAAATATGAGCACTGCACGTTTCAAGTCAAAACGAGGCGCAGATGTCTTTATGTGAATGTATCTGAAGGGAACTGACCATACCTGTCAACACTCCCGTTTTTCCCGGGAGTCTCCCGTATTTCACACCCATCTCCCGCCCCCCTCCCGTTTTGTTATGTCTCCCGGGAACCTCCCGTAATTTGTATGTCCCAAATCTAGTTATATGAATAATCACAACCGACTGTCCTCAGAAATGTGTCGTTGGCATTTTTATTTCATCTTACCTATAACGCCTGATAAAGCAGCGTTTATGAGCGCGGATGGTGCTGCTTTGTGTACAGCCGCTAACAGGGAGTTTCTCTGAGAGAAACCGCTGTATTAAGCCGCTCCTAAAGCGCCACCTCGTGGCAGAGAATGAATTTGCATTTCCAATAAGCCTTTCTTGCTGTTTATGGTCAGATCAATGCAAATATCGACACGTTTTTACACAGCAAACACATAAGAGTTGTAAATGAGAAAGTAGTTAACCCCCTGGGGTCGGGGCTCATTTTTTTTCTTATCAGTGTGAAAGACACTAAAAATACTCCGTCGATTTTGGTCATACAGATAAGTGTTATACATCAATTGAAACTTTGAAGTATCTATTTTTTTTCGGGTACACTCACAATAAAAACAAAATGTTGTGGTTTTGGAAAATAAAGAAAACAAACAGGGTGCGCTCTCTGTCTTCGCCGTCTCCACGAGCTGCTTTTAGAAACGTGTCACTAAAATGAACTGTAACTCAGCGAAATCTCAACACGGAGACATGGGAGTTATATCTATAGAAAGCTTGAAGTGTCTACTTTTAAATGAAGTAAGTCTTATCAAAAACAAATATTCTGTGATAAAGTAATCCGTATGAAACCAACACGATGTTCAGTCTTTCCCGTCTAACTCATTATCTTTAATGCAATCCCGCCCCCTCGCGGCTCGCGCCGTTCATATGTAAATATCCACGTGAGACATGTGCGCATGGAAACGCCCAACATAAACAAAGCGTGAGGAGTTCGTTCATCGCGACTACTGTCCGTTTCTGCAAGAAGACGCGCTGAGTAAAGGCTGGATTTCCCTCAAAAGAAGAACAAGATTTCATCGAGTAGAGGAGATCAATCTGATGAGTAAGTAATGTTTCTTTTTTGCATTAGTTAACGTGTTATTGTGACATAAACAAGAACACATTTACTAGTTAGGTTGTTCCCAAACTACAACATGATGAATGCTAGGCATCTAAGAATGTTTAGACCATATTTATTATTAATACTCTGTTCACAAATACATTTTAATAACATGCTAAACAATAATAATTAGTTTCTCAGATGTAAAATATCCTTTTTTATAGTACAAAGCATGTGTGAGTCTATGGCTATAGAATCATATCATAAGCTACAATAAAACCATACATACTGGGCTATATGACAACAAAATCATAGTTGGGTTTTTCCCAAACTATAATTCCTGAGTACAATGTTTGAAATCGAGTAAAACATTTTGAATATGAAAGGCAATTCATTGTATTTAAATTGATTACGGCACGATGATGTTTTCATGGTCTATATAAAACAATAAAAGTAATATGAGTGTACACTGTAACATGATCAATGCTACGAGTCTAAGTATGTTTAGAACATGTTTATTATTAATAGCCTACTCTGTTCAGAAATAGATTTTAATAACATGCTAAACAATAATAATTAGTTTCTCAGATATAAAATGTCTTTTTTTTTTTAATGATAATACAAAGCATGCGTGAGTCTATGGCTACAAAACCTACAGATGCTCCTGATATTAACATGCTCACAAATGTTTGTTTTTTTGTTGTTGTTGTTGTTGTTTTTTGGTTGTTTGTATTTTAGTGAATCAGGTACCTGAACCACAGATGAATCCTGATGACTTTCTTCAAACTGTTTTCCTCTGAGAGCGCTGTACCAACATCAGATGTTCAACTACACTGATATTCTATGGTAAAACAAGCTCCTTGACTACTGATTATGTTTTTTTCTTCTTGAATCCATGGAAAGAAGCAGAAACACTTAAATAACACACGTAAATATCAGGTATGATTTACTTGTTTCACTTTTGGACAGAATCTGTTGCAGGAATGACTCAAAGTCTGTTCACATCTCTGTTGTCAGTGTGCACAATGTGCCTTTGACCTTCATTATGTATGTTTTGATTATACTGTGTTGTAAATAAAATACAAATAATTTAAACAACCCATTTTTTCAGTCTCCTCACATTCTGTCTTACCTGCCTCAAAGTCACAGTCACACTGATGGGCCATTAGAGGCCATTAGGGGAGGGCCCTTTGTCTCTCAGGGGAGAACCACTTAATATTCAGGGACATTGCCACTCCCTCGCATATTGGCTTTCAATCACAAAACATGTCTTTAAAAATTTAAATCAATATATTGTTTTCTGTGAATGAGTAAGCAGAATGATTTTCACATAATTTTGAAGTAAATATTCTAGCCTACAAGACTAATTACTCAAAAGTCTTATTCAGAACTATTTAGTGTGGGTTTTATGGCCTTATTTCAGCTACATTTTTTCCCCCAAAACTTACTAACCACGCATATTTTTTTTTCTAAAACATGCAAACATGTACATCCATCAGGGTCACATATTATTGTAGCACAGTTTGTGCTGAATACAAACAAATTACATGTTGGTCAATAGTATGTTTTAAGTAGCTGAAATAAGCACAAATATCAGGGCATGTCAAAACATCTCAAGGGCCCCAAAATCACCTCAGACTCCAGGGGGTTAATGTGCCTTCTAAAAATCTAAACAATTAAGACAGTAATATTTATTTGTTTTAAATTAATATAATAATTTATATGCTTGATTTATCCCTTTTCATAAAAATGGTCTAAAGGCTGAAATGCTGTTGTATAAGATTTTTGTTTTTGTGAAAACCTGTATCTGAACTGTAAATCATGTCATTTTATGGCTTAATACTGTATGTTACCATAGACATTGTCCAACCCCGCTCATACTGTGTTCATTTTACTTGTGCAGCTCTTAAAATGGGTCATAAATTGCCTTAAATTTATTTTTAAAAATTCTGCAAATACCCTGTAAATAGTGAAATAAAATTCCTTCCTTCATATTTGTTGATATTGGTGTATTGAAAATATTTTTGATTGACGTTTAGACTCTTATCTGATTTTCTATATTTAAAAAAAAAAGTCTTTTTTTTTTTAATTTGGGCTAGTTAAATCAATTTTTGGGCTACCAAAATCTGGAGTACCTGCCCGAAGGGCTACCAGGGATTTTGAAATTTTGCGAGCCCTGCAAAGTCTTGCCTGAATATGGCCAAACTGCAAAAACAATTAAACATTTATATACATACGTACATATATGCTTCCCAGGATACCATGGTTTAAAACTAAACAGAAACCTTTGTGTTAACACTCAAGATGCTTAAATATTAAGCTATCATTACTCCGATCCATGTCAATGTGTGAAGTTCAGGGCAGTACATTTGCAAAGTCGATTCTTTTTGGTCTCAAGGCTTTTGACTAATTCAGCATGTAATATGCTGTCTGACAGACAGAGAGGGATGTATTTTTCTTTTTTAAACGTCCCTCAGACCACTATAATTGCAGCAGCTCAGCTTAATTTCAGCGTCTGAGTGAAACTGCCTGTTCGCTTGGCCTGCTACACCGTATTCACCAGCCCATGAATAAAAGACCACGAGAAACCCAACCGTCAGGAATCCAAGAGGAAATCCAAACCTTTACAATAAACCAACTCTTGAATAATTGATGCTGTAGCATTTTCACAAAACAACTTAATGAGATCCCAGCGTGTGTGCGCATTTCTATAAAAATCTATAAAAATGTATATAAATGTGCACAGACACAGGCAGTATTCCTGTCTGCACGCTGAGAGCGGGACACTGGGAAGCTTTGTTCCAACTTCCTATTGAGGTTAAAAATAAGCGTTAACACCAGACGCCCACGACGCTCCATCGCAGATAGACCCAGAATCAAACACCTTCAGAACACGACTGGATAAACAACAAACAAACAAAAACAGACAGTCAGAGCCTGACAAGGTGGATGTTGTTATCTGGCCACAAAACTGCCGTGCAATTATTTTGACTTCAAGATTATTTTTACATGCAGATCCTTATGAATCACATTTACCCTCAAATCTGGTTCTGTAAATATAGGGCAGCGAGGAACATAATCTGTGCTTCATTAAATAATAATAGTGCTAGTTAAGTGGCCTTTGTCTCAAATGCAGAGTGTTTAGCTGAAGTGTTCTAAATAAAAGAGGCACAGAAATGCCTTTACATAAAAACGTAAAAAAATTTTTTTAAAAAATTACATGAGCTTATAGGAAGCAATGGCATAGTCACAGTGGTGTTATGGGGCAGTCGTGGCATAATGGATAGAGAGTCGGACTTGTAACCCGAAGGTCGCTCTCTGCACCTTCAATACCACGACTGAGGTGAGACCCTTGAGCAAGGCACCGAACCCCCAACTGATCCCCGGGCGCCGCAACATGGCTGCCCACTGCTCCAGGTGTGTGTTCACTTAGGATGGGTTAAATGCAGAGAAAAAAATTAATTTTTTTGGGGCAGTCGTGGCCTAATGGATAGAGAGTTGGGCTTGTAACCCGAAGGTCGTGGGTTCGAGTCTCAGGTCCGGCAGGGATTGTAGGTGGGGGGAGTGAATAATCAGCACTCTCTCCACCCTCAATACCATTGAGCAAGGCACTGAACCCCCAACTGCTCACCGGGCGCCGCAGCACTGGCTGCCCACTGCTCCAGGTGTGTGGATGGGTTAAATGCAGAGCACAAATTCCGAGTATGGGTCTCTATACTTGGCCACACATCACTTCCCTTCCCTTCCCCCTTAAACAAATATCCTAACATAAATAAGGTGTAATTTGTTAACATTAGTTAATGTATTAACTAACATGAAAGAACAATGAACAATGCATTTATTACATTATTTATTCATCTTTGTTAATGTTAGTTAATGAAAATAGAGTTGTTCATTGTTTATTCAGGTTAGTTCACAGAGCCTTAACTAATGTTAACAAACACAACGTGTGATTTTAATAATGCATTAGTAAATGCTGAAATTAACAGGGGATTCCCCCTTTATGTGACTCTTATGGGGGGGGGGGGGGGGGGGGGTTTATTTGAGGGGGGAGTTGGGGTATTTTTTTTAGACATTTTTAAACTACAATCATCTAATCTAAGTGTTTTGTCACACAGTGTATTTGTGTTTTACAATTTATAATGTTGTTGATTCATATTTATATTATGAGGGAGATACTTTATTAAATAGAGTTTAAAATCAAAGATGTTTTTTAACCAAATAAAAAGATAAGTAAACGTTTTTCAGGTTGGTATAACAGTAATATTCAGGTACAGAAATAACACAGAAACTGAATAATATTCAACTTTAAAATAACACCGGTTAGTCCTCAATGTATAAATAAACATTAATGGCAGACAGCAGCAGGTTTATTTAGGTTGCGGTCTCTTTAAGACCTCATGCATGGATCTAACATATAGGCCCACTGAGATTTGTTTACCAACTGTTTACATTTACTTAATAGCCTATATACCGTCCATGTTTAGCATAAATCGAATATGTTTATGTGAATACTCATCATTTAGACAATTTTGTATGTATTTGGCCGTATACATGCAATAAGTCTCATCACATAACTTAATTCTATAATCACACACTGTTTCAGATGCAGCTCTGTGTGCGCGCGCTTTGGGTGTGAGCTCACAGAAAGGAGTCTCACAGAGAGCATGAGTACTTAATTGAGTTCTTTTTGGCGTTATCTTGCACAGACTAAAAAGCATGTGCAAATGATACATTCCATCATTTGTCCTGAGCGTCTTTCGCAATGAAATATTTGTGGGAATTTCCCATGTTACAAGCACGGAAATTGTGGGAATGAGTAGAATTATGCGCAATACCTGCAATCCCATCCCAAAATTCAAGCCCTGGACTGGGATTCTGTGATTTTCATTTTTGGGTGAACTATCCCTTTAAAATACTGCCTACGCAGGCAGCATAGAACTTTTTCTAGTTTCTATGAAGTTCACTTCAATTTCAAATGAAATTAGAGCATTGCACATGGTCCTCACATCGGCTATCTCAAGTAAAACGTGCCATGGAAACCGTGTAACAGAATGCAAAACTCTCCATCATTAACAAATGAAGAGGCAAGCGATCAGTGGAAAGTGCAAGCAGACGACGTTGTCCTTCTTATTTTAGCCACAACAGCTCCATCCACAAGGACCAAGACACAAATACCACATTTTTGTCAAAGTCCTTGTATTCCCAATATGTCATGGACAGCTGTCAGCAGTGCTAAGAAAGGAGAGGAAACAAGTCTCCGTGGCTGTGGAGCGCTCCCGGCGGAAGCTGTCACTCAGATACTGAGAGTCTGTGAGACAGGAGACAGGAAGAGACGGAGAGAGACACAGACAGAGGCAGAGGAAGCGTAGCATGTATTTCCAGATAAACAAGGCACCGCATTCATACCCAAACAGAAGCTGCAAGAGGCATTAGGCTTTTTTTCCCTAAAATAAACAGGACAGTTCTAATATAAATATATATATATATATAATATATATATATTATATATATAATATATATACTATATATATATATATATATATATATATATATATATATATATATATATATATAGAGAGAGAGAGAGAGAGAGAGAGAGAGAGAGAGAGAGAGAGAGAGAGAGAGAGAGAGAGAGAGAGAGAAAGAGAGAGAGAGAGAGATAGGCTCTATACACAGACACACACACATATACATATACATATATTAAATACATACACACATATACGTATATTAAAATGTATTATGAGACAGCAGATATTACCCGGGCAAACAATAAAAAAGGAGAAAAAAATCCAAAAACAAAAAATATATATATTTTTTACATTTATATTTATATAATAAATAAAAGTTTACACAACTTTTTTTTATGATGTATATTTTTATCACTATATATAAGAAAAGGAACAAGTCAGAATTATTTATATCCTAAACATCAACACTGATTTAAAGCAGGTTTATAGAAACATATTGCATAAATAATTTCTTTAATACCTATATATGTATATAATACAAAAATTATTAAAAATCATTAAAAAAAATGTGGAAGAATCTTTTTTTTTAACAAATCACAAGAAACAGTATATTGCATGCTTGAATGCTGCTTTTTGCAAAAGAAAATGACAGATCTGCACTTGATTGATCAACCAAACACCTCTCAAGTACCACTGATGTGCAACACTCAAAATTTGAGCAAAAGTTTGAGGCTTTTTTTTTTTTTTTAATATATAAATAAAATAAAATAAAATAAAAAACCTTCCCTGACAAGTGACTTAAGCTTTCGGATCATCATCAGTTCATAAGTTAGCCTTGTAAAGCTTAATGTCATGCTCTGATGTTGCTTAAATATTGCTTATATTAATGCAACCACTTGCAACGCAATTGCATAAAAGCAGTAATCCAAGAAAGAACATGCACTACAGTGATTTTGCCATGGTCAAAGGCAACAGAACATCTCATGTCTGTTGAAAAACTCCTAACAGATGGCTTCTCGTGGATTACTGTTTTATTAAAGCAGGAAGTGCATTAAAATCTACAGAGAAAGCTGAACACTTGGCAGTGATTGACATGAACTAGAAAACACGGCTGCATCACTCTCACCCTGCTGAGTGCACCACTAGAGACACTCAGACAGGGAAAGAGCAAAAACATGCTGACAAAACCCAAAGAGATAAGGGGAAAAAAAATGCCCGAAATAAACAATCTCAGCAAAGCAGATGACAACGGCAAAATAAACAGGAACCTTCTGCTTGTCCACAGTGCACCTCATTGCACTTGACATTGTTTTGGTATTCCGGTTTCATTACCGGGCCACGTTCAAAACCTGAGTGCACTCATTGAAATGTGACCCTGATGACAAACAGGACGGTCAAAACACAAGAGCTTTACTGAGCACAAAAGAGTGGCATTTCAAGCTAAGCAAAAGAGAAATGCGTTTCCTTTCCCCCAAAACACATGATGCAACCTGTAATCGTAGAGATTCTGCACCTCAAGTCACTCCGGAATAAAAGGAAGAGGAAATAGACTTCCTTTAAAGAAATTAATTTCCTGGGATGTTGTACTAGTTCATACTGCAACACTGAACACAGAATAGGGATGGCTCTATACCATAATTTTGGCTTCGATACGATACCAGAATGTAATACCTCGGTATTGATACTAAATCAATACCATAGGTGACAAATAACCAGCCTCAAAAGATAAGTGAATTGAAAATAATAATCATAATAAATAATAATAAATAATAAATATCTTAATATCTTTGTATCAAACTGTAACAAAAAACTTAGAAGGAACATGTTACATTATGACTTGAGTTTGAAGAAAAAAAATACAAATGAAGTAACAATTAATGCAATAAATGCAATAAATGTCTTTAATACCTATATATGTATATAATATATACATTGTTATTCTAACAATTAAAGTAATATTCAAAATCACGTTATTATTTCTCTCTCTCTCAGATATAATTCTCGCTCTCTTCATATTAGCGGTCTGCAGCGCGGCAGAAACATTCCTTTCATATCATTGATACTAAAATTAATATAGCAAAACACTTGCTTAATTCAAATTCAATTAATATTTGATTGTATGAAATGCAAAAGCATATATTACGTGACCAAAACTTCTAGCGTGTCACACGTACACATTTGAGCTTACTCTATCATATCTGTATGTGCGCTGATCAGTTGTAAATAAAAGTTAAAATTAAATCTGAATTTATGAATGATGCACTCACCCGTCGATCTCTTAATTCTCTGAAAAGATCAGGATGAGCAAGCGACAAATGCTTAAAAAGGTTTGATGCGTTGCCTCCTGTGGTAACATATGATTTATAGCAACGCTTGCATACAGGTGCAGTAAGGTCAGTTCATTCACGTTTGCCATCTGTTTTGTATGCAAAGTAATTCCATATTTCACTTTTACTGTTCTCTTTATTTATTAATTTCGGGTGCGTTGATAGAGTTTCATCTGCTTGATCCATCGCATTGTTCTGTTGTCACATTTATCGGTTGCGCAGCAATTTGGGAAACACTGCCACTTACAGGTGCACTTCACAACAGCAGCGCATGAAATACCGAATTGAAAAAAATTATGATATCATATCGTTTGAAATATAACATATACTGGTATTTTTCCAGTACCAGTATACCGCGCATCCCTAACACAGTATGATGCTTTTTATTAGACAAGACTTTCATTCAATCATATGCACTACTCCTTTACAGAGTTTTAGACTCTAAAGTCAAAATGTGATCAAAAAGCCACGACTAACGACATTTTATATGTACAACAAAGTCTTTACAATAATAAATGGTGTACAGCAAGGCTAATGGATAATGCATGGCTGAATAATTGTTCCAATAATATAATAAATGTAACTTTTTATGGAATATCAGAAAAGACCCCAAAAGAAATGGGGTCCAAAGCTCTTTGGGTGGGGGGGGGGGGGGGGGAGGTAGCAATTGTGTAGCAACAGCAGTAAGTCACTCAAGGCTGTGTATAACACTGGTTTTACCAGGGTTAAGGAGTATTTTTAGATATGACGAAGTGGAGGTGATAATATTTCAGATAACACTCACAGGCAGGGTGTGAGAGCAAAACTAAACACTCAAACTGCCCATGGGAAGCAATTTGCCAAACTACTTTTTGTTAGTGTAAATTCAGCCCTTCTACAGCATTATTTTAGGCGCTATATTTGTGTGCTGACACAGTAAAAAAATTTTAAGAGCTGACAGGTGAACCATGGCTGTTATCCGAAGAACTATATAATGATAGCTTTTTGTATTGAAAAAGTCAAAAACTACTTAAAAAAAAAAAAAAAAAAAAAAAACTCAAATCTGTATTATAGTTAACTAAAATGAAAAACAAGATTAAAAAAGATTATTTAGCTTAACTTTATGTAATTAAAATAACTAAAACTGAATGATGAACTATACAGACATGTAAAAAAAAAAAAAAATTACAAAAACAAACAAATTAATTCAAAACATTAATAAAAACTCTCAATGTTATTAAAATATACTGCTGTCAAGATGTGCATTTCAAATCAGCAATAAAATTATTTAATAGATGCAAGTAAGCCTTTTATCAACATCAGAATTTTATATTTTATTTCTTTTTTTTTTTTGCTCAAATCACTTCTAAAACCACTCAAATTACAAACGTTCAGGCCAACCCAGCTATTGCACACATTTAGGGTAAAAAAAAACAAACAAACTACACCTCCATCAAAAACACCTTTGTCTGTTCAACTAAAAGATGGGGCTTTAATTCCTACAGATGCCATATACTGAGATTACTGTGATTTTTCCTATTCATTTTTCAAGTGGTCCATCTCCTCCTCACACTGCCTCATATGCACCAACCGCTGCATCACAGAGAAAAACTGGGTCACATTAAAATGTTCCCACTAAGAGAACAACGTGTTAAAAAACACCTCACTGAAAATCCGTCACCCTTCAAAACCTGTCAGGAGTGCAGTTAACAATCTATATTTTCCAACCATTTCATTATTTTTTCATCAGCCGACTCCAGCTCCACCTGTCTCAGACACTTTTCTCTCCACCATTAAGTTGTGAGGTAACAATACAGGTATGGAACTCCATACATCCTCACAAAAGAGAGACGAGGGAATCATAACTGTAATTTACCTCAACTCCTTGTTGTAGTTTTATAATTGAGACGATCGCTGCAAAAAATAAACTCAATTTCGAACGATTTTAGGCCATCATCAACCTCTGCCCTGAAGTAGAGATCAAGCAGAGGAAGGGGGATGGAGGGAGGAACGATGGGGGACTGACTCATCCATCAAACACACACACACACACCCACAAAGAGCTGTGAGCAGTCATGACAGAAATGAAGAGTAAGAGGATGACAGTTCGTTTGAGGACTCTGCTAACTAGGGCTAGGAATCGAGAGCTTAGAGAGTTCACAATCTGAATTGAACATGATGAGAAACTTATTGCTGCAAAATAAAAGAATGCACTACCGTTCAAAAGTTTGGGGTTAGTATGAAATTAATACTTTTACTCAGCAAGGACACATTAAATTGATCAAGGGTGACAGCTGAACATCTAGAATGTTTCAAAAAATAAATGTTGTTCCTTTGAACTTGAAAATTCTCTTTTCAACAATGATATTAAGAAATGTTTCTTGAGCAGCAAATCAGCACATTAGAATGATTTCTGAAGGATCATGTGACACTAAAGACTGGAGTAATTCAGTTTTTTACATTTTGTTTAAATTGATGTCCCATTATTATAGTGCACAGCCAACAAACATACAGCACGACCAATGTAGTCCGATTCATGCAATAATGACTTCCCTAAATTCAATAAATTGTTCAAAAATACGAAATTTGTGAGTTATTAAGTGTACAGGCTTTAAAATTGCTGACTGGTTGTTCATGTGTTAACAGTTAAAAAGACACATTCAAAAGTACTTTTTCATTATATCTATAACTATAATTATTTATTATAAAAACTATCAAATGTCATCAAAAATATTTAATATCAATGTTATCAAATATATTGCATTTATTTTGTATACAGTTAGTAGTATACAGTAATACTAAATATTTAGAACATATTACTGACATTCATCTCCTTGGCATGAGAGTTAATGAAAAAAAAGCTGCAATATTTTATTTGTGAATAAAATATTAATACCAGTTAATGTTTTTTATATATTCACCACCAATTGAATTGACTGATTCATTGAAAAATTTGAACTCAAAAGAACACTCATTCATGAATTAGACATTATTTATCACAGGAAAATGACAGAGAACTAGATTTTTCATAGTGAATGATTTTAAATTTGAGTCTGTTTCTCAACCAACAAAGACTTTGAATATACAATGTGGATCGTTTTTGTTTAATTTTTGAAGCTTGAAAACCAGTTCCCATTCATTGAAACAATAACAGCAATGAGTACATTACATTTGGAAAGACACACGTGAATAAGTTACAATTTAAATTTTTTAGGGTGAACTATCCCTTTAAGATTCCCATTCCTACCGCTGTTTCCATACACATAAATAGCCTTCTCCTGAATGACTGAGCCTATATTCATGATTTACATCTGTATATAATCCTCTTGTTTGAAAAGTAAAGTTGTATAACAGCCTTTTCAGTTCAGCAACATCAAAACACAAAACGTTCCACAGCCTCAGGTGAGCATGACAGCCAGCATCCACATGAAGGCGACTGTGATCAATTATTCATTAAATTAATTCCTGAAAGCCAATCCACTGACCCACATAATTGGGGTGATGTCTACAACACGCTCTCTCATAGTCACGACAGAGGCCGAACGCCAAGAACATCCGAGTTTGTGCTGCATTACGCTGTGCTGGATTGTTTGTGAATAAAACAAACGATTTCTCCCATCATTTAGCAAAAAACACCCCATCATGTACCTACAGGCAATAACAGCCGCATCGTACTGCAGTTACGCATATGCGCGAGAAAATACAGTACATCTGTAATCCCGCGTGACTGCCCTCGTGCCGTTTCTGAGACAAATAAAAGCAGACAACAGTCAGGCATGGTGTGCACGCTATGACAACCTTCACTGCAAGCCAGAGGAGCGCGTGAAGTAGTTTCCATGAGCATCTGACACTGTGGTGGGAGACGGACAACGGACAGACATAGCGAGGCAGATTGTGCAAAGACGCCGAGTAAAGAGCAGATGGCCTCGCTGCCTCCAACAGAACAATTGCTCCCAGGGAATCCACCGTCGGCCAATCATAGAATGGCAACAAAAAAAAAAAAAAAACATTTTAAAAAT
This sequence comes from Spinibarbus caldwelli, assembly GCA_039654775.1. Taxonomy (NCBI): domain Eukaryota; kingdom Metazoa; phylum Chordata; class Actinopteri; order Cypriniformes; family Cyprinidae; genus Spinibarbus; species Spinibarbus caldwelli. Next base: position 6,809,013 of record CM077233.1, read on the forward strand.
AAAAAACCCACTCAGATGCTCGGTTCAGCTTCGTGTGCCACCGAACACAGGCGGAAACAGCAGGACAATGAAAGGCAGTAAATCTTGGTGCGTTGAATGAGTGTCTTTGAATCTTAAATTGGTGACGAGGCAGAGCAAACAAAACATTTGAAAGGCTAATCAAGATCTTAATACTGATGTCAGGCCACAAAGAATGCTGCACCAGAAAAAAAGGTTGACTGAAGCATGAGAGCATTTTAAACACTTTAAAGAAGGTCATAAGCACCATATAGTATGTTGCCAGGTTGTCATGTCAAGTGCTTTGACAACATAATTTCCTAACAGCCAACTTCAACTGCTCCATAATGTTAAACTTCAAAGAATTCAAAGTGTGTACATGCATTTTAATAAAACAGAGGCTCCACAGAATGAGTGTTAAACAGTATTTTTACAAGAATCAAAGAAATCAATAGATTTGCAAAATAATCATATAACAACATATATTAACTGCAAATAAATATTTTGATAATTGACTAATCGGTCATTTGAAGTTAAAAATGTTTTTTTTATTATTACATAGCCTTTTTTTATACTAAACATACACTACAGTTCAGCATGTACCCTTTACTTTTATTTAGCAAGGATGCATTAAATTGACAGTAAAATTCTGAAAAAAATATAATCGCGAAAATACTAAGCAGTACATCTGTTTTTATCTTTGATAAGAAATATTTCTTGAGCACCAAATCAAAATATTAGAAATGTTAGAAAATATTTCTGAAGGATCATGTGACATTGAAGACTGGAGTAATGATGCTGAAAATTCAGCTTTGCCATCAGAAATGCATTATTTTTAATAAAATAATAAACTACAAAACTGTTAAAATAGAAAACAGCTGTTTTAAACTGTAATAACATTTCATAATATTATTGTTTTTACTGTATTTCAGATCAAATAAATTCAGCCTTGGTGAGCATAAGAAACTTCTTTATAACTGTAGGTTAGGATATAAAAATGTAAATTTGTGCATATAAATGCATCAATCTGTTACACTAATAGTACAAAGTTAAGAGCTCTAACCCATTTTCAGTGTCCAAACTGAATACAGTTAATAAGTCTTGTACACAGACTTTATAGTGGACCCAAACCTCTTTTTAGTTGTGATATAGTATCTCAAACTACAGTTCTGTGCTCCTCTATAACTGTCTGGCTTGGGTCAGCCAGCAAATCAGATATAAGAAGACTGCAGCGGACTGTTAGGACAGCAGAAGGGATCATTGGTGTCCACCTGCCCACCCTTCAGGACTTGTACTACTCCAGAGTGAAGAAACGGGCAGGCAACATCATCACAGACCCCTCTCACCCTGGACACAACCTGTTTGCACTTCTCCCTTCAGGCAGACGCTACAGATCCCTGTGCACTAGAACATCTAGGCATTTTTTCCCCCATGCCATCTCCAGCCTAAACAGCTAACACAGGAATTATTACCTGTGTTCTGTAATTCATGCCTGTAATTCATTCTCCATCTCTAATTATTGCCTTTCTCTCAAGTACTATGTAAATGCATATGCATATTTTCTATACAGCTGTATATAGAGAGTAAATAATGCACAAATCTGTACATAAATCTTCTGTTCCAGATTCTTACACATTATTTATTGTTAAGTCTTATTTAAATGTTTCTGTTCTCGTGGCAGATATGCATGTATGTATGTATGTATGTATGTATGTATGTATGTATGTATGTATGTATGCATGTATGCGAGCTGCTTAAAAACCACAACAAATTCCTCGTGTGTTTGCGCACACTTGGCGAATAAAGCTGATTCTGATTACATTAGTGAGATACTGTAAACATCTGTCCACAATAAATGTCGGAAATTATGCAAATGTGAATATAATGTGTAACTGGCACCCGTTGTTCCCCCAAATGCATGTTAAACTCAACACATGCAGAGATGGAGTTTGCTGTGAACTGATATTCCAAAAACACTGGATCATGAGCTGATTGAGCGAGAAAACTATGCATTTCGAAATACGCAGTGCTATAGACTACATATTTATTAAATTAAAATCCCACCTTCTGCAACTTGATAAAGGCAGTAAGCTGTGTTGTGCTTTTGATCTTAGTTAGTTTTAAAAGATGCTTTGCCAAAACAATGGCACAAAATACAACATTAGATAACTAATGCTATAATGAAAAGTGTAAAAATATTTTTGGTACATTATGAAACGGTGGCAGGACAGATCAGACTGTGGTGGGCAATTAATTAATGGAAAATCATTGTGAACGTAATGCAGGGCTCTAGACTGCGACCAAAATGGTCGCATTTGCGACAATTTTTTGAGAATGTGCGAGTTAAAATTTGACGTGGTCGAATTTGTGCGAGTACATGGTCTGCGCTGCTCCAAAGCGTCTGCTCCATACAGTGTGTGTTGCTGAGTCGCGGCACATTGTAGCAGGAGTCAGATTTCACTCATCAAGTGAAGAGAGGCGCTGTCAGTGAGTGCACTTCAGTTGTAGAGCCTGGTTTATACTCTCCGCGTTTAGCACTAGTGCGAAGGTGTGCGCGGTAAAAAAATGATGCAAACATTAAGGAAACGATGGCGGATGGAGGATTTGGTTTTCAAGCTAAAGTAAAAGACCACTTCTTAAACCAGAGGTGGTAAACATGTTGGTATTCTTGTGGGGAAAAAAAACAAACAAACATGCAAGCACTGTCACCACAGCCAGTTTGTTTTACTTTTCTTTTTGTTTTCATTTTGAAAAGCTTGATATCTTTGCCGTTTACCTTACGTTACGCTATGGAGGCTTTTTTTATTATTTATTTATTTATCTGATTCCTCAGTGTTTGCTAAACATTCTGTAATTTATTAGTCGGTCTATAAAACAGCATGTGGTGTATGCCATGCCTCATCTTATTCGTTTTTGTTAATAAACCCTTATGCAAGCTAGTTTGTCATTGTAGCTTACCGTTTTATTGTTGTTGTGCTTTTTAATTAAGAATAACAATAAATCCATCTTTTGTTTTGGTCTTAAAAAGTGAAAGGTGTATAGATGTAAGCAAAACAGACATTTACATTTAGTCATTTAGCAGACGCTTTTATCCAAAGCGACTTACAAATGAGGACAATAGAAGCAATCAAAACCAACAAAAGAGCAACAACATGCAACTGCTATGACAAGTCTCGGTTAGCCTAACGCAGTACACGTAGCAAGGTTTTTTTTTTTTTTTTGTTGTTTTTTTTGGGGGTTTTTTTAAGAAAACGAGTAGCTAGAACATAGAAAAAAGAAACCTAGTTTTTAGTTGTTTTTTTTTTTAAGAAACAAGTAGATAGAATAGAAAAAAAAGAAAGCTAGTGTTAGATTTCAAGAAAAGCTAGCAGTTAGAGAATAGATATGCAATTGATAGAGGGTTAAGTCTGTGTTTTTTTTTGTTGTTTTTTTTTTTTTTAAATAAAAAGATGACAGATAGATAAAATAGAATTACAATAGAGAGTGCTAGAGTTAGAGAGTCAACTAAAAATGGCTCATTAAAGAGGTTTGATGGAATTGGCTGGAAGACCTGCCAAGAGAGCATTGCAATAGTGAAGTCTGGACAGAACAAGAGCTTGAACAAGGAGTTGTGTTGCATGTTCCAAAAAAAAGGGCCTGATCTTCCTAATATTGTATAAAGCAAATCTGCCAGGCAGTTTTAGAAATGTGGTCTGAGAAATTCAGCTTATCATCAACCACAACTCCAAGGTTTCTGGCTGTTTTTGAAGGAGTTATGGTTGATGAGCCTAACTGGAAGGTGAAATTGTGAAGAAGTGATGGGTTTGCTGAGACAACAAGCAGTTCTGTCTTAGCTAGGTTGAGTTGAAGGTGATGGTCCTTCATTGCCTACAACTAGGCTATTTGTCACCTATGGTATCGATTTAGTATCAATACCGAGGTATTATATTCTGGTATCGTACCGAAGCCAAAATTGTGGTATCGAGCCATCCCTAGTGTGATGCGTGGTTTGCGGGTGGTAGTGATAGTAGTGATCTGAAAACACATAGTAAGAATTGGTTATAAAAACAAAAACAGAAGAGAAAAAAGTAGTAGGAAAGAGGATAAATAAAAAGCGATACTTATATCCCTTGCCGGTGTCCCTGCCCGGTGGAGTTGCACGGTAGAGTCAATGGTCTTTACACTCCTCGGTCTTCACACAACGGCTGCCGCAGTATGATAACCTTTTTATACCCGTCTAACAAATCACTAATTGAATTCAGCTGGACAAACTTTCCTGTTTGTCACAACAAATGGCCAAACAAACGCAGACACTGACAAGATACGCGATACAGTACGAGACCAAACACGATAAAACAGACAAACAGACAATTATCTTTTCTTGTAAAACGTGACAACAAGATCGCAAATTCGAAAGCATCCAAAGCCCGGCTTATAACAGCAAAAGAGGAACTCCCGTTCACAAAATTCAAATCACAAATAATACTAGGCTACTCATGAAAAAGTACGGGTTGAATGTTAACCATTTTGTTACCCTATAACTATATGATAAAAGTTCATCCGCATGCATTGATTAATCCCATGATGCAGCAAAAGAAAAAAAAAAATATTGCGACGAAATCATGTGCTCGTGCGACCGACTGAGAAAGTTAGTCGCAAAAGAGCGACCAGTGGGAAGAATGAGTCTAGAGCCCCGTAAGGAAAAATTTCAGTTTCTGTAATGAATCAGTGTTGATTCAGTAACCGCTCTGTGATTCAGAAAGTTCATTGAGAGAACATTCATCTGATGCACACCAGTAATTCAAAGGTTTACAAATCTATGTGTTTAATTGATTAACAAGAATCAGCTCCAGGGCCTGAATTTCGTTTTGTAAAATGGGGGGGAGGGGGAGGGATTCCTCCTTTTGGTGACTCTTCTGGGGGATTTTTTAATTCAGATTTTTTAATTTTTTAATTAACTCAAATTTAAAATTTATTTGAAAAAAAAAAAAAAAAAAAAGACAAGTCAGTAATAAAATAAGAACAAATAAATGACAAGAAATGGCACATAAATACAATAACAGGATACAACTGAAATTAATGTGCTTTATGTTTTTCAGGTAGGTATAACAATATTCAGGTACAGAAATACCACAGAAACTGTATAATCTATTCAACTTTAAAATAACACTGGTTAGTCTTCAATGTATAAATAAACAATGTCAGACAGCAGCAGGTTTATTTAGGTTGCTAAGGTTGCTTTAGGTTGGTTCATCTGAATGAATGCGCAGTGCACCTGTTTTTGATGTACCGTAAGCTCTAGTGTGAAGCACACGACTCGCCGTCTCTTTGCTTTTTTCCTCACACGCAGAGAGAGAGAGAGAGCGAGAGAGTCTTACATGTAGCGCGTCAATTCTGCATGGTATGTTAACGATATTCTTTGTTGTATTTTCCTGTCAAAATAACGGAGCTCCTTTGGAATTCTTCAGCTTAACTGCCGGGTTCTCCGGTAGTAGGCGGAGCTAATGCGGAAATGACAATCTCATTGGCTGGCGCTCGTCTATTATCGTCCCTGTTTTGATTTCAGCAAATCAGTTCGAGCCAATGCAGACAACGTGATTAATATTCATGAATCCAAAAGCTCTTAGTGCATTTTATATTGTTCTTAGTAGAATTCACAGTGTGATTATCTTATCAGTATTATTGATAGTTTTTTTCCCCCATTTTTACAGAAACACTGAATGACCAAAAAAGCACCACCACCACCAGTACTAAGTTCAGTCAAAATGACTAATATGCATTCATACATGGTTACCAAGTTTTAATTCGAACTGCTAAAGTTCTATCATTAAATACTTGATTATCATAATATATTTATAATGCTTGACTGACTGATGTTAGTGTATTTTTAGATATTTAAAAAGTTGTGCTATTTTTCAAACATTATATATTATATTTTTTGTTTATTCGCCAGACTATCTATCTATCTATCTATCTATCTATCTATCTATCTATGGTGAAGCACACCATAAAATAATTGTATCAATTCATACAGGGCTAGTAGTATATACAGCTGTATAACCAGATACACACCCAGGTATCGGATCAGTACTCGGTATCGGCCAATACCTGAGCCTAGGTATCAGAATCGGTATCGGGAAGGGAAAAAGAGTATCGGAACATCTCTACACATAACTTAATTCAACCCTCTACGGACACCTTGGCAATTGAATCGCCATTGGCTAGTACATTTTTTAGTTTACTCGCCAGACTGATATACTATATATGGATATGTATAGACTTGTGCCGGTATTCGGTAATGCGATATATCACGATAATGAATATGCACAATATTGTTATCATGGGCACTTCAAAATACCGTGAATAATTATTTATTACAAATCATTTTGATTCTTCAAATGCATTTTAAGAAAACTTTTCCTATCAACTGGTTAAACGCACAACACCGCTGTAAGCAGCGTGAAAGACGCATGCGCACTCTGATGTAAAAAAGCACGGATGAGAAGCGCATGGTGGAACACGTGAGAGACGCTCTGGATGAAAGCGCACATTCACTCTCTGACAGCAGATGGCGCTGAACAGCAGAATGCAGTCGTTACCCCGGAAACCCCGTAAACAAAACAGCTGCGCTACTTTCTGCTTCTGAAACGTGTTTAAATTATTTAAACAGCCATTCAGGTTTTTGTTTTCGTAGTGGTGTTCATCACAGTGCCAAATACTTAAATATTTAGACTTGATAGGCTATTTATTTTAAAACTTTTTTACATTTTAATCTGGACTACAACATGCCCTAGATATTGTTTGAAAGTGTTTTGATTTTTTTTGTTTTTTGTCACACTTTACATTAGGGTTTCATTAGTTAACATTAGTTAATTCTTTAGTTAAACTCTCAATGAAAAAATCTTCTAAACATGCTTTAATCTTAGGTAATTCCAATATTTAATACCACATTGTTAAAATCAAAAGTTGCAACTGTGTTAGTTAATGAACCTGAGCTAACATGAACTAAGAGTTGTATTTTATTAACAAAGATTAATAACTTCTGTAGCAAATGTAGCTATTGCTCATTGTTAATGTTAATGCATTTACTAAGGTTAACTAATGAGATCTTATTGTAAAGTGATACCTATTGGTCTTTATAATTCTTTTGCACTTTAATCTGTGTACAATTTTTAACTTTATACATTTTTTGTGTATTGCTTTATTGTATTTAAATGTTCAGTTATTTTTGCTGTAAGAAAAAAGGTATTAAACCTGTTACACTGTATTATGACAACACTTTTTTGCAACTAAATTTCAATATCATGATAATACCGTATACCGTCATAAAAGCATTACCAATTAATTGCAACATGAAAATTTGATACCGGCATATCCCTAGATATGTATATTATATATATTTTATATTATTTTATACACACACACACATATACATACACACACATATACATACATATATACATATATATATACATATATATACACACATATATATATACACACACATATATACACATATATATACACACACATATATATATATACATATATACATATACATATATATACACATACACATACATACATATACATACATATATATATGCAACTCCGTTATTTTGACAGGAAAAAACAAAGAACATCGTTCACATATAGCGCGTCAATTCTGCTTGGTACGTAAGACTCTCTCGCTCTGTATCTCTCTTTGCATGTGTGAAAAAAGCAAAGTGACGGCAAGTTGTGCGCCTTCACACTAGAGTTTACGTTACATGAACTGAAAAATAGCACAGATCGCTTGACGGAGAGTGAAACTCTGACATGGTCAGTCAGTGTTCGGCGAGTGAAAATATATCTGTGCTTAACTTAAACTTAGCCTCCCACTCACACACTGGCGAGTAAAATCTGAGAATTTATTAGCCAGTGGCTAATATTAGACATCATTTAGTCGCCCAGAGTGAAATTTAGTCACATATGCGAGTGATTTACTCGCAATGTAGAGGGTTGTAATTCTATAGTCGCACACAGTTTCAGATGCGGCTCTGTGTGCGTGCACTTTGGGTGTGAGCTCACAGAAAGAAGCGAGTGGGAATGAGAAGAATTATGCGCAATACCTGCAATCCCGTGCAATAATTCAAGCCCTGAGCTCACCCATGAATTGAACAATAACCAGAGAAAAAACATCTTTCAACAATTTTGCTACAAAACTGGATACAGAACTTGAGTATAATATTAGGCACTGATCACAATGGCAAAAGAAAATTGATTCAGGAAACAATGCTTTTGGGAAAGCATGGGAAAATATGTGATTCTTTAAAGAGATTAATCAACTAACAAAATAGTTGTTCTCATGATGAAAACTGCAATTTTAAGTTCAATTATTAACCAATGTAGCTCAGGGTAAGATATCTGCTGTTTCCATTCAGCAGAACGAAACTGCAAAATACACTTTCTTCAGTAATCAGCTCCATGACGTAAGTCTAAATAAGATGTACAATAAACTATAAATTATTTTCTTTAGCGGTTAAAATAATCCCACATTACAAGCGCTTTTTTTTGCCCACAGTAAACACTGTGTACCAACCAAGACACTCCATTTACACCGAAAATTAGCGCTACACTAGCAAAAAGACAAGGCAGTCGTTTTCTCCCAGAGGCACTTAAATCCATGTGTATTATTCATGGATCTTTCATTCCATCTAAGATACAAGTCTTCCTCGATCATGACTTCTTGAGAAAGCAACAGAATACATATGACTTGCAGATGTGCTTGCCCTCTGTTGTTATTTCACAGCACTGAAAACAAAAGGGCTGAATTATTGTGAAATGCACTGCGCTGACAAAAGCTTTCACCAGCGCTAGTTGAGGAAGCGCTCACATAGCTTCTCTCAAAAGCCCACCGATCACGCAATAGCCACGTTTCAGAAATCCTGAAGATCAAACCTGCAGTCAAAGTGATGATAATCAAGCTGAACTGCTAAAGGCCTGGCAATTGCATCTTAGTATTAGGTTATGACTCATAGTTGCTAATGCCCTGATCTTAAAATCTGCCTCGAACACACACTAATCAAACAAAACACTTTGTGTAGGATCAGAGAAACCACATCAAAGCTGAAGTGGGTATCTTTTATCACTCTTGGGTGCCTCCATACAAGCAGACCATACATTCATCATTGGTGCTTACTGCTAACTTGTGTCATTTAATTGTAGGGCAAGACCTCATTTCGCGGGTTGTGTTTTGCTGCATTTAACTGCATCCCTTAAAGATTCAGAAAAAAAAAAAAAAAAAAACAGAAATCCTAAAAACACTGTTGGGAGACGTTGCACTTAAATGATTCAGTTTTGCAGGCAAAAGCACCATTAAATTCAAGCAAACGCTTTCACTTGTCTGTCTACAAATGAAAAAACTGGGAACAATACAAAAGCACATGATGCAATGAGAAAGACCAAATCACAAGCTATAAACAAAGGTGAGAAGATGAATTCAAGCAAACGCTTTCACTTGTCTGTCTACAAATGAAAAAACTGGGAACAATACAAAAGCACATGATGCAATGAGAAAGACCAAATCACAAGCTATAAACAAAGGTGAGAAGATGAATGAAAGTAGGGCTGCAACAACTAATCGATAAAATTGATTATCATCGATAATGAAAATCATGCACAACGATTTTAATTATCGATTAGTCGGGTCTGCCCACAGTGCACGTCCAACTTCAGCCGGTCGCGTCAAATTACAGCACTGAATAATGCATTTCTATGGCCAAAATGCATCTAAAAATAGTGGAGGAAACAGAATGGGATGCTGCGGGAGAAGTACGTGATCCAAGCTGCACAAAACATGAGAATTGCTTATTTAAGCTTTAAGTTAATGCTTTAGCGTAATGGCTTGTCTTGTCAGGCGCTTTGACAGATGCGTGTGCGTCCTCAGCGCACTTTCAGTTTACGGTCATATCCTTATCTGTAAATGTCACAAATTCACGCGAGCATTTCCATTTTTGCCTCTTACAGGATAAAGAAATTACAGTAAACGTGACTGCGATCAAAAAGTGAACACGTGTTCCTGTAGAACATTACTCTTATCTATTGGTTAACAATGGTTGGAGTTTGTGTTTTTCTTTATTCTTTATTATCCTAATTTTTGATGAAGAGATTTAAACTATAGGCCTATATACAGTGCTTAAATTTATTAAAACAAATTTATGTAAAGTTTATAACAAATTATGTAAGGTCTGTGCCACTGCTGCTCTAAACTAACAGTAATTTTTTAGCTATCTGTATTGGTTAGTCCTCCAATATGCGTAAGCTCTTTAGTAAGAGTAAGCTATTTCTAATGCTATAATGTAATTATTGCTGTTATCTATGAAAGAATGAAAGATCTATGAAAGATTTTTTTCAGATACCCGATTACAGTCAAAAAGTGCCTAAATAATGCCAGCAAGAATGCATGCTGTTATGAAAGGCAGGAGGCCATTTTTTATTATTATGTGAATAAATACTATTTAGTTGTTTCAGTTTGTTATTTGCCAAATAAATGACAATAACAGTTTTAGATTTAAACAATTCTTTGACAAATTCCTAAAATATTTGTGTTTTCTCTTTATGACGACAGGTGGTCTAATAAATTGTTAAGCACTGTATGTTTTCATAGGACTCAGTTGGCACGTTTGTTTGAAGAACATTGGGCAGAATGTGGTAGTGTTTTTTTTTTTTTTTGTCAATAAAATAAAAAAAGAAAATGTAGTTTTTTTTTTTTTAAACTGATTAATCGAAAAAATAATCAGCCAACTAATCGATTATCAAAATAATCGTTAGTTGCAGCCCTAAATGAAAGACAACTAAGAAATAAATGTTTGGCTAAGTAAAGTGCAAGTCAAGACACACGACTGTACTTATGATGCACGGCAAAAATGGCCAATGATCTACTCATAATATTGGAACAGTGGCCAACAACATCATTACAGTACTGCACAATAAAAGACTGCAAAACAACTTTGGATACATTTAATAATAATAATAATAATAATAATAATAATAATAATTTGCATAAAAATAAATAGTATATAATACTTTTCTTTAACTACTTAAGCTCAACTACAATTGATTGCATAACAACTTGATACATATTATAATAATATATAATATTAATAATAATAATAATAATAACAACAACAATAACAATAACAACAACAACAGTTATTTTGCATAATACAAGCAATAAATCTTTTTTTTTATTTTAGCATTTTAAGCCTAACAGTTAGATAGTATAAACATAATATATTTAAACATAACATTTTTCTTAATATCTATCTATATCTATATAATATCTATAATATCTATAATATCTCTATCTATCTACAGTATATCTCTATCTATCTATCTATCTATCTATCTATCTATCTATCTATCTATCTATCTATCTATCTATCTATATCTATATCTATATCTATATCTATATCTATCTATCTATATCTATCTATCTATCTATATCTATATCTATATCTATATATATATATATATATATATATATATATATACACACACACACATATACATACATATATACATACGTGTGTGTATATATATATGTATGTATATGTATGTATATATGTATGTATATATATATGTGTGTGTGTGTGTGTGTGTGTATACACACATGCATGTATATATTTAAGAAAAATATGCCATGTTTATATATTAAATATATTTATACATAATATAAAATATAAGAATATAAATATTAGGGATGGGTCACGATTTTCGAATATTCGATTAGTTGATTTATTCATAGAATATCGAATAGGTGTGTGCGATTATTTTCTAAAAAATTCCCCATGTATTCGGTGCTGATGCGGTGGAGACGTGTAAGCAGAAGAACACATTGTCTCTCACACGCACACCGTAGACTTGCAACTAAGAATGATGTCAAATAAGAGTTCTTGCGGACCACCACAAATATCCCCGACTGGGTTAGAGGTGTGCTGAATCCGTACTGGGAAAGGCACGGAAAATGAATAACGCATTCTATGGAGACACTAAAGGGACATATGGTTAGCCGCATGCTAGCAATACCCTATTACATTATTACAGTACATGCAATTTCACTTACCAGCAACAGAATAAGGAGAGATGACTGATAGGACGATGGTGAATGATTTGTAGATCCGGAGCACCACTGATAAACATCTAATCTTGTACAATGTGTGGTAAGTACTGCCGCTCCATAGTATAATCATGTGATCACGAATCTCGAAAGTGAAAGTAAAATGGTCACGCGTGAGCATTCAAAAGCGGTTTCAATGCCCCGCTTATTAATAACGGCTCACTGATGCCCGCAGTTAATATACAGTGTAATTACCAAACGATAGAATTGCGAGAAAAAATTACTGGAATATATTTTTTGAACTGTTTAATAACTTATGAGCAGTTGATTTATGCTAATCGATGGACTGCTGTGTTAACAAGTGCCGTCATTCTGTTATGTTTATTATTAGGGGTGGGAGAACAAAATTGATTCTCCGATGCATCGCGATTCTCTCTTCAACGATTCTGAATATTTCCGAATCAATTCTGAGCTTGTTTTTTTCCCCGCATATGGCATGTGTGCGCACTAGAGACGCAGCGGGCTTCATTGCACAGAATTTGCAATGTGAGACACGTGCGCATTGCTTGACAGTGTGTGCTTCCACCCGCTGTATTTTCTTTGGATATGCTTTCATTTATACCGTTTAGAATGCAGTACTATTAGATGCACGAAACGCTCGCACTGACAGACTTTCACGTGCACTTTGTGTTTGTTTGTCCTGAAGCTCGATTGTGCCTGCAGTTAAATGCACTCGCATTTTCGAATACTTTTATATGAAATTGATGTAGGATACACACAGTCAATTATGTTTCCAGAGCAGGACAAAACATCTGATATATCGAAACAGATCTGTGCATTAGTGTGAATGCAGCCTGTTAAAGCTGCCACTGCATATGATCTCATCAGTAATAGCCTAATCAAACGGCAATAATGCTGAAGAAAAAAGAAAAACCCATGTAAACTTTCGGATACTTAAACAACTATTTTAAATAAGTAATTTTTCTTTTTTAAAAGTAGCCTGCTTATATGATAAAAAAAAATAAATAAAGTAAATTTTGCACAAAATAAATTTGATATAAAATTTATATGAAAATGTAGCCATGTGCAGTAACATTGAAAACTGAGAATGTGACGCATGGTGATATTGCCTTGATAATGATAATCGTAACTGAATTGAATCGTGAAACCTGTGAAGATTCACACACCTATTTTTAAGATGGCAGTACTGACATACAGAGATTCCAACTATTAACAAAACGCATAGAAACTGCAATTTTGGTTAAAATGTAAAGTTGTAAAGATGTATTTGCACAGCAGAAGAATTAATTGGGGAAAAAATGTAGATCAAGAATCGTTTTGGAATCGGATCGTGACTCCCAGAATCGGAATCGGATCGGATCGTGAAGTGCCTGAAGATTCCCACCACTATTTATTATATTGTTTCAGCATGTTACAATCATTATATGGCTCGAGTTAAGATAGCCTATCCTTTAATAGAACCAAACCTGTACACCATAATTGTCTATATTATATATTGTGTTTTTGCTATTTGTACATTGCCTATTTGTATATTTGTATATTATTCTTTTATTATCTGTGTCCTGTCTGTTGCACTGTAAAGCTTCTGTCACTTATACAAATTCCTCGTATGTGTAAGCATACCTGGCCAATAAAGCTCATTCTGATTCTGATTCTAATAAATTAAACAGTTCATCATGATACAGATTAAAAGCATGAATGGTCTTTCTCTCCCTCTCTGCTTGTGGGTGCGTAACGTTAGCCTAATACATGTGTGCATGCATGTGGTGAAGGGGTGCGATTTTCGAATAATAACAGAATAATTCCCAGCGATTTTCGAATATTACTTTTGCTTGAACTGCCCATCCCTAATAAATATACAAATGTATATACATGTAAACACTTTTAAAATATACACTGTGTGTGTGTATTTATATATACATAAGTATACACAGTACACACATATATTATGTACACAAAAAATTATTTTGGATGCGATTAATCATTGCCCAGCACTAATTAGTACATAAATAAATAATAATAATGCAATAATGGGTCATAACAGCTAGACATAATAATAATAATAATAATAATAATAATAATAATAATAATAATAATAAACAATAATAATAATAATAATAATAATAATAATAAATAACAAATGCAAAGATATTTTGCATAAATAAGAAAAAAAAATACTGCTTTCAGCCATTTAAAAATAAAATACTCTGTACCAGTCATGGAAAAGAAGGAAAAAAATCTAAAAATCACAAAATTATTCAATCTTTTTTCTCTTTAACTTTTATCTATTTATGTAGGCTGGCTGGAAGCTGCAGCATTAGTGAAAAGTCTTTGGAACAAACTGGAGCAAGCGTTTAGACATTCAGTGACTCTGCACTATAAAATTGGATGATGCACAACCATGTTAAATGCTGGAAAATGCCTCCTTAAGGTGTGTGTTGTGCTTGTGGTCAAACATCTGTGCAGTACGAGGGCGACCTTTGAGCATTGGTAAAGTCCCGCTAGGGGGTTCTGAGACGTCATTCGACGTGCTTCACAGATTCAAACATTGTCAAATGCGGGATGCCATTTCCCCCGCTTCACTAATGGTTGATTCCTTTTGTATAAGAAGTTATGAAACGGGTTACAAAATGCATGCTGGCCGTGCCCCAGCCCTTCTATGTGCAGCTGATGCGATTGGTGTACTTTCTTAAGGCCTTGTTCTTGTTCTAAAAAGAATTATGCAACCGTGGTTTCAGCATACAAACTTATTCAGCATGAGTAATCGCTGCAAATCTGCAGGTTCTGTGCCGCCCAGATTTTGTGACGAGGAGATGGGGCGGCAATGATGTGCCCTCTGGTAAGCTTTCAGGATGTCCCAGCCATGTTAGCCTCGGTTTCATCACCAGGCCCATGACAAAAACCCTGCATCCCGCTCCTCCGTTTCCATTGGCCATGCTGCTGCCCAATTAGTCAGCCTAAAGAAGCACCCAACCCCCCACCTCTGACCGAAGGGCCAATACTTCCAGTCCAATAAATCTACTCTTAAATCTTTACTCACAGCTTTAACACAACTTTGAGTCACACTTTCCAAATATTAACACAGAACAAAGCAAAAGAGAGAGAAAAAGCAATGAAAACTCAACAGTGAGGCTGAATTTAACAGCAAAGGCAGAAACCATCAAACAGAATACTGCAGCAAAGACCTGTTTGGTCATTTAAAGGCTTTGGTGTTCAGCCAAAATCAACCCAATGAGAAACAAAAAAGGTCTTACTATTTAAGAATGTGAAACAGTATTAAGTAGTATTAAATATAAATAATAGGGATGGGAATTTTGGTAATTTATTATGGAGAACAGCAGTGCCACTGCAAAAATAAAAATCAGCAAATTATTCATAAACTATACATATCAATAAATGACTTTTAAAACTTACAAAAACAGATATTTAAATGTCTATAAATTAAAAAATGGCCAATTGGTTTTCTTTCTCCTTTTGTCAAAATAGTTTTAAAAAAATGCCACTGGACTGTTGACGTGGGAGATTTAAAGCACCTCTCAAAATATCAAAACTGAAAGAAAATAATATTTCAAAAGCCTAGATAAACTAATCAATTCACACTAATTGCTAATTTGGTAGTTAATGAGTTGACCTTTGACCAAAATCAAATTCATAAAACCATATCATATAAATAAATAAAGGCTGTGTGTGTGTGTGTGTGTGTGTGTGTGTGTGTGTGTGTTACTGAATTTAGGTTTAAAATGTGAAATTGAGGGGGGAAACATGCTGTTGTATTATCATGATCAATTATCAGTCATAATAAACTGTAAACAAAGAAATATTATTGGCGTGCGTTTTACAAGAAAATTCTGTATCAGTCTTCTTACTTTAAAATGTAATCTTTAATTATTTGCAATAAAAGTAATTATTTGTAATATCTTCACAGCAATTTCTAAGTTTTCTCTCTCTCTCTCTCCAGTGTGCACTTCTGCACATCCATGTCAACAAATCAACTCCTTGTATTGTGGAACATAGCAGAACATCTCAATATGGAAATCACAACAAACAGAACCACAAAAAATATCTTTATCAGTATATTTCAAAATACATTTCAGAAATTTAACACGTCTAGATGGAGTTTAGCTTGGGGATATGTTAACAATACATCAGAAATACAGGCTCAACTCAGTGTAGCCCTTTCTTCAGATTTCAGCTAAATTCCACTGTGGTTTGTTTTCCTCCTCCATATTCACCACTTGAAATATCCTTATTTATTTGGAGTATTAATTATGCAGATATTATGAGCACATGGCTCAAGACTGGGGTAGTGTAAGGACATGAATAGAGCTGCGGCTTTCATACTGTGACTCACAAAGCTCCTTTGTGTTCATTATTTATGTGCATCACACAATACAATAACTTACTGTATTTACTGCCACTGATGCTCATTATTCAGTCTTCCCTCTGGACTAACTAGCAATCAGTGCTGATAGTTTCCACCTGACCAACTGTCCAAGACATACAACAGGAATAGTCCAGAATATAGGCTACTTGTACACAGGGCTGGGCGACATAAACAAAAAATATAAATAAATAAACTTAAAAATATTTGTGATGAATAAGCAACATCGTGAATATCACAGTGACTTAAATGTGCTTTTTGGTCAACCTTGTTTCCTAAAGACTAAATTTGCAATTCTTCTTTCTTTGTTGCTTCCTTATCTATATAATTAAGAGAACTTAAAATTAGTCAAATTCAATTCAATAAATCAAATTTAACATTAAAATTGGTAAGTTCGCTTAATTTCTATGAAATTCTATGAATTTCAAACTGTAATTTCATTTAATCAGAACTCTGATTTATTGTAATGCAAATGAAGTGCTACCATTCAAGAATTTTCCACATTGCATTTTGTATGTATGAAAATATTGATACATTATTCAAAATAATAAAACAATAAATAAAATAACAGAATTCATAAAAAATAACAACAAATAACAAAAAATTATATATAAATACATAAATAATTTTAATAATAAAATGTAAATATTGTTTTAAAAATATAGATTTATCTAATAGATATCTCATAGATAGATATCTAATTTAAATTTTCTACTAGATTTAAGATATTTAATTTTTAGTTCTGCCATTAAACATTTTCAATTTACTCCAAAAAAGAATAAATAAATAAAGATGTTCGGTTGAATAATGAATCACTGGTTTAAAATTGAGAAATTACAAAAAAAAAAAAAAAAAAAAAAAAAAAAAAAGAAGAACAAAAACATACAAGTAAAGATCCAACATAAATAATAATAATAAAAAAAATGTATATATAATATATATAATATATATAATATATATATATATATATATATATATATATATATATATATATATATATATATATATATATATATATATATATATATATATATATAATATATATATATATATATATATATATTAAAAAAAATTATATATATATATATATATATATATATATATATATGTGTGTGTGTGTGTGTGTATATGTATGTATGTATGTATGTATGTATGTATGTATGTATGTATGTACGTATAAGGTTTCACTACAGATCATTTCATCGTGGTTCAAATAATCAAACTACAGAACCCGTGTCACTTCCTGCATATTTATTTAGCCCAATGAACAAATTGAAGTCAATTGACTCGAGATGGAATTCAATCTGACATGTCTGCCGCTACAAAGTGCCACAGAGAAGAACAAATACGCAGCTAAGCCTAACCTTCAACTCTGAATTTGACATCAAATGAGACACCCAATACTCAATGGCACTTTTTGTGTGCCCAGTGGCTAAACTCGTCTCGGTCTGACCGGTCAGAGCGCAGCACAGGAATCTCTCCACGTCACAGTAAATGAGCTGGTCGAAAACATATTAACTGATGCACTGCTCATGTAGACAATGCCATGACCCTAAAACAAGCTGCTAACAAGGATGCAGTGATGCCATGTGACAGATTACACACTTCTTAAACAACCTGGGTGGCTGACAGGCCAAACATAAGCAGCTGAGTAAAAGTTAGAATGTATAAATCCTCAAACAACATGTGCTGAATTCAGTTTAACATCCAAATAAGAACAGCTAGTCAAATACCAATGCTCCCAAACTTCATTTCCACAATCTGTTCATAATGTCTTTCCATATCTGATTAATGCAGCTGAGTCATTATTAGGAGCTCTGAGTCTTCAGGGTATATCTGACTAAGGAGATGTAAGCAATATGAGATTGGCTATCTCCGAGTGAATCATGCACTTATGCTCCACAGAGAACAGCAGACCATCATCGGGTCATCTCACGGCTACTCTGAGGATGGATGGTTAAGCTGCTTTGATGGCTGCTCATTCTCCACAAGATTTAAACTATTTTATATGACACCGCGCTGGACTTGTGTTAAAGTGATAGTTCACCCAAAAATAACAATTCTGTCATTTATTCACCCTCAAGTTCTTCTAAACCTGTATGAGTTTGTTTCTTCAGGTGAACACAAAAGAACATATTTTGAAGAATTTTGGAAACTAAAGAGCTGACGGTAGCCGTTGACTTCCATAGTATTTTATTTCATAATATTGAAGTCAATGGCTACCGTCAACTCTTTAGCTATCAACACACTTCAAAATATATTTTATTATGTTCAACAGAAGAAAGAAACTCATTCAACTGACATCAAGTTTTAAATTGCAAGGCCTAAAAGAGGAAATGTAAGAAGCTTCCATTGTGCACACAATGTGAAAACATACACTGAAAAAAAAAAAAATTCCGTAAAATTTATGGTAAAAAACCGGCAGCTGTGGTTGCCGGAATTCTACTGTAAAAAATACGGTAACAACATTTTAGGTTTTACGGTTTTAACTTAAATTTACAGTTAAATACCGTAATTTCATTAACTGATATACCAACCTACTAAAGTACTGAAATATGTTTTGTACCTTTGAAATACATGATGAACCAAAGCCAATCACAAGCAGCTTTTAAATAATATCATATTTAGAAGGTGCTCAGTGTCTAAACACCATCATGGTGAGACTCATTAAACTGAAATATGAAATAAACATTAATTTAACAACATTAGATGTAACATACAACCCTAAAAACATAAGTGATAAGAAAAAAACTAAGAAGAAAAAGTTATTTTAAAGAAAAAACATCAAATTCAAACAAAATTTGAAATGCACTGCAGGGAATTCTGGGAACGTCGATTTACAGTTTTTCCCTGTCAATTTTACAGGAACTTACCGTTAACCATTTAACAGGTTTTTAATGTAGCATTTTCACAGTTTTTTAACGTTAAAATCACGGTCATTTTTTACAGTGTACTTCATTAACTCACCAACACCTCAAGAGCATCACAGACACAAGCAGAGGAAATTAACCAAAACTGTTGGGGCCAATTACACCCAATGTGTGTAAGTTACAACTGACGTAATGTTATAACTTATGCACTACTAAATAATTTTGCTTTCCACCATTAAACTTTGTTGAACAACTCTGTGTATAAACTATTTATGGAATCCTCTGATCAGGAGTAACGGTTGGAATAAAACAGCAGATTGACTGAATTGCATCAAGTTCTTGTTTTACTTGACAGACTTCAATCCTTTAGTTATATATGATAATGTTAACATTTACACTGGTTTACATTTTAAGAGAGAGAACATTGTGAATAAATTACTCTGCTACCAGCTCCTCAACAAATCTGACCTAAACAAAGTGCCTCTGTGTGCATCGCTCCACGTTGTGCATGTCAAATAAAATCAATCATACTAAATAAATGCCATTTCTTATGTTTTCGCGAGAATTTATTTATTGATTCTTATTAATTGTCCAATACAGTTTCTGAATGTTATTCATGATTTTGTAGTATTGCATTTCAATTTTTGTTTTTATATCAATATTTGTATTTCACTTTAGTTACGTGAGGCAAAAGAAGTTAGAATCAAGGATAAACTGAAATTCACTGAATTCTACTCATGAATGTGAAAGCTGCTATTGGATAATTGAAGGTAAACATAATATTCCGCAACTATGCATTAGTTTACGGAGAGCTTATGACCTACTAATGTGTTCTACCTTAAGAACAAATCATGCAACCAAATAAAGTACTTAGTTACAAACTAACTAGTTCATCTAACGTGGACTTTATGTTCAGCTACAAACTGCTCCTGCAATCCCTGAACTTTACAAGCACTACAACTGATAAATATGAGATATATGAGCATTAAAACATGACTGCTGTCTTTGGTGACTCACTTGGTGCCCTTAGTGAAAAGACATGACCAAAGTAGGAAAAAATACAATTTACACCTAAGGGTGGGCAAGTGCATAAAACAGGCAAAATGTCACAGAAGTAAAGGCAAAGCATCCACGTGATTGGCTGATCACGCTGTAAAATAGAACAATGCACACCTATGATAACAGGTGCACTGTCAGCCTGAATGCATCAAACTGGTAAAAATGGACAGACTAATTAAAAAGTCAATGAATCACCCACTCAGATATCATAACTTGTGGTCACATACAAATTGAAATTAATCAAAATGACTTAAAACACTGCTTTTCATACGCTAAAGCTGCACCTGCAGTCACCATTGATATACACTTGTGGTATTTACCAAGAATTTCATGACTAATCGTCTAAAAAGTTGACTATTAATAAAAACAGCCAAACAACCCAATGTGGCAATAAGCTACACAAAACTTGTTCTTTTAGTTATAATTTAGAATAATAAAAATCTACTTAAATGGGACTCTGAAGCATCTCCATGGGAATAAAACGTGTGTTTATAAATATAGTAAATAAATACAATGATCGAATCAAAACAAATTCAGTATTATAATGTTGGTGTAATATCATAATATTTAATATTAAAATAACACTGCTTACTGATTAGTAATAATATTTTATAGAGTGCTCTTCAGACTACTCGAAGATAGTTGTGTAAGGGGAATAAGCTTTTGAACTAAAAAAGATACAATTAAAATATATGCATTTTTGACAGCTGTCACCTTGCATCTTCACTAAATGGCACAGATGTCTTGATGACTAATGGATTGAAGAGAACGTGACTGTTAATAACAACAGCCAAACAACATTATATGGTAACACAATATATTAGTATATTCTATAAAGAATGCACAGGGCAGCTTTGACGTTTTGATAACTCATTTGTTGCAAAGGGAAATAAAGTCAAACAATGACTGGGTAGATGATGACAGAATTATCTTTGTAAGGCAAATGATATGCATAAGGTGGAAGGTGCGATTTGACTTGACCAAATTTAGACATGAATGGATGATTTCAGCCACAGCGTTGCACACGAACACTTTTCACGACAGAAATATTGGAAGTTGCAGTCTAAATGCACTTGACTGAAAACATCGCGTCGGGCTCGAACAAGCCATTTCACCAGCGTTATTCCGCACAGCCTGGTTAAGCGCGGTTATTTCTCTATCTGTCCAGAGAAACACGCGTTTCCATTGTGGACGGCGGAGCTGCATTATGACACGCTCGCGCGCCCCGCTTCCGATCAGAGCTGCAGCGATGCATCGCGTTCATTATTACAGCTTCACACTACACGCGCTAAACACCATGTTACGCAGCTTCCAGCAGCGGGGGCGGGTTAACATCTACTACACAACAGTTCTGCTTCTACCCCGTCACATAATAACCAGACGAACAACTAGCGTCAGGCTCTGAGGAGCTTTTGCATGGGAAAAAAAATCCGTTTGCGTTACATAAACACAGCAGGAACACGCGCAAAATACCCCGCGTCTAAAAATAACACAAGAGTGGAGAAACGCCAATACTCACGGGTGTGAACGCGGCGATGGGCACCTCAATACTGACTCAAAGGACCCCCGACCGCCATTAGAATAAAGTTGAGAGCCCAGCTCTAATCTCGATGATGTTCCCGGGAACGGAGTGGATCTGTTTGATCCCACGAGCGGCCTAGAATACTCTCGCGGGGTCGCCAGTCTGTAGCGCGCAACGTGGTTACAGAAACACGCTGTGATTGGCTGAATGCGAGCAGGGACCGCCCATAACCTGTCAGTCAGAGCAGGAGGCTGAACCCAAGCGGCGAATCTGATTGGCGGAGGACAGCAAAGCGAAACAGATTGGCTGTAAACACAACGGATGATTACATTTGTAAAATAAAAATGCAAATTTGTTTTGTTTAATTAATTATATCTGTAAACGACAAGGTGATGATGATCAGTTGGCTTGGCTGCAGCTATTACAGGGTTGCAGTCTATTAAAATATTTATGTTAGTTTTATACTGAGTTCCCACACTTTGTGACGTGTGCTCTGATTATTGAGACATGCAAAAAACATATCCCATATCTTTAACATTCATTTTTAAAATACAACATTTTTAGTTTAATATTAATCAGACATTAATATTGTTCTTTACACAAAAATTAGCTTTATTTAGTCTTTATTTTCGCAAAATTATGACATGAAATTATCACTCACTGCCCTAAATAACTTGTAACTTTGTAACTTACATGGCTTCTGGTGTTATTTTTTTTCCCAGTTATTTTACTTTTACATAAAGAGTCCATTATGTTGCTTTAAATTGCAAACTGTTATTTTATTATCATAATCATTATAATCATTAACACACTGGTTTGTTGCACACAAATAGTTTTAATGTGTACTGCACTTTATTCTTAGTTCTATTCTCGCATGTTCAAAGAAAATAGCTTACTTCCGTGATGAAAAATAAGGAAAAATAGATACAGTAGGCCTATGTGTTTTAAAGAAACTCTACAACTCTGTCCTGACAGAACTTAGAAGTTTAAAAATATTTTTAAAAATTTGTTTTACTTTTGTCAGTGCTGGCAGATATTTATTAAATGAGGCAAAAGTCTTCGTTCCTCTTTCTATATTTCACCCGTAACATCACACAGACTCTTAATTCATTTACTCATTCATGCTAAAGTCATAAATATTTATAATAAATATTATGTTAGTATCTGTGTGTTTAGGAGTATTTAGTGATTTTTGAGAGAAAATGAAGGCAGCAGAAGGTTGCACCATTTATGGATATCTCTGAACATGTTAGATTAATCCAGATAATGCTGTGATACATAAACACTCTACACTACCACTGGCAAAAAGCAATATCTAGCCAAATAAGTATTTAAATATTTTAAATCATGACTTTCCTACAACTTTTTAAGATTTTATGACTTTTCAAGTTCCATTTACATAAATTTCCTGATATATCCAGGTTTTCTGTGAGTGTATGGGAACCCTGTTTATAGTTTGTACAAGAGCTGAGGGAAACTGCACACACCGACAACAAAAACAAAGTGAAATGAAAAATGTTACTTTTAATCAACACAGACTGTGCTTTACATCTGTATTTGTTTATTCTCCTCTTTGCTAATTTGCTAAATTAAGTAAGGCACAAAACATCTGATCTGCAACTATAGGTAGTCCATTGAGCTCTGTCCAGGTCAAATTGGAAAGACAAATGGGGAGAAATCAATAGAGCAAATGTTTTTTTACAAGTGCACTGTTTATTGATTTCCCCATCATTAGATATTGAGGGCAAGAATTAGGGATTTGAAGTATGTCAGAATGTAGGTAATGTTTTTCGGTTTTTCTCTGACTCAGCTTCCAGATGCTTTGTGGATGACACGATATGCTTCTGCTCTGTTTTTTGTCCTAAAATATGAGCCAGCGCTTCTTTCATTCAATGGAAGAATGAGGAATGAAACATTCAAGCTTTAAAAAAGCACTATAAAAGTATCATACAGCTGCTCCAGTTAACTTGGGTGCTATATTTCAAGTCTTCAAAATCATATGATTGCACTGTATGATAAGCAGACATTATTGGTGCCATAATTTATGTTGCTTTCTGTCATTTAGAGCTTGACAGGCTCAGTTGTCAGTCATTTTCATTACACTTTTGGTTTTTAATGTACAGGTGCATCTCAATAAATTAGAATGTCGTGGAAAAGTTCATTTATTTCAGTAATTCAACTCAAATTGTTAAACTAGTGTATTAAATAAATTCAGTGCACACAGACTGAAGTAGTTTAAGTCTTTGGTTCTTTTAATTGTGATGATTTTGGCTCAAATTTAACAAAAACCCACCAATTCACTATCTCAACAAATTAGAATACTTCATAAGACCAATAAAAGTGAATTGTTGGCCTTCTGGAAAGTATGTTCATTTACTGTATATGTACTCAATACTTGGTAGGGGCTCCTTTTGCTTTAATTACTGCCTCAATTCGGCGTGGCATGGAGGTGATCAGTTTGATGGAGGTGAGATAGTGAATTGGTGGGTTTTTGTTAAATGTGAGCCAAAATCATCACAATTAAAAGAACCAAAGACTTAAACTACTTCAGTCTGTGTGCACTGAATTTATTTAATACACAAGTTTCACAATTTGAGTTGAATTACTGAAATAAATGAACTTTTCCACAACATTCTAATTTATTGAGATGCACCTGTATACGAGAAAGTCATATAGTTTTGGAATTATATGATAGTCAGTATAAGCTAAATAATGACTATTCTATACTATAACTGTTCCTTCAAGAAACTGTACAGTTGAAGCACAGTTTTATTAAATGCACAATATGTAGCTAATTTTGCAAATGTATTTGATTTTCCTTATCAGTAAATAAAAGACAACCCTGTCCACCCCTCGACTCACCTTATCAAAGCCTGAGTGAATAAATTTCCATACTCTGTCCTCTCTGTCCGACAAACAAAAAGACATCGGAAGGAATTTAAAATATTGCAAAAGATTGCATCAGTGAGAGTTTTGACAGGAAGACTTTAAGGTCACTGATTTTGTGAAAAGCAAGAACAATTGGACCACCGACAGCTATAGTTTCTGAAATGATAGAGACCTGTGCCCAAAATCCTCATCAACTAACCCATGTCGTTCATTCACAGTGAACATACAAACCTTCTTTAACCTTGATACAACTTGTGTATATATATATATATATATATATATAAACTGTATATTAAACATCAAGTCTTTTCTGATCAACTGTGACTGTTTCACACCATACAGGACTTCTGCAGTCTGCGTAGACAGATCATGGAAGGAATTTCAAATCTAGCCTTCAGCGCACATCAGTCCCTGTTGTTATTTCTCCTATGGAGGCTCTTTACCCGTCTGTTCCAAGGGACGTCTAAAGCTGCCCTGTGATCTGACCCTTATCTCTCTGTCTGTGTCAGAGTCTACAGAGAGCAGACATCCTAAACACCCATGAAAAGCAGGTACAGTACAACTGCAAAGATCTGAAATCTTCAGGTCTGAGATGTTAAGCTGCTTGAGAGCACTAACTGCATGCTTATGTCTATGTTTTACGAAACGCTCCTTATTCATTTTGCATGTGTCCTTCGAGTCATCCTACAGAAAAGCTGGCCAAGAGCTATCACTCTCAGAAATAAAAGAACAAAAGCTGTCTCTGGGGCAGTACCTTTTGAAAAGGATAGATAGATAGATAGATAGATAGATAGATAGATAGATAGATAGATAGATAGATAGATAGATAGATAGATAGATAGATAGATAGATTTGTGTCTGGGTTTCCCCTGCCAATAAACTTCATAAAAAGCACTTTCTCTCAGTACCAACAACACCATCATGTTATGGTATTGCACTCAGATGCTAAATATACATCCCTGTGAGCTTTGCAAGAAGGATGAAGAAGGTGAGTGTGGACATATGAACATGCCGAGCATCTCTGGAGATTGCCAGCCTTCTGCATCATTGATAGAGAGCAGAGACAGGAATGGGGTCAGCAAGAAAAACACATCCTCCTGACCTGTCTGAACTCGAAAACTTTACCCATCTATTGTATTATGGCAGGTCTCTGTATTAGATTGAGGTCAGAAATAACTATTTTCCCTCTTTTGTCTTTGTCTTCAGTGATTGGATTATAAGATCAATGGGCCTTATTCATGAAACAAGAGCAGAATAAATCTGAGTACATCGTTCACAAAATCTTTTATCAATAAATTGTTACATTCAAACTAATGCAAGAAACTGCATAAGAATGGATTTATGAACGATTTAAGCAGAATTTTTAACAGAAATTCATTTTGCATGTTTAATGAATAAGGCCCAATGTCAGAAAAAGATGTACAGTATATCTCTTTTCCAAGAAAATACTTAAAGAGATAGTTCACCCAAAAATATGTGTATATGACTTTCTTCTTTCAAACAAATACAATCAGTGTTATATTAAAAAATGTCCTGGGTCTTTATAATGGCAGTGAATAGGGGTCGAGATTCTGAAGCCCAAAAAGTGCATCCAGCCATCATAAAAAGTACTCCAATCGTTCTCAACCTTATTTTTTCCATTGGGCCGCACTATGGTCCAAGTCTAAGTCTCACGGGCCGCATATTATTTACATATTACGTCACCAATACATACCAACCAGATTTATAATATTATAGCCTAAATATTATGATATCTAAATGATTACATTTATTGAAATAAATAAATAATTCTACTCACCATTAATAAAACACCTGATGCTGTCGGGAGCTGACCAGTTTTGTGAAATTTGGCTCGAAAGGAGTAACAGAGCACAATGAAGTTGGGATAGTTGCAGTCTAAGACGTGCACGGAAGCGTGACTTGATGCGCAACATTGCAGAACATGTGCGTTCACAAATGTAGCCTATGTTGATCCAAATATGGAAAGCACTTTCGAATTTAATAATCTGAGGTTCTCTCCAGAGATGTTTTGCCACATTTCTGCAATTAAGGATTATTGCTGCGTAGTGTGGGTGTTTCCTTTTGCCTGAGTGAGTGGCGGGGCAAACCAAAAGTTGATGCCGAAAGTCCAGCACTCTCCTTCACTGCTGATGTTGTGACTATTCTTGTTTGTATGGGTTCCTTCACTGACATTTTCCACATTTCGTTTTTCTCCCTTAATAACAAATTTGTCCATTCTGATGCTTAATTTTACCGAACTAATGTCTGCTGATGATTATTTGAATTGAATTCTGCCAAAATGCGTGCTTGTAAGTGTTCGTTAAAGGGATGGTTCACCCAAAAATGAAATTTTGATGTTTATCTGCTTACCCCCAGGGCATCCAAGATGTAGGTGACTTTGTTTTTTCAGTAGAACACAAATGAAGATTTTTAACTCAAACCGTTGTAGTCTGTCAGTCATATAATGCCAGTCAATGGGCACAGAATATTTGAGAGAAAAAAAAAACATGCACACACACATCCAAATTAAACCTTGCGGCTCGTGACGATACATTGATGTCCTAAGACACGAAACGATCGGTTTGTGCGAGAAACGGAACAGCATTTATATAATTTTTTACCTCTGATACAGGCAATGTCCAACTCTCCTGAGCTCATCCACAACATCCGGCGTGTGACGCATCAACGACTCTGGAACATAGATATATATATACATAGATATATAAGTAGATCCTTACGTATCGCAGGCCATAGAAACAGTCGCTAATGAGGCATCTATGTATATATATCTATGTGCCAGTTGATGCGTCACGCACCAGATGTTGTGACAGTCGGACATTGAGGTTTATCAGAGGTAAAAAATTATATAAATACTGTTCAGGTTCTCGCACAAACCGATCGTTTCTTGTCTTAGGACATCAATGTATCGTCACGAGCTACAAGGTTTAATTTGAATTTGTCTGTGCATGCTTTTTTTTTCTCTCAAAGATTCTGTGCCCATTGACTGCCATTATATGACTGACAGACTACAACGGTTTGAGTTAAAAATCTTCGTTTGTGTTCTACTGAAATAACAAAGTCACCTACATCTTGGATGTCCTGGGGGGCATTTTTTTTTCATTTTTGGGTGAACTATCCCTTTAAATGCATAACATTAATTAGGCTGCGTTTGCTCATGTCTAAAAATAATATATGAAAAACTAAATTATTTTACATAACAAAAACATTATAGCTTATATTTGTTTAGTACATTTTTAAATTAATGTAAAAACTAAAGTGAATTGTAAAACTGGAAGTTATTTTTTAATTGTGTTCAGCATGGTGGGCCGCATCAGGATTCGTGACGGGCCACGGGGTGAGAACCACTGCTCTGGGGGTTAATAATGTCCTTCTGAAGCGAAACGATGCATTTATGTAAGAAAAATATCCATATTTAAGACTTTATATACTGTAATCTTCAGCTTCCGCTAACTGTCGCACACTTGTTCACGAGAGAGTGGTGTTCCAGCGGATGAAGAGTAGAGTAAGCTCCGGTGAGAATATGGTCTCACGAGAACCAAGTTTTGTTTACAGCAAAGGAAAACCAGTCAACTCTTGGCTTATATCGAAACCCTCCAACATTTTTCTTTACAAATCCTCATTTTGTACTTCTAGTTTGTAACTGGTGTTTTGTTTTGCTCTCTTCTCTGCACTTAAAATCATGTAATGGGGTAATTTTAATTCTTAGGGTGAGCTATGCCTTTAAATAGTTTTTTGAGTTATGTTTACTACTGTAAAACTCACTGCCATGATGCTTGGTTGTTGTAGATGGTTGCCAGGGTGTAGCTATGTTTTTGCTAAGCTCTAACTGGTTGCTAGTACATGTGAATATAATTCAGTGTATTGTTTCACACTGCAGAAGTTTAATACCACAAAAGCTTTATGAGAATATAGTGGCACTATGTGTCTTTGTTTAAGGGTCAGGTTTCTCCTCTCTGCTCTAGTGCTCAGACATTGTGTTTACCGATGAAAGCATGAGACGACTCCACTTAGGATGCGAGGCTGTCAGGCACTGCAATTGGATGAAAGAGAAAGATTAAAGAACACTGGGCCCGGCAGCATGGATAATTAATTCATAATGGATTAACGAGACTACAGAGGCAATGACTAGGGAGGGAGGTGGGAAAGACCGGGAAAAGCCGAGAGACGGAATTTAACAAGTGCGGTGAGTCCTCTCTAGGGTAGCCGTGCGGAGGCCGGTGGGTAATGCCACTGCAAGATGCCACAATCACACATTTGATGGTTTGTAAATGCTATTAGAATGACTACTGCTCTGTGGATACTCAAGTATTGCTTTGAGTGATGCTTCTAGTATTATTTTGCTTCAAGACCAAAGACATCAAGTGGCAACCAAAAACAGCACCAACAGTGTTTTGTTAAAATGTACTCACTCTCAGGCCATCCCAGATGAGTTTGATTCTTCATTAGAATAGACTTGCTCACCAATGGATCCTCTGCAGTGAATGGGTGCTGTCAGAATGAGAGTCCAAACAGCTGATAAAAACATCCACAAATAATCCACACAAATGTACATGTTTGTAATTGTTTTTTTGTTTGTTTTCAAATCAGCACTTTGGGTTCTTATTTCACTTGTAAGCAAGTGATGTGATGCTAAATTTCTCAAGATCTGATGAAGAATGATAAAAAACAACTTCATCTACATCTCGAATGGCCTAAAGGGGAATACACTTTCAACAAATTTTAATTTTTGGGTGAACTGTTTCTTTAACTTGAAAAGTTAAAATCGGTTTGATGTTAGATTTAGGTGTCTAAATGTCTTTTGAAAATGGTTTCAGCCAATTATGGGTTCAGCCAAAACAAAACACATTATGCTGTTTTTGACTCACTTTTTCAAAATAAAAAATGAGTTTTTGTCAAAATACTCTTGATTTGTTTTGATGATTTTGATGTCAACAATAAAACACATGGAAAGTATTTTCAGAAACCCTTTCAAAAGTC
Source organism: Spinibarbus caldwelli (assembly GCA_039654775.1). NCBI lineage: Eukaryota > Metazoa > Chordata > Actinopteri > Cypriniformes > Cyprinidae > Spinibarbus > Spinibarbus caldwelli. Next base: position 6,838,829 of record CM077233.1, read on the forward strand.
TGTTTTGCCATCTTAACATTTCACAATTATATAATTAGCTGAATTTTGTTGTTGATATTTGATCTTGAACAAACCTGAGACTCAATTTTGGGTCGAGGTTCACCAGTTGAGAATCGTCATCTTGATGGGAACAAATTTAGATGAATATAGATGAGACAACAATGCTGCGATGCTATTCTAAAACATATGGTGATCCAAAAATACAAGACTGTTGTACCTAGTGAAAATGCTTCTACTTCTATACAGTTTTACTAGAATTTTTACTTTAAATTTTCGTATTTCTTATTATAGTTTTATTTTATTTTTTTAAATCTTAATACTAAATATTTATTAGATTTTTTTTCTCAGACTTTCCCAAATGTATAAAACTTTGCAACTCCTGCAACACACATTTCATGTTTAGTACAAGGGGCTGCTGACAGAAATGGCATTTAAGTATAGGGACATCCAGGCTACATGATGCTGAACAGTATTTTTTTAATTAAATGTTAAAATTTCAAAGGTCTTGTAAGGGCATAGTAAGTCTCTTCATATCAACATTAGTGTCCCCTCACATACACGATCATCTGTTGTGTAGAAAAACTGCTGTGCAATTCAGAATGCTTTGAAAAGCCTGTTTTGGGCTCTTAACATTAATAATCTATTTGAAAACAGTTTGCAAACAGGTAATGTTTATTCAACCATTACTTGCTTAACTTCATAATTCAACCACAGCATGAGCAAAATGTCCCCCGGATGTCTCTGACATTTGATTTAAGGAGAAAAATATAAATTATGCAATCGTAAGGGAAGAGTTTCTGTCTTGTTTTCATGTGCCTTTGTCGCTCCCTGCTTCTCAATGTCAGCTCAATCAGTCAAGAGCTCTCTCAGGCCGGAATCCTCATTTTCCAGGTTCTGCTTTTCAACAGGCGGACAATGGAGCTTTGCCTTACCAATTCACCTTGAACGCAGGTGAAACCTCAGTGGGATCAAGTGACACTTTCTGCCGTCTTCCTTGTCTCTCACTGTCCCAGCTGTCTGCTGAGACACACAATACGTATTTTGGAGATTCGGAGTGGTTTAGTGAATTGGTTTAGTCCTGCACGTAGAGATCACGTGAAGCATTGAATTTCGCGCAGGGACAGAGATTGCCCTGACTGTGACAACATCAGCGGGTTCTTTTGTCAGCGCAGTGGATGTTCAATAACCACTCAATAGCCTGAATTACTATTGATAAACAGATCTGCAGTGTGGGTGACTTGAAAAGTGGGTTAGTGTTGTTTAGTGGCCTAGTTTGTAATGTTTGTGACCGTTCGCTTGCATCAATGTGTACGTATGTATTATAGCAGTACTTCACTCATATATGTAAATTATGCCATTTACTCACTCTTATGACACAAATTAAGATGTTTTGAAGCATCTCCAAATGGCTTTTTTTAATCAAGGATATCAAGGCATTCCTGTAGCTCAAACAGAAGAGCGCTGCACTAGCAATAAGGCTATGGGCTCGATTCCCAGTGAATGCATAAACTGATTAAAATTTATATCTTGAATGCAGTGTAAGTTGTTTCAGATAAAAGTGCCTGCATGCCAAATGCATAAATGTAAAAATACTGTATATCACAGATCAAAAAAAATGACAATTTTTTTTATTTATTTATTTTTTACAGTAGTCCATATGACTTGTGCACTATATTCCAAGCCTTCTGAAGTCATATTATAGCTTTATGTGAAGATCATGCTATAATGTAAGGCTTTATTCATTTATAATTCTTGCTTAAATTTTATTTGTGCTTGTTTAAAATGGCATTTTAAATTTTAAAATGCAATTTTTAAATGTATTGTAGCACATTTGATATCCTTAATGCAAATGCCATTGGTACTTGCGTTTCAAACAAGGGTTGGAAAATGCAAATGAGATTTGAGAGTTACAGCAGATAAAAATGATCAAGCCACCATTCATTGGAAATTTAGCTCACTTGCTAATATTCAAATTTGGCACCTCAAGACAAGTTGCAGAGTGTTTGACAATAATGACACCAAATGTTATTGTTTTTTTTGTCTTATAACCAGTCATTAGTAAGAAAATGCAGAACAGTGAGGAAAATCAATGGAGGCAAAGTGTTTTGGTGTTTGTCCCACACACAAAAAAAAAACTACAATATAGCTTCAGATGATTTTAAATGTATTGCACAGGTCATATAATATCTTAGAATATCTAAAATATCTCTATATTAGAAAAAATGAGAGTCCTGTGGGTTTAGAACAACATGAGGATGAGTAATTGACAGCAGAATTTGCAGTTTTAGCTGAATTATTCTTTGAAATCGTGTCATTGTGGGTTTGTTTGACTAACCTAAACAGCAATTTCAAGACACAAGGTGGCAAAGAAGACCAGACAGTTAGACGTTCCTCATGGTTGGCGAACTGAACCTCCTGGCAGGCCTGGAACAGTGGGGAGGAACATAAACACAAAACTCGCCTTCCCTTCAACTTCAGTTACACTACAAACTGTCACAAAGCTGGTAAACAACAAGACTCAAAGTGGCAATATGCCACTCTATAAACACTTCTCCTTCACTCACTTCAAACAAAGCTGCTGAAACGTCTGGCTTACATGCAAGGAACAATTCAAAAACATCTCATTTTGGCAAGTGCAGCTGTGGTCTGTCAGCCATGATGCCAATGTAAAGAGAGAGAAGGGAAGAGGGGTATTGTGAAGAACCCCTGGTGAAGAAAACGAATGATGGGGCTTTCGAGACTTTGCCCATGGGGCAAAAACTAAATAAATTGTCAAATATTTTTCTAAAAAAACAATTAAGTCAAACAATTTAGCCTAGCCTGAAGCTGTGAAAAAATGCAGTTGCTCACCCTCGTGGTCTCGTACTAATTAGCTACTTTCTCAATGTGTTTCACAGAACATGGTGCTGCAGGCTAGGTGTTTCCAAGGATAGAAAACACTGTTAAACAATGAATAATGCTGCTTTATAAGCAGTGAGGCAGAGAATACCGAGACATGCTTTTTGTCAGCTTAATTAGTCAGAAGAAGTGAGAATTCATCACTTCTTAGTGCAGACATCATGACTTGTGCAAACCTACATGTGTTGTAGTCTTAAAGAGAAAGTTCACCGGAAAATGAACATTCTGTCATCATACCCACCCTTGTGCTCTTCCAAACCTCTGTTATTTTCTTTCACGTTAGGCAGAATGTCCAGGCAACTAAAAGGATGGTTATTTATACTGCCAAGCTCTGAGAATAACAAAAGAATAAAAAAATAAAACAGTCTTCTGAATCCATATGATAGCTTTATGAGAGTAAAAAGGACAATGTTTAAGTTGACTGTCAAGCTACCCTATCTTCAAATCTCAATTTTGCCTGTGTTTTTCAACTTTGCCATGTTACGACTGGTTATGTGCCATGCAAGAACCAATGGCATTTGTGGTAACACATTTAAAGTTATTTAAAAAAAAAATTGCACAAAATGTCTTTTTAAACAAGCATAAATGAGATCTGAAAGCTCTGGCAAGAGATTATCAGAGTAAAAACTTTACTCTGAAAACTTGGAATATAGTGCACAAGTTGCATGGAATACTTTCTTTTCATTATTTTCTATTGGACAGAAAAGGAGCAGCTCATTTAGTATTTTAAGGATGAAAGAAAATGAGATGAGGTCATGACAAAAGTGCTATATTCTTAGGTGACCTGATTTACTTTTTTATCAAAAATGTCTGTTTATGTCCATATACTAGATTCAAAGACCCCTTAAATGGCACCAAATAGGGATTTAAGGGAGAAATCAGGCAATTAATCATTTGGTTTTTTAAACTTGTATGGCACAAGCATTGTCTTGAAATAACCGAAGAAAAATGTTTGAGTAAATTACAACCATCCAGCATGATGCCATAACTGGCTGTACACTAAACACAGACTCAGACTCAACATTTTGTAAAAATAATCTGACCGTAATCATGTCATTTGAGTATTTAATTAATTCCTGCAGTTGAGATCAACCCCTGTGTCTTTTCTAAATTAGAATTCAACATGAAGTACTCGTGAAGGTAATGCCCTCCATTGTATAATTCCTCCAATTTCCCCATTAGCATCTAACAATAACTACATGAATGAAAAATAATCCATTTCACATTTGACATCCATCATTTTCATAACATGTTAAGTCTGTCCTCAGCGCAGATTTCTAATGAATACCATACCATACTGCAAAACATGGAAAATGTGCCAATACGGAGAGTGGGATGATTCAGACAAAGCCATTCCATACCGTACAACCCCAAACCCTTCTTTTGTTTCTTAAGAGCTTTCAGATGGTCCCGTACAAACCATAAGGTCAGTAATCATTCATGCACAACAATAAATGTGGGAATACATGAAATCATAATGACACAGAGAAAATTACTTTTATATTACACTAGAAAATGTTTAATTTCAAAGTGCATGATGCACATTAGGAAAGTAGATGATTAGCTACAGATCATGATTTCTGATAAGAGCAAAACATATAAACATTATTACAGAACCTGCAAGGCACTCTATTGATACTACTCAAACTTTCTTTATTCCACACTGCAAAAATGATTTCTCAATCAATATTTTGGTCCAGTTTTTCCATTAAAAAACATCTCCATTAAAAACAATATTTATGGTGTCCCTTTGTTACTTCTTTTCCTTTTTATCTATGTGCTTTTTGTTCTATAACATTTATAAATTAAAAGGGGATAAATAAATAAATAAATAAATCTTTTATTACCCAACAAACAAAGGATTGTTTTATGGTTTAAGCATAAACCTAATTAGATTTCATTAAACTCATGCTTATAAAAATGTTTATAAGAAAACAAACAAGTAAATAAACAAATGAATTAATTAATTAATCAATGTAGTCTCTGAAAACAAGTATCAAAATCTTATGCAGTTTAAGGCTGTTTAAATATATATTGTTTACTGTAAAATTTGGGATTATGAGTGTTGCCATAGAATCAAATACTTTCTGTGTCCAGTGACATGAACTGATCCAAATAGCTTTACAGAATAGAATTCTCTTATAATTACAGCAATTCAAACATGACGTAAAGCATCATTAGGGAGAAAAAATACTTTACGAGGCAGACGTCAATGCTTGGATATAAAAGTTATGTTATGCAATGCAATCCAACACGCTTTTGAAGGGAACAACAAAAGTTTAAAAAGCTAAAAGTGTTTATTCTATACTTGCATAGAGTATTTTTAGGCATTCCATTGCAAAGATGTCATCATAACAGAAGCACGGACTGCTATTTCCTTCAGGAAATGCAAATCTAGCGCCGCTTGTCATCATATCAAGCACTGTTGTGGAAAACTTGCTGTCAATACGTTCCACCTTGTCTTGACACATCGTAGAAGTTGATATCCATCCGACACTGTTTAATCAGAACGCCAACTGCTTGAGGGTACAGCCATAAACAACCCAACCGGCGAGTCAACGTAGTAAATGAGCTGTTATTTGCGTTTTTTATAAGGAAATCAGAACATTGGGTGTGCCTGTTCTTGCCAGGTGGCGTACCAGTCATGCAACAATGCCTTTATTTGGATAAGAACTGCTGCAGCATGTCTCTGAGGTTCATATCAGGATTCATAGCTACCGCTGCAAAACAACAACATTTTATGGTCATTGCCATGGAAGTGACCTCAAAGTAATCTCTAGTATTTCAGCGAGCTAGCAGCTTCGAAAACCACACCGTTATATACGTGTGTATATATACATATAACATCTCAGCACATGGTTATTTTGAGGTCATTCTGTCTGATGGCCAAGTGCACGATTACAGGAATTATGAATACCTTCTCTAGCAACACCGCAAGACCTGTTCTGTTGCCTTTTAAGGTCTCTAATCTCTAATAGCTTATGCAACACATCAGACCTGTAGAACTAGAGCAAAACATTTGCTTTGCCCCCTCAGCTTCCTTTCAAAATCCACCGATGGCAGCGATTTCCTCATGAGAGAAAAGCCAAGACTGGTTGGATTTTTCAGTAATGGCTCCTTAAACACAAGAGAGATATCAACAGAAGCAAATGATATCATTATTCCCCATGAGCAAATCGTGCACACACACATTTTCCAGTTTATTTGTTTAGTCTACTCCAACTCATCTATACTGGCCGCGTCCTACTTAACTTGGGGAAATGCAATCCCTCATCAGGCTTGCAGTCAATCAAGCTGCGGAAAGCTGACCTCGGCAGTCAAACCCAGTGTTTATCAATGACTCCCACAGGTTCTGTGCCCACAGGCAAAAAAAGAAGCTGCCTCCGTCACCTGTCAATCAAACGTGTTATAAGGCAGCCAGGAACACTGGAAAAGTAAGACTGACACTTCGGCGCGGATGGCTGATCGACACGGCGTGTTCCTGCGCTCGTTATTTCCATCGTTAAAACATGAAAATTCATGCCTGTGAATTTTACGACCCAAACCGCACCTCTTCTGCACAAACAAAGATGTTTCAGGTGCAGAATGGATGCACAGAGTGGAAAGAACAACTGCAAATGAGCTCTCCTTAACATCAGAATTGTTTCTCTTAGACATCTTTGAACTTTTAAAAACAAATGGAGACTTTTCGGGAGATGTTTCACCTGGGAAAAAAACTGTGCTAAGATTTATCAAGATTCTAAAGATCTCAAGTTTTTCTTATAATATTCTTACAGTTATGCCGTCCACATTTGTTTTAGTTGTCAACAACTGTCTCATTTGTGTCTATTTTTATTTCTCCTAAGGAATTTAAGAGACACATCTGAGACAAAGCAATAACATTTTGCTCTTGGAAGGCAACCTGCATGACAGACTAACCTCAGGAATGAGAAAAATCACTATGATGTTTGTAATATTCCAGTGAGGGAACTTCCTTTTTTCTTTTAAAGGCCACTAATTACAGAGGACAGTTTGCATCAGTGACCATACACGACATTCCAACAACAACCTAACGTTATATTGATGTTCTGTGCCTGCTGGGTAAACTTAACAACTACTTTACTAACTATTAATAAGCAGGAAATTAGGAATTTTTCGAGGCAAAAGTTTAATGTTTTTTTTTTTTTTTTTAAACAAAACTAATACGCTGAAAAAAAATACGCTGGAAAAAAACCTGCTTTGGTGGCCCAACAGCCTTAGAAACTAGAACTCTTGGAACTTTAATAGAATAACCCTATTCTTGTTTGTTGAAAAATTCATGCATTTCGGTCAGTATATTTATGGAACAACATGTAACAACCATGTGAAATATGGCTCATGAAATATGGTTCATGAAAAGATCATGAAGCAAGCTTTCAACATCTGTGCTCATTCTCTGCCAGAAATCCAATAACGTGCTATCTGTATTACAGTGTTTTCTGCTGTATCCTTGGAGACAGACACAAACCAGCTTGAGAGTGTATTTATGTTAACTGATTAATTACAGAGAGGTGGCCACAGCAGAACTGAATCTAAACTAGTCCTGTCTTATAAGCCATCTTCTATGGATCACCAGGAAGGAGAGGTGACAGCAAAATATCACAAATGCATAATTTCTCAGTAGTTTCACAGATACACAGGCAATTAGGTACAATAATTCTGCCTAATGACTTGTTTAATGGAACAATTCACCCAAAAATGAAAATTCTGTCAGTATTTACACACCCTCATGTCGATCCGAATTTGCAGGCTGTTATTTTTGCTGTGGAACACCAAAGGAGGAACTCTGAAGAATGTTCATGCAGTTTTTTTTCCCCCAAAAAAGAAACACACTAGAAAAAAGTATCATAAACAGTAAATCTGAGCCTTCTTGTGCATACTAAAGCAATGTGATTGTGTAAAGAACAGGTTATTTTTTTCAGCCAAATTGAAGTGATGTGGTCATTAACTTTCCTTATGTGGGACAAAATCCTTCTTTTTTTTTTTTGCATTTGCATTTGTGAAAAAAAAAAAAAAAGCATACAGGTTTGGAACAGCATGAGGTTGCTTAAATAATGATCTTAATCTTAATTTTTGAAAAAATGAAATTTGCTGACAATATACTTACCCTCAGGCCATCCAAGATGTAGATGAGTTTGTTTCTTCATCTGAACAAATTTGGAGAAATTGCATTACATCACTTGCTTACCAATGGCTCATCTGCAGTGAATGGGTGCCGTCAGAATGAGAGTCCAAACAGCTGATAAAAACATCACAATAATCCACAAGAAATACACATGACTCCAGTCCATCAATTAATGTCTTGTGAAATCTGCGTGTTTGCAGTAAACAATTCCATAATTAAAGTGTTTTTAATTTCAAACTGTTGCTTTCAGCTTAAATACGAGTCCTCTATCCATAATATTGCTTTCTCCAGTGAAAAATTTGTCTTGTCTGAATCAGGAGGGAAATTTGCACATATCAAGCACAGTTTACAAGCAAAAACAGTCCTAAACAAATATGTTGGTCGATTCTGATGTAAGTTGACAACAGGGGATGGACATTTTTTCACTGGAGGAAAAGCTATTATGGACTCGTATTTTAACCGGAGGTGAAAGTTTAAAGTTAAAAAGCCTTAATGATGCATTTGTTTCTTAATAACATGAAACTTTTACTTTACAAGATGTTAATTGATGAACTAGATTAGTGTGGATTACTTGTGGATTATTGTTTTTATCAGCTGTTTGGACGCTCATTCTGACGGCACCCATTCACTGCAGAGGATCCATTGGTGAGCAAGTGATGCAATGCAAAATTTCTCCAAATCTGTTTTGAGGAAGGAATTTTTGGGTGAACTATTCCTTTAAAACGAACATCTAAGCCTATGCAAAACAGCAGCACATTTTTGCACTGATCTTATAGCGTTTTGTTTTACAGGAGGCTTGTAGTCTCAGCACAGCGGAGATCTTTGTTAGCTACCCAGACAGCATTTCTTTCTGTGGCCTCCTGTTTCCCTCGAGAGATGAGCGCAAAGTGCACTTTATCAGTGTCAACCTCACTGCAGCAAACAGGGCAAGCACCAGCAATCTCTGCACCAACCACCACAGACACCAACAAGACCCAATCTTCTGAGTATCTCCTCACTGAATTTCCGGGCTGTTGGATCTGAATGCCAAAGTCTAGATGCCAGAAGGCAAAACAGCATGTTAGTCCTGATTTAGGGGTTGTGGATTGCATGTGTCTGAGGGATGTTTTCATCTGCTGAATTCACATTGGGACAGGGAGGTTCTAGCTGTTTACATCTGTCTCAGGTGATTTGATCACAAATGATATATTGAGACACATTACTGTGTCTCAAACTTGGTACTAAACTTGGTATTAATGTGACTCAAATGTGTCTCCTGTGACCACTTATGATCGGATTTTTGTTGAGTGGCGGGCTTAAGTCATACAAGAATATTGAAAAGCAGCAGAATATTGTAAAAACAACTCTCCACTTCAAGGGAAATTAGTGGAAAATAGAGATAAAAAAAGAAGTAGCCATTTTTCTGAGTGAATTATTCAGTCACATGACTTCTTGAAGTAAAGAAATATGTTTCTATCATAGTTTATGTGATGAAAACACATGTATTCACCACAAGTGAGCACACTTATACACTACTGGTTAAAAGTTTAGGGTTGTTTGGTTTAGCCTAAATTTATTTGATCAAAAATACAGTAAATATTGTGAAATATTATTACAATTTAAAATAACTGTTTTCTATTTGAATATGTTTTAAAATGTAATTTATTCCTGTAACGTAAAGCTGAGTTTTCAGCATCATTACTCCAGTCTTCAGTATCACATGATCCTTCAGAAATCATTCTAATATGCTGATTTGGTGTTTAAGAAACATTTCTTATTATTATCAATGTCAAATATCAAATATTATCAATTTGTTACACTCAACATTTTTGTGGAAATCTATTGTTTTGACAAATAGAAAGAATAGAACAACATTTATTTGAAATAGAATTGTTTTGTAAAATTATAAATGCCTTTATTGTTCTTATTGTCAATGCCTTTAAAAACATGTGGATGAAAAACCTTACTGAATCACTGTTGATGAAGTGCAAGAAAGACAAAAAAACTTATCACAGTGCTGTCAAGTACAGCCTATTTGAATGCATACTTGTTTGATGTTTCAAGCGAAGTACCTTGTTAATTCAGTCAAGTACCTGTATTAAACCAAATGTAATGATTTAGTCCAATTCATGTCACTGCATACCAAATATAAAGATGTTTTTATGAAGTCTTTTTTGACCTTGTTTTAATGCATTGGTTCCCTGATAAGTAAGACAATGGTTGAATGGGGTGCATCAGTAATGGTATGCATTTACAGTACACCACAAATGTGTTTCAGAACCTGAAGTTAGTGTGAAATCGCACAAGACATTGCTTATCGCATACCGTACCGCCAAGCTCACCTCAAGTGCCAAAGTGCACTCCCAGAGGAGCTCTCTACTTTCAGATGAAGAGGTGATCCTGTAGAAGAGGGAAAGTTCAGAATCATAGAAGCCCAGTATTGATTAATCTTACAGCTGTAAATCCCTGGGACGTGTGGATCAGTGCTGAACTGGCAGTGAGTCTGCAGCTGGGAGGGACGGGGCTTTGAAATAAGGGCCAGAGTGAACGGCACTAATCTTCTCACAGCAGGCCCTTCCCCTCCAGGTCTGGCAACCTGCAGTCAGGCAAGAAGCTCCTTTTCACAGTGCAGAAAAAACCCCTTTTGGCCAAACTGCACTATGGCCGGGAAATTTATAAACCTCTCTCAAATTATCCAGCTCAGAACCACCTTTTCTTCTGTGGAAAAAAAACAGACCTGTCAAAATTGTGGTTGTAATATGCTTTATGCAATGGAGAAACGCATCTCAAAATTTGTATTTTATATTGAGACACATTTTATATTTTGTTCATCGTCCACTTTGAGTCAGATCTGCCAATCAGTCCTGACAGAAGTGCAAAAATAATTGATGGAAAGAAATGTATGGTCATTTGTATTTTTGTCCATTTTGCCTAATGAACCATCGCCTTTGAGCCTGTAATGGCAAAGTCTTACAGAGCTGTGTGTCATGATTCCTCTGGTTTCTGTTTAATAAACTTATACTGGGCAACGGACTTGAGAAGTAGACAGCTGTTGTAGGAGCTCTGGGATGCATGACCACATATATGTTTTATCCAAAAGAGTCATTCCCAAAATATGTTGACTTTTTGAATTCAGTTCAGTTTTTTTTTTTTTTTTTTTTTTCCCCATAAAAGCAGATTTATTAATGTCTTAACAAATGTAATACTATAGTTTTTTATGTTAACAAGACCAATGGCTTGGAATAAATGGACAAAAAATGTTTTTAAATTATTTGTACTATTATTCTGCTTTTTACACTCCTTCCACTAGAATAATAAACAAAATAATGTAGGTACGTCAAAATAAGTAAATGAATAAATAAATAATGTGTGAATCAATACAGAGTCAAATCTGTTCATATTTTATACAATATTAGATTATATTGCATTTTTAAGTAGATTATAAATTATAGAATTGAGCATTTTTGGGTTTCCTAAACATACTATACCCCTTTCAAGACAAAAAGTCAAGGGACTTTTTAGAACAAGCCAGAGCCTTTAATTCTCTAGTTCTTTAGAAAACCATTACACCTTCACTGATCTAAAGAACCTTTAATACGACTTCAATAATGTTTTAATCCCCAAAGAACCATATAGCAACATAAGTATCCAATATAGGTATTATAGGTATTGTTAAGAAAAATGTGCATTACAGCTGGTTCATTGCCGTGAGTTCCTCATAAAGAAGCTTCTGTAACATCATTGCACTTGAAGAACTCTCAGATAAAAACAATGCACATTCCAGTCAAATCCATCAGAGCAGCATGTCTGTCTGAATGACCTTCACTCTCTGTGCAATCAAAGATGCATGTGCTGCAAAACAAGCTCATAAAAGATCTATCCTCTGTCGACAACGCTGTGAGCGAATGCTGCATCCTGTTATTGAGATGTCGAACTCTTCTATAAAAGTCACTCTCAGTCTCACATACACCATCACAAACACACCTTTTGGCTGGCCTGTTCCTTTCTCCCAAAGTGGCAACAGACATTGTGCAAGATTTGTTTTTCTCTGGCATGTTCACACACACACACACACAAATTCTTCTGCTGCTGAACGCTTCGTTCTGTGTGTGTCACAGCGGAGCACGCGGGAGGCGGCAGGCGAAACAGCCAAGTGTGTGGTGGCTGCTGCTCCAGATAGTGACGACAAAGCACCCTGAGTATTGGGCTGCAACGCTGCTCATTTGGAGACAAGCGATTAATTCAGTTCCAGCACAATGAGGAAAACTGTCTCCACAATGTCCTCAATTCGTCTCCAGTGCCTTTGTGTGAACACACATCATCTTCATCTGGCAATGCTTGTGCTGAGGATCTGCAGAGGAGAGGGTTGATGTCCAAGCACTCATCTCTAACACTTGCCTATATCAGCTGTTGACATGTCCTTACTTCAAACTGAAAATAATGTCAATGAAAAACGAAAAAGTGAAGATGTTTTTTTACTCTGCACTTACCATGAATGAATGAGCTTTCCAGCTTCAAAAAGGAGCACAAAAGTACAAAAGTAGTTCATATGAATTTAGCACTATATTTAATGTCCTCTAAAGTCACACAATAGTTTTGTGTAGCGGAAAAGATTCAAGTCACTGGGCTGTTAAAGGCTGCAACCGCATCAGGGAGTCAGGTGAACTTGAGAATCAGATCAGTCAGAATGAATCATTCTGTTTGGCTTTGTGCACTTGAGTTGGAAAAGATCTGATTCAAAAGAACAATTCTTATTACACATAAACTCCCAAAAACATGCTAAGGGCAGCTAGAGTGGATGTTAAGGTTTTAAGTGACTAATTAAATGACTTAAACATTTTTTTTGTATGTTTTGTTAAAGTTTTAGTAACTTTGCATGTCTTTTTTTTTTTTTTTTTTTTTAAATATGTCTATATAGTTTTTATTTAGTTTGAGTTATTTTACTACAAGTGAAAATAAACAAAAATGAGAATTTTTGCCTTTGCAACTAACTGAAAAAATATATTCTTAGTGTTTTATTTTATTTCAGTTTACATTTATTTTATTTTAAATGAAAATATTTGTTATGGTTTTAATGTTAGTTAACAATATCCCTGATCTGCATGTCACACAAATAGTGCACGAGTCTTATGGACACATTTTATAATACTTTTGGTGTTTTTTTTTTGTATTTTTTTTTTTTAGTTCATTCACTTTTATTCTATTTAAAATATTTGCCAGAATATTCTTAAATTTACTTTTTTGTCCTCTACAGAAGAAAAACAGTACAGTAGGTTTGGAACAACCTGAGGGACAAGAAGACAAAAAAAATAAAACATTTTAAAAACCTAGGCAAGCAGACATAAACTAAGTTCTGTTATCACAACTCGCGGAGGGTTTAGCATGGTAATGAACACGACAATGTTAATGTGTTTGGTCTTGGTAGAATAGATCTGCTACGCTACTGCAAGTACCGAGACTTGCTGCTGCCAATACTTCTACAGACATGCTGCTGTGAGCATGAAAGAAATACTGCTGCTTCATATATAACAAATATGAAATAACTCCCAAATATAGCATATATGAAATTACCCCATAGCAGGTCTATACAGGTGGAACTGGGGAAGGTGGAGGGTTTCTGAAGCATGCTGCAACTGCTAAAGCAAGCATTAACCAAGTATTTGAAGTTGAGCAGCAAGCTAATTGGCTGATGATTCAAAAAGAACCAATCAGCTGCGCCATGTGATAATGATGTCATTATGTCAGATTGAGTTAGACCTTTTGGACTGCGCCATCTATAGTTTCATGACAGAACTTTGGATTTGTACCAAAATCATATTGGTAAAAAACACTAAGTCGTGAAATTGTTTAACAACAACTAGCCATTAGTTCTCAGATATTTTGAGCTTGAAAGCCCTACTTAAAAACAAGGAGTAAAAAACAAAGTTCACTAAATAAAATGAAACCATCATCATTTACTCACCCTCATGTTGTTCCAAACCTGTATGCTGTCATTTTTCTGCACAGCACAAAAGACAATTTTGAAAGATTAAATAATAAGTAAATAATGACAGAATTAATGAATATTTTATAAATAAAATATTATTTTATTTTTTATTTGAAAATAAAATAAATTACATATTTTAATGTATAAATTGCTATTTGATTTTAAATTAAATACATTTAATTTTGAATCAAATTTTATTTTTAGAATTAAACCTTTAAACACAGGATGGGTTTCATCACTTGAAGGCTGTCTACAACACCAACCTCCTCCCTATCAAAAGAGTAAAAGTTCTTCTTCAGAGTGGACAGACAAACAATACATTGTGATTAATGTTTAAGCTCCTTATGAGATACTCCTAATGCTTATTTGATTATGCAAGTAGCATAAGCTCATTAGTAACAAGACACACTGGCATTAGAGGATAACTCCTTCAAAGCATAAATAAGTCATCTACTGTATACAAAAGCGTGACTTTGATTTCTATTGTATAGATGAGTCACAGAATCTCTTTAGAAGAGTGGACTCACAGTCATTTCTCTCTCACAGCAACACCTCCATTAGGGAGCGTATGTGTCATTTGTAAGATTTAATGGGCCGAAACAGATTTGGCCTTTCCCTCGTTCAATTCAATTCTGTTCTCAAAAAAATCATTTGTGAGATCTGTCAATGGTTATGCTGCGACACATTTTCTGATTGCACCGGTCGCCAGCCTCAATCAGTCTCAATATTGAGAGCAATCCACACGGGAAACCACAGGTACGTGTGAACTCCCCTGGACCGACCTTTTAAAGAGACAGACCGCGTCACCTTCTGCCATCATCAATCTGTCTGAAATCTCACCGGCTTTGTCAGTAACTGCAGGGAGAGAAATTAATTAACAGAATGCATATTCACTGAATAATGAGCAGCTTCAGTCTGACTGTGAGTAAAGTGATGTTTCATCAGTTATCAGCTCCCTGAAAGACTCAAATGAGAATATGGTTGAGAATCATCCTCAATCAAACTATCACTCAGCTCAAATTACATAGATAGATAGAACGACAGACTGATAAAATGATAGATAGGCCTAGATAGACAGACAGACCAATTAATTGAGACATGGAACGAAAGACATAACAAATGATAGAATGATAGATAGAATTATAGAACAACAGACAGAACAAAGAATGACAGATAGAACGATAGAATGATACGATAGAACAATAGATAGAATGATAGATAGATAGAACGATAGATAGATAGGTGGATGGATGGATGGATAGATAGATAGATAGATAGATAGATAGATAGATAGATAGATAGATAGATAGATAGATAGATAGATAGAAAATAATAGATGGAATAATAAAATGATAGAACAATAAAAGAATAAAAAGAATAAAAATGGAACAAAATAGAATAAAACAGATTATTAATAATCTTTTAGGAAGACATATAATAATTATGCAAGTTAAGAAAACGAAAAAAAAAAATTATATCTGTATTATAATACTTACAGTATAATAAAACAGTAATTTTCCATTTCAAGCCATTTTTGCTTTCTTAATGGACTGTTTTGACTAACAGTTCTTCCCATTAACTCATCCTTCACAAAACCGACATGCTGTTTGAGAGTGTCACCATAGTTAGATTGTTTGTCAGAACATGCTAATTGTGTTTACAGCGTGCATTTGGCAAAAAAGAAAAAAAAAAAAAAGAAAAAAAAAAATCAGCTATTTAAAGAAGCGTCAAACTTAGAGCATTTAAACAGTGCCTTATTTTGCCGAATGTAAAACTTTTAATGAAATGATTTCTTTAATTTACATTATAGGACGTAATTGATCTTATATGGCCCATATGGTGAGGCGATTAAACTAATTTAAGACATATTGCAGGTTTTATCTACAAACTGAAATGTCAATACTGTAGCTTACTGCTCATGCAGAGATGCTGTGGTAATCTTCTTGCTAAGTTGAGACTTGAAATGAGGATCCATTTCTTGTTTTGGATTTGTTTGTACCAAAAGCTGAACACAGCAGCTTAAAAACATGTACTTAGAATCATTTGAAATCATATTTTGATGCAGCTAAAGCCAACGTTCAAGCTTTCACTGCACACTAAATCTCTGACAGATCTATCTGAAGGATTCTAAAAGCATTTGTGGTTTTATGTTATATATCTCACTTGCTGAGGTTCTTATTCTGCACTGTTTGCGCTATAGATATGAATGACACCTCAAATCGGGCTTGTTGGTGAGAGCTGTGATCATTTTTCTAAGCGAATGATTTTAGCCTGACAGACTATAAAATGAGAGACTTACACTGGAGAGACCTGAACCGTAGACCAGAATATGGTCTGGACTTTTCTTAGTCTCGCGTAGCCAGACTGACGGCTGAAGATCTGGAATCCATGGCAGCTTTCATTGGCCATTTTCACTTATTTACTGCAAAAATCTAGTTGCATAAGTATTATTTATTTATTACATTTGTCGTTCATATGTCTCTTGGAAATGCTCCAGTTAAAAGAGTTTTTATCTTTGTGTAGAGTGTTTTATCTGCTGGAGTGCTTGGCCTCAATGTTGACCCTTCCTGCCAGGATTCTAGTAAGATAAATGTGACTTTGATAGCTTTTATTCTTTCTTATCAAAGCAATGACCTTTTTCCTTAATCCGTTCCATGATACAAGATATGAATTTCAATATCAATCCTATTATGTTTTGCTTCATTAATGCATTTAAAGCATTTTTTAATGGCTTCACACAGATTTGCAGGGAAACCAATTTTGTAAAGTTCCATCTACTGATATGACAGAATAAGAGAGAGAAAACAGATAAACAAACATTAAAACCATACTTTGACATACAGTACTCCTCAATTATTAATAGAATTGTTAAGAAAAAAAAATTTTGGTCAATAGACCAAATTGTTTCAGTACAGAAAGCTGCAGTCGTTAAGAGCTTTCATGTGGTCTTTAAATAGAATTGGAATCAGAGTTAATTAAATTCCATAAAATTCCCATCCCTGGTGAAGACTGAAGCACCCATAATCCCCTCTTCATTTTTACCTCTTCTGCTCTGATAAGCCTTTTTGAGACCCATGTACTGTGAACTTTGACTCTGAGAAGAGGGTGTCAGGGCTCTAGGTAAATTTCATCCCTTTACAACGATTAACAAGAGTTTTAAAGCAGGAAGCGTAAAACGGATCTCTGTTACACAAGGTCAGCTGATGTGTCAGGGTAGAGTATCTATCAGCCTGCTGTAATCAGCTGCCTGAGATGATGATGATGGGGGCTCTGTGCTTTATTTGTGATGCATAGAACAATTAGTCATGTTGATGATTATGTACAGTGTGTTCTTAGAGACATTAACTTAAAATGGATTAAATTACACCCCTGGACGGTTTTAATGTAATAGGGAGGAGATCGATACAGGTCTTAATTGCAGCAGGAGTGAAGATCTGCCTGCTATGAGACTTTATTTCTATTTAGAGATTCAATAAGAGGCACAGGCCACATGGCGTTACCCATTTTCCTTGTGTTTATCTTTATATCACGGGGTACAGATCTGAAATACTTCTTTTGTGCAATTAAATTTTAATGGAATTTTAATTGCACTATATCACATTATAAGAAAACCAATTTAGGGCTAAAATTGCATGACACTGAGCTAGATCCTTTTTAAAATAGTGCTAATTACTGTAGCAGTGCTGCCACAAATCAATGACTAGCCACAATGAATGAGAAGTAGCTCAGCATTCTGCAGCGATAGAGAGAGAGAGGTTTGCTTCCTGCAAACACAAAATATTGCTGGGGTGCTTCAGTGTTTGCTACAGAATTAGAAATAATCCTGGAAATAATTTGGGAAACAATAACAATACAATTTTTTTTCTGACATTTTCAAAATTGCATGCTTCCTAATGAAATTTCAAACATCTTTTTTGTTATATCTTATACTATACTATATTTATTTGATTGTATGTATGTATTAAATCATTTGATTGTATTGTATTAAATACATATTTAAAAGTTTGGGGTAAGTAATTTAAAATAATAGGATGCATTAAATTTACCAAAAGTGACAGTAAAGACATTTATGATGTTATATTTATGATGTTATAAAAGTTTTTTTTCTTCATATAACTGCTGTTATCTGAACTTTATATTAACCGAGGAATCTTGAAAAAATGCATCACAAAAAAATATTAAGCAGCAAAAACTGTTAATAAAAACCATTATTAATAATTGAGCACCAATAATAACTGATAACAATCGAGCACCTAATCAGCATATTAAAATGATTTCTAAAGGATCATGTGATGATGGCTGCTGAACATTTATCTTTGATCTTTGCTATCACAGCGATAAATTACAATTTAAAATATATGAAACTGTAATAGTACTTCACAGTATTATTATATTTTTTTTACTGTATTTTTGGTTAAATAAATGTATCCTTGGTGCACATAAGAAACTTCTTCCAAAAACACAAAAAATATGTTTTTTAATTAAAATAATGTAAATAATTAATTTAATTATTCCAAACTTTTTACAAGTAGTGTATATATTTATTAGACAGCATATTATATATAATTGTTATATATAATAAAATACAATTAATAATAAAAATATAGTAGGCCTATGGTATAAGATATAGGAAAGATGAAATTTTGGGAATGTCAGAAAAAAAATAGTATTGTTATTGTTTACAGGACTTCTAATCCTGTAGCAAACACTGAAGCACCCCAGCAATATTTCATGCTTGCAGGGTTAAATTAATTTACAGTTCAACCTTCCCCTGCATCTTTCCTAACCTTGTTGTTTCTCTGTCTAGTGCGCTCTCCTCCAAAGGCAAGGTGAATCCAGCCCGCTGCACAGCGTGAGGCACTGACGACACCTGCGTGAGGGGCCTGCTAATGGGCCTTCGTAATCTCTGTCTTACCCAGAGGAAGTCCACTCCACGGAGCTGAGAAAACCGCAGGGCAGGCGTGATGAGTGCTGCGGTGAGTGGGAGGTTATCAATCAACCTTGCCGGCACGCTCTCTGCGCCTGGGCAGGGAACACACCTCAGGGTACTACCAAGAAAGCAAGAGAAGGAAATAATTGATCTCACATATATTACGTCCAGATCTAGCACTGATTTGCCAAGGTTGAAATAAAATGCAAATTCAGACAAGCAAGATGTGGAGGATGTGTTGTTTTGACCTTCCATCTGTAGTGAGACCTGAAGCTGTTCTGAAACCTAGTAAGCTGCCAACCTAAACAGGATATTAAGGGATCATGAAAGTGGTTTCAACTGATGGGCAGCAGCCTTACATTGCCTTTTGAGACACTTAATTTTTTGCACAATTCTAAACTTAATATGTAGTCTTTGAATAAGGCAATGCAAGATTGATTGTCTTATTGTAGTGTCAATAAGATAAGATGTTAATATTTTATAAATATTTGATATTTTAATTTTAGTTGAAGTTTTAGTCATTTTGTTGTGTTTTTGTCAATTTTTTAGTACATCAAGTTAAACTAAATTGAAACTAGAAAATGTTGCCTTGGCAACTTTATATTCTATTTCAGTTCAAATGTTTTTTTGTTTTTTTTTAATGGTTAGTTAGTGTTAGTTTCAGTTTTTAGTTTTAGTTAACTATAATAACCCTGACTGCAAGAAGCTTACTGAAAACAAATCAGTCATATATATATATATATACAGTATATACAGTGTGTGTGTATATATATATATATATATATATATATATATACAGTATATATATATATATATACAAAGATATTTGGCTATATACAGTATATTAGCCAAATATCTTTGTTGCTTATAAGAGTATTGACACAACTAATAAAATATTTTATACATAATATAAATATTATTTCATAAATATTGTAAAACATACCTGAATAAACCCAAATTACAGTTACATCAATGAATGTCATGTTCTTCCTGTCCTTAACATCAACCTGCCAAAAGGGACTACGGATGAAAATTAGCCAGTGTTGGCTAAATCTGGCGCATTTTACAAATTACATGTAACATTAAATTGCATTGTCCCTGATTAAATAAAATAAACGAAAATGAAAAATGTAGAAAAAGCTCCTTCAAGACCACATAAAGGCAAAATTAATAAAAAAAAAAATCTAATAAATGCTGTTCTGTGTAAAACAGAAAACAGTTATTTAATATGTTCTAGTATTTCACCCTGTTACTGAATTTGTAATCAAAGAAATTTTTAAGCTAACAAGTGTCTGCATTCAAATTTCATAGTGTTCCAAATCCATCACTTATGAGGTTTCATTTCAGTTAACATGCTGCCTTAGAAGGACAACAGCAGCTCACTAAGTTCTGGAACAGAGCTAAATGAACTGAACTGAAGTCATTTATTGTGAGTTTATTCATTCGGCTCGGGGCTGGAGTTGCACATTTGCATTGGCAGAGCCCCTAAGGGGGAATAGCAGGAAAGAGGAAGGTGAGCTTGGCATCCTGCGTCTCTGGCATACAAGAGCTCCTTTCTGCTGGGTCAGCCTCTGCCTTAGCCTTTAAACAAACAACACACTACTCCAGCGAATGCTGTCCGCCCCTACAAACAGCCATAATAGAGGGCCCTCCCTGACAGCCAAAGAGAACAAGGGGGGAGAAAAGAGAAGAAACAAGAAAGAAATGACCCCTGTTCTCCTGAGATAGCGCTGAATCCCACTGCACTGACAGCTAAGTCAGGGATGTTTAAATGCACAATTGCACAACAAAAGCAAAGAACAAAATGAAGGTCACGGTAAAAGCAAGGGCAAACATCAAGTCAGGTGCAAGGCATGCTGGGGCACAATGCCATGCCTGAAGCAATTTAGCTTGCCTCTTAGAATATGTAATTAACTACAGCTAAATTTTGCATAAAAATATGCATACAAACAGCAATCCAACTGGAATTCAGCAGGTCTGGGAAACTGTTGAAAAGAAGCAAAATAATAGAATAATTTTATACCCGATAGACCTTGAGTATCTCATTTGATTGACGTTTACCCACTGTAGTGGGCATAACAGCACCAACTGGTTACAAAATGCCCAATTTTCTATCCACCTCATTTTTAATGGAAGAGATTGTGACGTGCAAGAGATTGTGACTTGCCATTTGTGACGTGCAAGGCTTTTTCATTGGAGAAAGCAATATTATGGACAGAGGACATGTATTTTGTCCATAACAATACAGTCCATAAGTAAAAATTCTTAATGATAGATTTGTTTAGTACAAACATGTAGCAAGACATTAACTGATGGACTGGAGGTGTGTGGATTACTTGTGGATTATTTTAATGTTTATATTTATTTTACTGTTCGGACTCTCATTGACGGCACCCATTCACTGCAGAGGATCCACTGGTGAGCAAGTGATCCCTAGTGAAAAATAAATATACTAAAATGTATTTGAAATACATTCATTTCATGCATATAAATACATTTACTATAAATACATTTACATATTTACATATTTACTAAAATACCCTGCAATTGTACTTTTAGTATACTAAACCGGTATACTTAAAGTCTGCTAAATTGGAACAATAATTTTGTACCTAATGCACTTCATTTGCACGGAAGTAGTGCTGAGGTCCAACTAAAGAAATACTGACGTATATTTGATTGTGTTAAAGCGGAACTATTGCAAGTATACTTCAGGTATAGTTTAAATATCTCGCATTTAAAGACTGATATTATTCAAAGACCATACAATTCTCATCAATAGTGATATTGAAACACATTTTAGGCTTAACATTGAAATGTGCATTGTGCACAAGTAGTACTTCAAATAAGGTTTAACTATAATTTTTATATCAGTATATTTGAACTACATTTAGTCTGAAATAAATGTATTTTAAATATATTACTTTTTTACTAGGGATGTAATGCTATTTATCCAAATCTGTTCTGATGAACAAACAAACTCATTTACATTTTGAATGGCCTGCTGATGAGTAAATATTTGGCCATTTTTAATTTTTTTGGTGAACTGTTCCTTTAACAATAGCAGCTAATGAATCTCGCACATTCAAAGAAAATGAAATTACTTTTGCATGGCAACATAAGTTCAATAGACATGCAAAAGTAAAAAAAGTTACAATTAATATTTAGTTATCATTAATATTTATTGTTATCTTTAATATTAATGTCAAATAGTTATATTATATTTAATAATAATAATAGTAATAATAATAACAATAATATTTCATTTTAGTATAATAATTTCTGTAAAGGAAATCTCAAAAGTCAATGGAGCTGCACTGATGGTCTAACATTTTTAATTCTACATCCAAGAAATCTGTGCCATCTCAATAAATCTATTGCATTAAAGCAAACAGAAATAAAACAAATATAACAAATATAAGAAGACATAATCATAACAACAGAACTTCGAAAAGAGGACCTAATGAAAGACATATTATACACACACACATACAAATAGTTTCTTGATTGTTACTTAAAAGTATTAGTTTGTTATTAAATCAAGTCATTTCACAAACTTAAAAGAGAGATAAAATATTATATATCTCTATATCTATATCTATCTATATGTAAACTATATCTATCTACATCTATATCTATATTTATCTATACTTAAACTATATCTATCTACATCTATATATATATATATATATATATATATATATATATATATAGTGCTGTCAAATGATTAATCGCGATTAATCGCATCCAAAATAAAAGTTTTTGTTTACATAATATGTGTGTGTACTGTGTATATTAATTATGCATATATAAAGACACACACATACAGCATATATTTTGAAAATATTTACATGTATATATTTATATTCATATAAATTATATAATATATAAATATATTTAATATATAAATGTAACATATTTTTCTTAAATATATACATGCGTGTGTATTTATATATACATAATAAATATACACAGTACACACACATATATTATGTAAAGAAAAACTTTTATTTTGGATGCGATTAATCACGATTAATCGTTTGACAGCACTAAATATATACATATATATATATATATATATATATATATATATATATATATATATTTTTTTTTTTTAAATTTTGTAAATTTACATATATATATACATATATATATATATATATATATATATATATATATATATATATATATATATATATATTTATATGTGTGTGTGTGTGTGTGTGTGTGTGTGTGTGTGTACTGGTTTTTGTGGTTTACGGGGACAAAATTTGTATAATGACATGGGTATGACAGAGGTATTACAATTTGAAGGTGGTTTATGAGGACACTGCCTATGTCCCCGTAATTCAAAAGGCTTAAACAACATACTAAACGGTGTTTTTTTGAAAATCTAAAAATGCAGAAAGTTTCCTGTAAGGGGTAGGTTTAGGTGTAGGGCAATAACACATACAGTTTGTACGGTATAAAAACCATTACGCCTATGGAGAGTCCCCGTAAACCACATAAACAAACATGTGTGTGTGGAATTGAATCTGTAAATTTTGCACATGACATGTATAAAAAAAAAAAAAAAAAGAAAAAAAAAATCTCAGATCCATTGATCCTTGAGGCAAATTGTATCCCCATGAGGAGTGTGCTTCTAGACTCTAGACGTTTTGAATATTGCAAATGTAACCTAGTTGCTAGGCAACAATAAATTCCATACATCCAAAAATGACCAAAATGCCTTGAATTTCAGTTTGTTCCTCACAGAAAGCTATCATATATTTCATTTTTTATGATGTTTTTGGAGCTTGACAGCTGTGGTCACTATGAACTGTCATTGTATGCAAAACAGCTGTGAACAGAATCTTCTCCAGTGTTTCATAGACAGCATATGGGTTTAGAACAACATGAAAGTGAGTAAATAACAGAATTGTTTATTTTTGGGTGAACTATTCCATTAAAATTTGAAAAAATAAATCATGCAAGTTGTTTACTCAATGCATGACCAGAGATAATATTTCCCTTCATTGCTTTCTGAGATTAGAATAAAAGGGATTTCTTTTAAAATGCTTCTTCAGATGCTTTGCTTTGCTTTAACAAAAATAAGTGTCAAATATGTATTGCAAACCTCATCAAACTGTCTGACAGTCTTGAGTTACCAGGGAATTCGTTGTCCATGTAATAAACAAAATGCAAATAAGTTCCCAAAAACAAAAATCACAAGGCATTTAAATGGATCTGTTGAAAGATCAGTCTTTTCTGGATTTTAGAAAAATAATAGCCTACATGTCCCGAACAAGTTGCACAAATTCATTCAAACCCATAGCAGAAAGGGTGCAGAATGAGTTACAGGTGCAACGGTGAAATATTTCTAGAGATAAATCAAAAGTGTGAGGGAACAGATTCTTCTACTGAGAATACCTGACCTTGAAGCACACTGTTGTCCTTGGCCAAAGTTTGTTGGAGGCCTTTCAAGAGGCAGTTTACTTGATTGTGTTTCAGATGTTATATAAGAGCACAACTGAGTGCAGACGTCTGATTTTGGGTCCCCCGTTAGCACTGCAGGATGACAGCAGACAGAGCCACTGGGTATACGGTCATGCTCTGATAACATTTAATAGCATTAGTGTGTTGATAAGTTGATAAATCAACTCCTGGCTTCTCCTGGCGTAGTGGGCGGAACACAATGAGAATCTAATGTGACTCATAACAGATGCCTTTTTGCATATGAGATTGAATCACACAAAAGCTTGCCCAGGTCCAAAACAAGACATTATAATTAGTACAAAGAAAATGACTATTTTTGGACATTACTGTTTTTTGCATTGTAATATGATTATCACAACAATTATTCCCAAACGTTCTTATTACTGTAATACATTTGGATGTTTTGCTTATAAACTGATTTGTAATATTTCCACTATTCTCAACGGTGATTGTCATTTGTTACGGCGCGGGTCGCGCCTTCCGGGAGGGGGGAGTAATGTCACAGTCATGTCTGTCGTGTGTGTCATGTGTTTCCCTCCTTGCCCATATTTGGTCCTTCCTGTTCCTGTCCTCGTCTAGTTGATTGTTCATGATTTCTTTCAGGTGTGTGTGTTAATTATGACGAGTATTTAGTTCTTGCCTGTTCTGTTCATTTTGGTCTGGTCGACTTGTTACCCCCGGTGTTCCTGTGTGTCATCCCTGCCTTGTCTTGCCATGCCTTGCCTTGTCTGTCTTGTTTGGATTTATTAAAGACTGTATTTTGAGTCTACCTTTGTCTCCTCATTTCCCTCGTTTTGTGCACCGTGACATCATTACAGTCATGATTTTAATTAACTGTAAATTAAAAGCAGACTAAATTAAAGGCTGTACAACAAATACTACAATGTATAAATACCATACAATACAATAAATCATTACTAATTAATTAATTAATTAATTAATAACATGCATTTTTAGATAATATAAATTTGTAAGATTATTAAAATGAATAAAAATAATATTAATAAATCATATGAAAAAGTAAACATATAATAAAAATCTAATTTTTCTAATAATTAACTAACATATATTTTTACTAACTAACATATATTTTTATATAATAGAATTTTGTAACAATTTACATTTTTCATTCATATTTATATTGCTTAGAGAAATAAAATAATATAATTGATTATTATGACAATTGATAATTGGAAAATGTTTTCTTAATTGTTACTTAAAAGTATTAGTTTATGTTATTAAATCAAGTCATTTCACACAAAACTTAAAAGAGAGATAAAATATGATATATCTATATCTCTATATCTATATCTATTTCTATCTATACCTAAACTATATCTATCTACATCTATATCTATATCTATCTATACCTAAACTATATCTACATATATATCTATATCTATCTATACCTAAACTATATCTACTTAAACTGTATCTATCTATCTATCTATCTATCTATCTATCTATCTATCTATCTATCTATCTATCTATCTATCTATCTATCTATCTATCTATCTGTCTCTCTCTCTCTCTCTATATATATAGATAGATAGATAGATAGATAATATTTTATCTCTCTTTTAAGTTTTGTGTGAAACGACTTGATTTAATTACATAAACTAATACTTCTAAGTAACAATCAAGAAACAATTTTCCACTGATATCACTGATAGGCTAGCACTGATATCGAACTGTGTGATTTGAACCAATACAAAGAAAAAACAAGTCAATCACGACAGAACATTCAATGGAAAATATGTGCCGGCCTTCTCATTTGACACTCAAGCATATCTTTGTGGTGTCGGTTTAGACATCTTATGAAGTGAATTTGCTCAAGCCCTCCTGCTGTGTGCCCATCATGCTGATGAGAGCGTACACCAGGAGGAACAGACAGCTCTTTGAAACTTACTGACAATATAACAGAGCCAAATAAAGACAGACGTATGGATCAAAACTCAATTACTTTCAAAGACAGGAGAGGCATGTTTGCAGGTGAGAGCCATCACACATTCCAGTTTTCATTGCTTCATGTTGAAGTGTCAGAGCCTAAGGAGCTTGAAGTTCTCTGACTCCTACTGATGACAGGTCATGCCTTTAACCAGACACAGAGAGAACGGTGTGTGTCAGTCATCACATATTCTTCACATGCCACTCTTTTCAGCAGCTGGGATCATCACTGGAGATTCAGAAAGAAAATGAACACCTTTCAACAAGAAAAATTACAGAATGAGAAACTACAGAGCTTCATGTCTCATTGACCTCCTAACAAATGATGAAAGCACTTCCAACTTAGACTAAACACTGTAAAAATCTCAAAACGACTTGACCTTAATTTTTTAATGCATGCTTATTGCGCATGATTCATCTGTGCAAATTTTCCAAACAAAAACATTTGTAATCTTTTTTTCAAAATAACTTGCGTTGTCTCTGAAAAACATTTATTTTCAACCATTCTCACAAATCCCTGTTACTTTACTTAGTATTTTACAGTTAAAAATGAATAAACTCAACCATTTAAGTTGTTAAAGCACTTAAAACTTAATAAAAATAGACTATTATTACATTTCTGAGAAAACTATTTAAGCAAAGCTATTAAAATAAAGCAAGCGGCTTTAAACTTCAAGGAGTGCTAATTTGGGTTGATTTAACTAATTACCAGTAGACATAAGGATTTCACTGTAAAACTCATGTTAAAATTACAGTGCATATTTATGGTAGAAAACAGAATTGTTTTTTTTTTTTTTTTTTTTACCTTAAATGTACTGTTAATCCCCATAATAATACAACACATATTGAATCAAAGTTAAAATTGCCTGTCCATAAAACATAGCCTATACTTATGGGTCATACCAAACATTAGAGTAATGACACCAAATAATGGAATAAACATTAATTATTCCATGGTCTGTCTGAATACTGGATTCTGATTGGCTGGCGGGTATGCAGTAAAACCGTTTAAGGCACAGGTAGTTGCAAGTCAGTTTAAGCACCGTTCTTTTTTAATGTGCTGCTTTAATTGATGATGCACACTAACCAACACGCATCACTCGCACACACACACATTCCGGCTGGAAACGATATATACTTGGGGCTAGCCGTGCATTAAAGGAATTTAAATGCACTTTGCAGAAGCAACCGCTTCGCGTCGGGTGATTATACCACATATAGCGCAATCTGAACCCTAAACACGATTTGTCAAAAAATCCGGTATTGTCCACTTTCAAGGCATCGCGAGTTCACGTTTTACTGCAGAAGCCGACAAGCACCATTGTTGTTTTTGAACAGAAGCCGACAAGTGGTGGTATCCACAGCACATCAACTAGTCACTGGGGTTCCTCAGGGATCTGTTCTTGGACCCCTCCTCTTCTCCACATACACTACATCACTAGGTCCCATCATACAGTCACATGGCTTCTCCTACCATTGCTACGATGATGACACACAGCTCTATCTCTCTTTTCAACCAGATGATCCAACGGTAGCTACTCGGATCTCAGGCTGCCTGGCGGACATCTCGGCATGGATGAAAGAACATCAACTATTGCTCAACCTGGCAAAGACTGAGCTTCTTGTCTTCCCTGCCACTCCAGCTCTACAGCATGATTTCACCATCCAGCTAGGTTCTTCTACAATTACCCCATCAACTTCAGTCAGAAATCTTGGTGTAATCTTTGATGACCAGCTGACCTTCAAAGACCACATTGCAAAGACTGCTCGATCTTGCAGGTTTGCATTACACAACATCAGAAAGATCAGACCTTTTCTAACAGAGCATGCTGTTCAACTTCTTGTCCAGGCCCTTGTCATTTCTAGGCTGGACTACTGCAGTGCTCTTCTGGCTGGACTTCCATCAAGCACAATCAAACCTCTACAAATGATTCAGAATGCAGCAGCACGACTGGTCTTCAATGAGTCCAAAAGAGCCCATGTTACACCTGTCTTTATCTCCTTGCACTGGCTACCAGTTGCAGCTCGCATCAAGTTCAAGACTTTGATGCTTGCATATAGAACAGCCACAGGCTCAGCACCCGCCTACTTCCACTCACTATTACGAATCTACTTCCCCTCCAGAAGTCTGAGATCCACTATTGAGCGATGCCTCGTGGTACCATCACAGAGAGGCTCAAAATCACTCTCCAGAACGTTCCTGTTCACCGTTTCTAGCTGGTGGAATGATCTTCCCACCCCTATCCAGAATGCTGAATGCCTGACAATTTTCAAGCGACAGCTGAAGACCCATTTCTTTCGACGCTGCTTGACTTCAACAACCTAAATTAAAAAAAAAAAAAAAATCCTTTGTCTTTCTCTTTATTTATTCCTTCCCTTTCTAGCTTGTACTTATTTGAAAAATGCCTGAGAGTTGGTATTACAAGCACTTCCTCTGACTGTTGCCTCTTTAAGATGAATCGCTTTATGTATTCCCCAATTGTCGCTTTGAATAAAAGCATCTGCAAAATTACTAAATTTAAATGTAAATGTAAATGTAAGACGTGCTAGCTGAGAGGAGTTTCGTCAAAGCAGACTAAAAGTGATCGAGGATGGATAATTTCGACAACCTTGATGAACCTGTGATATCTTCTTCAGGGCTTAAAGGAAAATAAAAGCTGAAACGTTTTCACGGAGCCTTGCAAAAGCAGCACGTTACAATGGTGAGGGAAAATCTCTGTGTATTGCGTGTAATCACATCCATACGTTTTATGATCACAACAACAACAATGTTTATCAGGGATCTACATTGTCATCTGAGTAGATTACAAAGATTAAACAAGTGTTTTTTTAAACTCTAAAACATGAAATGTGGAGTTATCTGCTATTGCCAAAAAACGATTGTTGGAATTATCTGCTTTTGCTATAAAACAAACTTATAATATGTAAAAAAACATACTTTCAATGAACTTTAATTTTGTAAATTAGCTGTATTTGTTTAAGTTATTATTATGTAATCAAAACAACCCAACTGCAGTTTGATTGATATTACTTGGAATGCGCAATAAAAAAACGTGATTTCTGAAAAAAAATAAAAATGGAGTTATCGGTTTTTGCAAATGAACTCTTCAAATATAGTCATAAGTGAAAGTGATACTGTATGTCATGCAGTGACATCTAGAAATATCATTTTACTGCTTTTGACTATAAATAATTATAGACAATAATAATTTTATACACCCCAAAACCATAAATTTGACAATATTTTACAGTAAAATTATTTCTCATGTGCTTTTAAAGCATTTATAAATTTTCAGCATATGTTGAGGTTTTACTTAACTTTTGTGAATTGATTAAACATCACAAAAACACCATCATATTACAGTATACACTGTAAGAAAAAATTGTAAACAAAACAGATTATTGGACTGCGTTTAACAAAGTACTATTTTAGTTTTTCCTCTTCAAAATTTATTTCAATGTCACTTGTCATTTCTTTACTAGCAATTTCTAAGTGAAAATTGTTTCCACACCAATCATTTTTTTCAGTGAAGTTTGTAAATGGTTTTGCAAGACTAGATTGTAAAGCAATTACCTACTGAACACAATCTTTTTCTTAATGGCCTATTTTCTACATTCCGTTCAATGAACCATTAAAATGAAAAAGTTGAATTTTGTTTAAAGAAAGGGAAGTTTTTTGTTTTTTTTTTCAACGGTGAATACTGTCTAAAAACGCAACTTGCATGAAAACATGACTCTGTCTTCACTCTGTCTCTCCCAAAGACTCTGGATTAAAGCACATGGCCGTCATTGACATGAAATCACTTTGTTGAGGGATCACCCGCAGCAACTGTATATTACAGGTGCAGGTGAGTTATAAAGCCTTTTGTCTTTCAGAAGCTAACGGCACTTCACCATCACGAGGAATCGGCCTTTCTCACAGGTATCATGCTGTTTTGACAGCCTCGCTGTGTCTGAGATCTATATATAGGGTGAAGTCAGCTAAAATGGGCTATCAGGTAAAATGGGCCAAATAAGGTTGTAGCATCATATCTCTTTAAATTTTTACAGAAAATCACAATAACTGATCTTGCATTGTTGCTTCAGCACTTGTTGACATGTAAAAATAATTTTTATTGGTCTGAGTTTTTTAAGGCAGGCAGGGCAGAGTGTTACTTGAAGCTTGTCAGAGAAATTGTAAGGAAATTGAGCCTGACATAGTAAATTTAATTAATCACTAATAAGGGTACTAAAACAATTATAAGTAAGCTTACCAACAAAGCAAAGGTTTATGAACAATGTTTTGACATGCTCTTTCAAATAAAAAGGTTTAATTTATAAAAGAAACAAATTTTTGTGACAAAGGTCATTTTAGGTAGAAATGGCTGGTTAAGCTAAAATGGGCCACAATTTTCAGCTAAAATGGGCTGCACACACACACTTTTAGACAGAAATTGAGGGTGAAAATAGGTTTATAGGCATAGATATGCATCTATACAAAATCTTAACAGTCTTTAAAAAAAATTGCATTGCAGACAGTATGGCAGGAGGACAAGCAAAGAAAGGAAAAAGAGAGACAAGAGGAGAGAAGAGAAAGGGAAAGAATGGAAGATGTCAGTAAAATGGGCTGCATACACACACACACTTTTACACAGAAATTGAGGGTGAAAATAGGTTTATAGGCCTAGATATGTATCCATACAAAATCTTAACAGTCTTTAAAAAAATACAAGCATACACACATACATGCACACACAAGACACCAATGCACAGAAACACACACCTATACAACATGATCAGTTCATTTTTAATGATATTTAATGAAATACATTCATGGTGTTGCTACGGCACACTAAATACAATAGTGTCAATTTACTGTTAAAAATAAAATGATTTAAGCTGAAATTACCTGTGTTGTTCTCTTTTTATATTAGCCCATTTTACCTGAATGTTGTGCTGTGGCTCAAGAAGGTACATGCTGATACTCTAACTCTCATCATTTTAAAACCTTTATACTTTTTCACATTTAAAAAATATAAATATATTTAAGAGACCCATGCTAATTTATAAGAATATCATTAGATCTCATGCATAGCTTATTTGATGGTATTATAAGTCATTTACCAAAACGTGGCCCATTTTAGCTGACTTCACCCTACAGCATATGCTGGCAGTTTCGTCTTCAGGCTCTCCACCTTCTCTGTCAGCCCTCCCAGGCACATCACTACAGCTATTTCTGCATGCCATCTGCTAATTTGTTTGCTATTCCCTGAGAGACTCTGACAATACGATCCCTTTTCTTTCCAAGCTGAGTCTGTTCCATGTTTCCGTGTTGTTTTTAATTAGGCACACACAACAATGCTAAAGCGAAGGACTGAAAGGCAACGTGACACAGTGTGGCATTAATCTGCATGCAATTATAATTGTGTGTAAATGCATGTCATCTTAGTCATAGATGCAGACACCTTTCCACCCACTCATCATATTTATTTTACACCTCTTCTGCTTGAGGCTGTGTATTAGTTGAAGGAATAATTCACCCAAAAACTAAAATGTCATCATTTATTTACCCTCAGGTTGATCCAAACTTGTATGACTTTCTTTCTTAGGTGAAACACAAAAGTTTTTCAAGAATATCCTGGACACACTTTTCAATATAATGAAAGTAAATGAAGACTGGAGCTGCCAAACTACAAAATGACAAAAAAGTACCATTAAAGTATCATAAAATATGATTCTTAATGTGAAATTGAAGTCGTTATTCTCTGAAAAAAACTTGACATTGATTCTATTTCTTCTTAAAAGTTTATGAAAGAACAATCACTCTTGCGAGTCGAATCTTTTCAAGGAATCATCTGATTCAGTTCACAAAACTTCAAAAATCAGTACAATTCAGTTCACTTGACTCGATTAGATTGCAGCCATTTAGTGCTCTCTGCACTATAAATATTATCACAATTTTAATAGTAAAAGACTGTAAAAATGCTACAGTTAAAAAAAAACAAAACAAAAACAAACAAACTGTAATAGATGGGACATTTCATGTAATATTACAGCTGTTTGAAACTTTGAAAGACTTTGAAACTTGTCCTCTGAACTAATTTAATAGCTTTTTAAAGATGTTAATATAATAATCAACTGAATCAATTGTGAAATTTACAGTAAAACATGACACCTGTGGTTGCCAGAACTTACATACATATATATATATATATATATAGAGAGAGAGAGAGAGAGAGAGAGAGAGAGAGAGAGGTAAGTATATATACATATATATGAAATGTCAAATCTCCAGTGCACATACAGTGTAATTAAATGGAAAAGGTGTGACCAGTACGTTATTTAAACTTTTTCCTTTTGTGTTTTGCAGAAGAAAGCAAGCCATACAGGTTTTCACACGACATGAGGGCGAGTAAATGATGACAGAATTTTCATTTTTTGGTAAAACTATTTCTTAAATGCCAGAGATAATATTTTCCAGAAATAAATATGAAAGAGCAGGAGGGACACAGTCAGTCATGACTGGTGTGTGTGTGTGTGTGTGTGTGTGTGTGTGTGTGTGTGTGTGTGTGTGTGTCACAGACAGGTAATGATGTAAAGAAAATGCAAACAGCACTCAGAAGGCAGCTGTCCCAGAACTTCCACACTGATTTGATGGATTATTGCTGTTGGCTGTCTCAGAAGTTTCCAGAGATCTAATCACTGACTGTGGACAGTTTGTTAGCAAAGTTAGTTTGTTCAGTCTCTGAAAGTTTAGATATAGAAAAGTAGAGGAGGATGCTGGGACAGTGTGCCATTTATACAGCATGAGTCACGGCTTGGTAAGTGAGATATGCCTGGGCATTTAGGGATTCAATTACAGAGGCTTTCTGCAGCTGGGATCAAGAGTAAATTACCTGAGAATTAAAGGGATAGTTCTGAACAAATTCTGTTATGATTTACTCACATTCATGTCGTCCAAATCCATATGACTTTCTCTCTTCGGTGGAATGCATTTCAACTGAGGTAGCAAACAGGATGCAGAATTGCAAAGCAGAATTAAGATGGAATGGAATCCAAAGATTCATACCTGCTGAAAATGGAGTTCTTAAATGCATTTTACATGATATTAATATATATTTTCAGGTCACACTTTAGTTTGGGGACCAATTCTCACTAAACTCCTAATTTGCTATTCATTAATAGTAAGTAAGGTGGTTGTTAAGTTTAGGTATGAGTAGGATTAAGGGATCTAAAATATGGTCATGCCGAATAAGGCATTAATTATGTGCTTTATAAGCACTTATAAACAGCCAATATGCTAGTAATATGAATGCTAATATGCAACTAGTTAAAAAGGGAGAATTGGTCCCAAAGTGTTAGCTATTTTGAGTATGAATTTTTCATAAATATGTTATCATTAACAACAGTGGAAGATAAATGTCAGTAAATGAATTAATAAATATCAAAACAGTTTGCTATTATTTGAATTATTCAGACCAGTTTGTGAAACACACTTAAAACAATAATGACTTAAAATGTATCCAGTATAGAAATTTCAATGATTTCTAGGATTTTATTCATTTGCGTGACTCCAGATCCAGGAAATCATTAATTAACCAAGTAAGTAAGTAAGTAACTAACTAAATACATAAATAAACAGACAAAAATAAAATTCATAGCTGCTGTAGTTTTTAAAACATTTTACATAACATTAATATATTTTCATCATGAATTTGTAATAAACGTGCTATATTTAACAACACTACAATATACATTTCTATACCTAAATAAATAAATTCTATAAATACATTTCTATAAATAAATAAATAAATTTTAAACAGTTTGCTAGTGAATCCTCCAGACCAATTTGTGAACTGTATAGAAAATAATCGATATAAAGAATAATTCAATTATAGCAATATCTTACCAATATCTATCTGAAACAGCTAGAAAAAAATGTGTTTACTACAGAAACATTCACAATTTTTTCTAGATTTTATTACTTTGCATGAGCCTTCCAGACCTGGAAATCACTAAATAAATAAACAAAACCAAACAATTGCATTATTCAAAGAAATTCATAACTTCAGTAAAGGTAAAATGTAACTTTTAATATAATTTCTATATTTTTTTGTAAAATATGTTTACTTATATATTAATATTTATCAGTAATTTCCATAAACCTGTTATCACTTGTGATCATGTTGAATTGCAACTCGGTAAGTTCCTCATCCTTACAACTGAAATCCTATCTCAACATCCTACAGTCCGCAATTGATTTGGTTCACATCATGCACTGAAAGAGAGCTCAGAGAGAAGTGACAAACATAATCTTCCCCTCCTTGTTCTCTACACCCTTTTTCCTTTACCATCTCCTATCATCTACTTCTCAGTTCCATCGCTGCCTCCTCATTTTCCTTCCTGTCACACCTCTTATCATGGACATCCTGAGCACAGGGATTTGTGGGTATTCTGTACGCCCGCTTGTAAAAGAAGGGTTTATGTGATTGCATGTGAGGGAGAGGAAAAGGACACATGAAGAGAGATCTAGTCCTTCTCTCCACGCACTTGTTTCATCTGGACCAGCTCACTGAGGACTCCAGCGTAACGAATTATAGAAGCACAGAGCTATTCTACTCGGCCCTTTTAATAAACATTCGCAGACAAGCACAAGCCAATAAAAGATTAAATCGACCATAGTGACTCACACCCAGACATGTGAGCCCAACCAAGACAAACACAGTAAGTCAGGACATCAGATAGCGAATACATGGGGAAGCTCATGGGAAAGGGTTTGTCTGGGAATTTTAGGGTGCTGAGGCCGAACACTTGTTTATTGCAATGATTGCAAAGTATTATGGTATTCATATTCCTCAAAATAATTTTTAGAAATGCTTTCTAACGCATAACTGTAAGTAGTAACCTTCAGCATGCAAAACTTGTCCTGCTATATTTGAGAATGAGATCACAAACTGTGCATCCTTTTGAGAAACGTATGCTACAATCTAATTTAATATATTTAATTAAATGCAACAAATTATAACTACAGCTGTAAAGTACAGTACACTGTGAAAAATGATAGATAGATAGATGCCATAAGCAGGATGTCATAAACGGCAGCATCACAGAGGGATTTGAACAAACTTAGATATAAATAAGTATTTTAGCATTGCACACATCACCTTTAAAGCACATTAATGGTCTGAACCAGAGAATAATGTGTGAAATTCATTATGAGCACCACCAGAGTAAAAGCCAGGTGACAAGTGTACTCCATTTGTTCTGTTCAAGGGGACATGGGGCAGAAGATCTGGCTCTTACAACTCTGCAACGACCCATCAATTTACAGCCAATGAGTAAGAACAATGACCACCGAGCTCATCAGAGATAAATCTTCCACGCATGAGGCAGCCAGCTTTCCATTTATTACGCCAAATTATCGGCTCATCTGGAATACAGCATTTTGTTGTCTGTGGGACAAATGATCTCAGACAATCCAGCCTTTGTTATTCAAGATGTTTTAATGAGTTTGGGTTCGGGCCTGCATCATAATTAAAAGTGCAGCCGGTACATCTGTCAGGCTACGCTAAGATGACTCACAGGGACCAAACACATGCTAGAAATAGAGCAAGGCTTGTTCTGTGAAAAAGCACATGATCTACATCTGTAAATGCAGTTCGCCTTCATTAAAACTTCAAGTCTCACTTGCATATATTCACCATTTATTTGCACCTCTTTAAAATCAACGCGAGAGAACAATGCATTCCGTCGAGAGTTTCCTTGGCAGCCGAAAAGGGCCTGTGGATTTGAAATATTGCGCGCCGTTCTTTCAGTCACCATGAAAAGTTTACCGGGAGAGAATTATTAGATCCTAGGGCTCGCAAAGAATATGAGAATGCTAACAGTGTACATGGGCCAAATGTAAATACAGTCACTAATTCAGGCCCCAGAATCCTCTGCGGCATCCACAGTTGACTGCTCCAGTTGTTCCTGCAACACTTCAGCTGCAGTAAGGAGAAAAAATGTGTCACGCATCAAGGACTAACAGCATGCAGGAGGCGGATCCAGAGAAGGACGGACAAAAGATGCATCCTATCTAACAATGCTGCATTTATTTTTTTACAAAACAAACATTGTGAGAAAAGATACTTTTAATGAGCATGGCAACAAACAGAGTATGAATACAGTGGAAGACAGATGGTTTCGCTGAAAACCCTCTATGGCACGACCTTCTGTTTTCAGCTGATATTCAGGAGAATATGATGACAGATCCCTGAGTGATTTATGCTTGCTGCGTTTTTTTTTTTTTTCCTCCCACTAGCGCTGGTATGAAATTAAATTTGACCTATCACTGAAAT
Organism: Spinibarbus caldwelli; assembly: GCA_039654775.1. NCBI lineage: Eukaryota > Metazoa > Chordata > Actinopteri > Cypriniformes > Cyprinidae > Spinibarbus > Spinibarbus caldwelli. The sequence continues at coordinate 6,875,506 of CM077233.1, forward strand.
AAGTGTCCTGAGGAAATCACACCTGTCCTGGGGCTCTGGATTTGTTCCAAAACCTAGTGAACCGCCTTCCTGCATGCTCCCTTCTAAGTCAGCATAATAATTAACTTCCTAAGTGGGCGAATTGTAAATCTACATCGACAGGTATTTTGCAAAGCTAATGATGCAATACTCCAATGAGCATAAAAATACATAAATTGGATAAAATATATGATATTTCTTTCTAGTTATAATATATATATATATATATATATACACACACACACACACACACACACATATATATAAATATACATATATATGTATTTATGTATGCATGTGTATATATATATATATATATATATATATATATATATATATGTATGTATGTATGTATATATATATATACATATATATATATATATATATATATATATATATATATATATATATATATATATATATTAGGGGTGTAACGGTAAACAAATATGACTGTTACGGAGCTGACGAGACAAAAGTCATGTGGATCCATATGCTGAGCTTTTATTAAACAAAGGCGTGGTCAAGACACAAGCAAGGGTCAAACAATGACAACAGTTATATCGTGGGCAAGACACAAGAGCAGTCCAATAAACAAGTGAGGGTCGGTCGACGGCGAACGTAATCCAACAGGGCTTGACAAGAGGGGAAATCCGATGGCGTGAGCAATAGTCCAAGCGAGGTACAAACACAATCCAAAACAGCAGGCAAAGGGATGATCCAAAATACATGGGGCAAAGATCTAGACACAGAAAAACAGGCAAGGCAAGACTAGACTAAACTAGATACTCAAAATAATAACTGGCTCCGTAATGCAGCTATCACACAGTGAGCGATAAGCGCTGAACAATACTTGGCAGTTTGAACAGGAACTGAGTGGGTGTTAAATAGACAGCGTGATTGGTTACAGGTGAGCATGTGATTAGCGTGAAATGTATTGTGGGAACTGAAGTCCAGTGTGAGTGTAACAGTATGTGTAGTGTGAGAGTCAATGTAACTGAAGAGTGACCTCTGATGAAGAGTGAGCGGAAGGGCAGGCACAGGATTCGTAACAATGACGGTTCGATACATAGCCTATCTCGGTTTTAACTTCACGGTTCGGTATGATTTCGGTACAGCAGGGGGAAAAACTAAACTTTTTTTTTCTTAAACAGTGGTTACTGAACAAGTTGCGCTTTCTTTAAATACATTCAGTTATAGTTTAAATTTTCTTAGTGATAAAAATCTACCTCAGCTTATGCTTAAAACTATAGGGAGCCCTTTTACATTATAAGGTTACAATTAGGCCTAACAAATTAACCCAAACTTAAATTTAATTACTATTTATTTTTAAATAGATGATCAACACAACTTTAAAAAAAAAAAAAAATGTATGCAAACATGTAAATTGCACATAATGCAGTTTTTAAATTAACTTATAAATAATAAAAATTTCTACTATTTTTTAAAATATATTCAATTATACACTGGCTGTCATAGCATGTTTCATAAAAGATTAATTTAAACATACAGTACATTAAATAATTAAGACTAACAGGCTTAGTAATATATAATGACTATATGGTGTAATATTTCGCGAAATGCTGCTCTCTAGACTTCATTTCTCTAGTGAGCCAACGAGCTGTGGACACTGATGACTTGCTGAGGTAAATAAAATGCTCAGTCATGTTCAGTCATTTATTCGTGTTAAAACTAGTAGTAAAGAGGAAGGAATGATCGCGTTCACTTGTGCTCCACTCTGCACAAGTCTGCGGCGCGTCACGGCTCAGACACAGGAACCGGAGCTGATCGCGGCCGCTCGAGTTAATGCTTGTGTTGGGTTTATAACAGCAGTTTCTGAAGCGTCCCAGAAGCGGCTCTCCAAGGTGTTATACAGCTACATCAAAGACTGTCAAAACGCCATTTATTATTTGAATTTCCTGGGAAAAAAATTCAAATTATTCGTTCCGTACACATGCATACCGAACCGAAATACCCGTACCGAAATGGCTCGGTACGAATACGTGTACCGTTACACCCCTAATACATACATATATATATATATATATATATATATATATACATATATATATATATATATATATATACATATATATATATATATATATATATATATATATATATACATACATATATATATATATATATATACATATATATATATATATATATATATATATATATATATACATATATATATATATATATATATATATATATACATATAAAAAACAGAAATAGGAAATTCATAATAAAATTTATAATATTTATTAAAAATAAAAATATTAAATATAAATATTTTTAGATAATATATAACATTACTTTTAATATTAAAATAAAAACATTAAATACAAATAATAAAACCTATATGTAATTATTAATTGTATTAAATGTAATAAAATAATATTTAATAAAATTTTAGTAAACACTATAATAGTATATATATCACCATCAAATTGTTATGATAAAACCTTTATAAATGTTTTGTTATTTATTTAGAATTTCTCGCTGTCAGACATCTTATATGGACTTTTTAATCAAGCTCTTCACAATGTATGATTGCATTCTCACACAAGAGATAAAATAAAGTATCTATTTTTGGAAAAGATGCTAACTATATAGACAGCTAAGTCAACCTGAGCACTTTAGTCAGTCGGTAACTATGAGAAAAATTCTCTGCACGCAAATCATTTTGTTTTGAGGAGCTCTATAAAAGCAGGAGAAAACATCCATTACCATTCCTATTCATCTCAATGGCAGTTACTCGGCCAGCGCCTGCAGCTCCAAAATTATGCGACCTGGTTGTTGCATCATGGGCGATTGTAAATGTCCTGTGACTAATTGCTGGAGCTGCTGAAAAATAACATTGACATTGTTGATTAGTGAATGGCACCACAAGAACATAAACAGTCCTAACCATTCTAGCAGCTATCCTGCATCAAAGTCCATTCCACACTTTTAAGAGGGCACTGTTAAAATATCTACTACAACATAATGAAATATTAGTGGTTTATTTGTCCTGCTGTGGTGGATAGCACTGTCTAATATCGTCTGTTTAATATCTGCTTTGAGTTTAAATGCACCTGTTGGTAACTTAACGAGACAGCCACAGCTTGCCGGTAGAGCTTCGGAGACCATTAGAGTCCTCCAGTTTGTCTTTGATTACATTCTTCTGCTGAAGAATAGCAATTCCGTCTAACAAGTTTAAACTACAGCCACTCAGTTGTCAACACATGGTTATTAACTGCTGCAGGCCTCAAGAAGTTGAGCTGGGCTTTAAATCAAGCCTTTGAATAAATGCAGTGATCAAAGCCAGAAAGAAATATTCAAACCAGATGCTGGTGGAATAGAAATGTGGCCTTATAACAGGTGCAAATGAGACTCATAAAACTTTACATGCAGGCACAGATTGAATTCCTGTTCAATATGAGGTTGGGGGTGGAGAAACGGCAGTATGGCTATATATTAATGTCATGTAGATCATCTTGTTACGGCATTGATAACCTCTTGGAACCCAGCAACTCAATTTTGTCTTCTAGTAAGGCGTTTGTTTTTTTAATTTCCACACATTTGCCACAGTCCTGGTGCAGCATGAAGAGATTTGGCCATGGCAACTTCTTCTGTTTTGTTTTAAATGTCTGACATGAAAATTCAGCAAAGGGCACACTGAAAGCACACAACTACAGAAAGTGTCATGAACAACCTTTAGAACCCATAGACTTCACTGATGCATATAAGTAAAGGCCACAAGACTGCAAGTCCAGAAAAATTTTACATGTTTTTCATACAATACATCATTATATTTTAAGCATAAGAAAACTTGTTTCATGTATTTAAAAAAAAAACACCTGTAAATAAATATATAGGAAACCAATAAACAGATATATATCAACGTATATAAAATATATAAAAATAATTATGTTAACATTTATTTCATTTGTTATTTTTATAATTTTTATAATATTATATTTTATATATGTTCTTATAGTTTTTTTCCACATAATGTACATTTTCTTAAAAAATTAAAAAAAAACATTTTTAATAAATGCAAAAATAAAAAAAACAATAAATATATAGCAATATATATTCTAAAATATAGAAAATATGCATGTAAACTTTTTTATAATTATATTTTTAATGATAATTTATTTTTAACTATAATTAATAATACATTTTTATATATTTACTTTTTTACATAACATTTAAAAGAACATTAGAAACAATAAATATAGGAAAACAGTAAACAAATATATAGCAATATATTATAAAATATATAAAAATATACATGTAACACATCAAACTTAAAACATAATCTCACACAAAAAAAAAACTAAATACCAAAAGTATTTTTCCTGGGTGCCAGGAGGTCATACGTGGAGAAGGATTTTCAGAAGCAGAGTTATTTCAAAGAAATAAAGGACTATTGCATTATACATGAATGGCATCACAAATATTATGATAAGAATCAGATTGCTTTTACCATAAATGAATAAACCAATAAAAACGATATAGGATCTTGATTCAAATTTCTTTTAAGCTATACCGCCACAGAGAAGTGAATGTCTCTTGAGAACAGCACTTTCACAGGCAAACAAGCTGATTCAACCCTGAGAGAAAGTGCATCCCCATTGCTATGTTTATTTATGTATTACTTTTATTTTAGATAATTCCTCGGGCAGAAAAATCTGTTGAAAGAGGAGCACAGACACAGCTGGGAACATGAGAAGCCAGTGTGAGTGCGGTATGTTTAGGAATGTAGAATCCATTCATATGATAGATAGTACACAATGATCAGGGCCACATGCTAGTCTCTCATGGTTTATGATCAAACAGCATGTATGAATGCTGTATTTCAGTCAATATGTTTTTTCAGCATTTTTAGAGAAACAAAATATGTTTAACAAAACAGAAAACTCATAAATATTGATCTGACTATTTATAGAAGCAACACACTTTTGAGAAGAAGCCTATACTGGTGTTTCTTTAGCTATAGGCACTTTGGTATATAATACTCATAATGAGTATTATCAATATTCGATACTGGACATTCAAATGGCTTATGATTATTTCAGTCTTTGTTTACTTAATTTAAATAAATTAATAAATAAACAGAATATTCCATATTAAGATTTAAAAGCATTTAAAAAGTATCAAAACTAAATGATGAATGCATGGTAGTGTCTCCAAGACAGTTTAATTGACTTTCATGTAACAAAAAGGTTGAAACCTGTTAGTTTTAGTTTTAAAAATCAACCCGCTAGGACTTAGAAGTGCCTGTAGTTGAAGAAACACTTATGAAATAGACAATCACTTTTAATAGCTCTCTCACTGTTGACTTGGCACCTTTAACCATATATTCTGAGGTATACTAAAAAACATCTGCAATCTGTGCTTCTATCTCCAGTCTCTGTGGGAAGATCTTCCCAGAGGAAAGTTATACATTTAGCTAGGCAGTGATTCTTTCTTTTAACAAGGGCCCTGATCGTTCCAGGCTGACCTTCACAGTCTAGGTGGCACATTTCAGCACAGATTGTTTTGTGATCCCGTCACAATGTAATACAGGCTTTAAAAAGAGCCTGTTATTGACGGATTGGCCAGTTACAGAGGGTCATATCATGACAAATCAAATTTCCCTTGATCTTTCGAGATAAAAGAGCCTGATGTACCATGAAAACACGGTGTAACTTTCAGAACTCAAAACTTCCTTCCCAGAAAGGCCATTTATTGAAACTGAGCGACAGAAAAACTTTATCATGTTACACGGTGTGGCCCAGATTGTTTTGAGAATCTGTCACAATACAAGGTTTACGAAGAGACTATTTTCAAAGAATGGCTCAGTTAACTAACTATATTTGACACCACAGCAAACACGTGAGAGTAAAATTGAAGAAAACATTCAACACTGTTGCTCATTTCACATGCAAAGGGAGTGTTTCTTAGAGGCACAGCAGTGAAAAAAAAACAAAAACAAAAAAAACATTTTATTTGCAACCCAGGCTCATTATAAGTATGTACAAGTGGTGGCATTTCTTCTAAATTAGATTGCATTTACTCTTGAACATATCAAAATGTCCAGTAGTGGCACAAAAATTGTTCAGTTTTATCCAAAAGAGCTGAATGTGAATATGGCAACATTTTATTACACTATACCTAACCGATAATGTATAACAAAAGCAAATGTGCAATTATAAAAATCATTTGCATGGCATTTTATCTTGTTTCTAATTCTTTGAGCTATTTTGTCATGACTTATGTTTCACAGGACTCATACCTGAGCGGCCAGCATTACAATGCTGTACCAGGTGAGCTAACAAGCAAGTTTACTATTCCAGAAAAGCCATACAAATGGAGTTGGCTATGTAATATAAACTAATACAATTTGACGTTTGCAAACCATGCACTGGTAAAAATGTTTTGAGGTCATAACATAGTATTGTGCAAGTAACTGCTTGAAAATATATTTTTATTATTTTGATAATCTTCCCCTGTAATCATAATTTGTGTGAAAAGAAATAAAAGTTGTTGATGTTTCACTGCAACTAGGATTAAAAAAAGACTGGTTAACTGTAAATGAAAATTTTGTCATCATCTACTCACTGTAATATACTGTATGCAGGTTTATTCCCACCATGGAATAAAAATACAAAAAAGTACTTGCAATTTACAAGAATTACAAGTTCATATCTCATAATTCACACTTTTTTCTCTCAATTGCAAGTTTATATCTCTCAATTGCAAGTTATAAACCAATAATTTTACATCTCACAATTCTTTTTTCAGAATTTTGAGTTTACTTCTCATGATTTTGACATTTCCTTCTCTCGTTATTGAGTTTATATCTTGCTGTTCAGTTTTTTCCCCCAATTTTTTACACACTTGACCTGACCTGACTGACTATAACTAGCAAAGAGGAAGAGATGATCGGTTCACATGCTATCTCCAGTGATGTCAGGACACATTAAAGAACCACAAAATGGAATTTATTGTTTGAATTTCTTAAAATTTGAACATTTCAAAATTTGAAAGCTGAAACTTTGTTTCATAGTAACCTACTCTTGTCTGTCAGCGCGTTGTCAGTTTCCTCTTTGCTCTGTGATGTATTTTTTACTGATGTGCTGCGTGAGAGCGCCATGGCTTGTCAGACATAGCAACAATAACGAAAAGGATCTTTGCAAAGGATCAATTGCAAGATTTTAATTTGCATTTCTGAGGGGAAAACAACTCAGAATTGAGAAAATTTCTGATTAATAAAAAAATCTTCTGTCTTCATCAGAGGAAAAAATGCATACAGATATGGAATGACATAAGGATGAGTAAAACATGAACTACAGCTTTAATTCTATGATTAAGACCTGAAAAATTCATAAAAAAACTGTCTGACAGAAAGGTTATGTGTTGCTCATTCACAGCGTGAACAAGGACTGAGTCACACATGGCCAGGACCAGGCTGGGACTAAAGGTTTTATTCCTGTTACACTGTGCCTCTCTCTAAAGCCAGAAACCCCCTTCACCCCAATCTACAGCTCTTGATCTTGATCATTTTATTGATCTTGCTTCTTGGCAGAATGACACCTCTCACACAGGAAAGCAGAGAAGAAAAGTGGCATTTCTCTTGATCAAAGTTCAGTAGGATATTCCCATCCCCAATGAATTTTATATCTCTTATTCAGATTCATTTCTTTACAGCTCATCGATCATTTCTACTTGGGAAAATCATATCAGGACATCTTCAACATATACAAGATTATAGACAAGAGTAATGTGGTACCTGGAAATAAGAATAACAGATCCTCATTTCGTTTGTACATTGTGAAACAAAGTCTGTATAGCATCTCAGAAGTATGGAGGAGTGTGGGTAAAAATACTTACATAAAACTATACCATGACATCATTTATATATTTTTCTCTGACACAAAATTACAAAAACAGAAGGTTTTAAATTAATTCAAAATAATTAGATTAACTACATTTATTTTATAAAAATACAGTAAAAAGAGTATTATTCTGAAATGTTATAATTTAATAAAACTCTTTAATATTTGAATATCTTTTAAAATGTAATTTATTCCTATAATGGTAAAGCTATATTTTCAGCTTCATTACTCCAGTCTTCAGTGTCACATGATGACAAAAAGTGTAGTTCACTTAGTCCTTTCCCATACAACTTGCTAACATCAGCGATAGACAGAAATCAGAAGGTCTCAGATGATGTGTCTACTGTTCCTATCATTCATGAGCCTTCAGTTTGACCTATCTTGGCAGTAGATTTGCAGTAACAAAAGCCTCCTCACCGTTTACTAGTCATAATGATTTCAGGAGAGTTCAGAATAAATCAAATATAACAATTTATTATTAGTCAGGTAAAATTGTATCATGCCAATTATGAATCAATTAGAAGTCAATTTAGAAAGGATAATGCAATTGTGAATCACACTGTAACCGCGTGGCAACCCTGTTCCTGTATATAGATACTGTAGCTATATGGAAAATAGTGATCTATGCTGGAGACAAACAAATTTAACATAGTCACACATTTAACAGTTATCCTAATTTAACACAAGACACACATTCTAAAATGCATAGCAACAACTATACAGTGTGCTCTGTGGACACAATGTGTTTAACACAATTACATTTTTGAATAAAAACTAAATGTATCCCTGACTTCAGGAAGATACATAGTATGGAGCATATGAAATACACTTCACACTACGGGCTGATCTGGCTACAGAATCACAATGCCTGATTTGCAACTTTCCCTTAAATACTACCAGAACAAAAGCAAAGAAATCTTTAAATCAGTTGTAAAAACACAAAAGACCTTTTAGTGTTTTTGGTTCTCGTGCTCCAGAGTCGCACCTGGATGAAGATGGATAACTATTCCCGCAGACCCCTAAAGGGGGACACACCCCTCAGCAGCAGAATACAATTCTACAAAAGTTTTCAATATTTCTCATAATACAAGTGACCGTGAATTGAGACCAATTTATCGCACAGAGACCTTTAAAATGATACGAAACATGAGAGGGAAAAAACAACATTCACAAGAATAAATTAACTAAATTCTTGCTTTTGGTGAAGAAGAGTGAGAGGCAGAGAGGGCAGGGGGGAGAAGGGGGTCATAAATTAACAAAGAGATAAGTTTGGTCAGAGTGGTGTTGTTTGCTTTCTTTGGAGATCGCTTCTCCAGATCAGTTTTATTGTTTTATTGCATGGCATCTGATTTCCTAAGTTTTGGCTTCACGATGAAATTAATTTCATAGGAAAATAATTTCACTCCTTTCACATGGATGATTTAATATGCCCTATGCATAAAACAACTGTTTCTAATAAATGTCATAACTGCTTTTATAATCTTACCTGCTCCTGGTCTGATATTTACATGGTGGGTTTTGTGAACTATATACATTCTGAAGCCTGTAATTCTAGTTTAATTCTTTCCCGTTTATATGTAAAACATATTATTAATTCATGTTCAACAGTCTCCTGACATGTATCATATAAACTTTATATAAGCTTTATATAATGAACTATGCCCATGTGTTTTTGCCTGTATGGTATTATAAAGAGTTTTGCTAACTTATGCCATTTTGCTAATTTCAATCCCAAGTCATCCAAATAAAGAGTCTTTTTTTGCTGTATTACAGAGCCTAGGGCTGTCAGAGACCGATGTGATTTCCCAGGACACATATTTCAGTGACATCTTTCAGGTGTTGTGGACATTTTATGGGTTCTATTTCACATGAATTGCTTGCAGCATAAATAAAGCAAAAAAAGTTTAACTCTACTTAAAGTAAAACACTATTGCTGTCAAACGTCTTGTCGGATCTCTGCTCACGCATATAAAAGTGTTTTGTGAAAAATCATTATATAAAATATTCATTATATGCTTGATCATTTTCAACCTGAAAACAGTAAATTAATAATAAAAAATATGTTAAAAGTGACTGATTTAGAGAATCCTGCCAGAACTAACATCGGTCTGTTCTCGTTTGACTTGAAGACAACGAATGGAATCAATATCTCAGCATTTCCATGACTTTGTAAAATGATGTGTCAGGGCTCCAGTGAGCCTATTTTGGGATGTTGATGGGATAGCTTTTGTAATTAGCCATGCCAGAGTCCTTGACGGCCACGTCTGGGTATTCAGGGTGAATGAAACCTCATCAGTTGAAGGACGTTACCCTGTTCCCCCATGTCTCTTCTCTGTTCAAAAACCGAGCAGCTAAGAGCAGTCAACTCTTCGTTTTATCAAAATCCTGTGCTTTACCAAAAGGTCTGTTAGTATTCACCTTGCTCAAGTGAAAGGCTGGTATTGTCCTGCTCCTGGTCTCCCTAGGCTGCTGTTCAGAGAGGCGGTGATGGAATAAGAGGGGCAGAGTTTCACTGCCACATCTCTAGAGGTGTCCTGCCTCATATCCATTACGCTGATTGATGGCTTCAGTGGGGGACTCATTTTCACTCACAGTTGTGTGCTAAAAAGATTAAAAACAATAAATTTGTGAATGTTCCCTCCAAGGTTGGGACATATCATTCTTATACATCTAGTCAGGTTGCTGCAGATATAATTATAGAGAAAGGTTACCCACGCATGTTTTGGAGGCGGATGCTTTTTTGAGGACATTGTGCTGATTAATAACAGGGTAACATTTCAATGCTGGCGAAATTAGTTTGCCAATGAAAAATTTAACAAGCATCATAGCTAAAACCTGCTGCCTTGGAGCAATGGATTTGTAATAGTTATCAACACTCATAGATGTAAACAACAAAATTATGGGACACCTGTGGTTGAATTATAAAATTGCAAATTTCTTGTAGAGAAACATCAGTCAAGCCCAACAACTCTGCATAAATTCTATGTTATATTTATAATTTTATAAATTCATAAAATTTTCAAATTCTATTTTTATGCTTTTAAAACATTAAATGCACAAAACGTTAGAGAGCTGTCACAAAACATTTGCTTTCTATTGCAAAGGTATTACACTTTCCTGTGAAAGTTTTTTTTTTTATATTCTTTTGTATAACATTTGCGTTAAAGTGATAGTTCACCAAAAAATTAAAATTATGTCATTAATTACTCACCCTCATGTCGTTCCAAACCCATAAGACCTTCATTCATCTTCAAAACACAAATTCTGATATTTTTGATGAAATCTGAGAGCTTTTTTACCCTCCATAGACAGTACGCAACTACCATGTTCAAGGCCCAGAAAGGTAGTAAGGACTTCGTTAAAATAGTCCATTTGACATCAGTGGATCAACCGTAATTTTAAGAAGCTATGAGAATACTGTTTGTGAGCAAAGAAAACAATAACAAAAATAACGATTTTATTTTTAACAATTTCCGCTCTTCTGTGTCAGTCTTTATCACGTGTTCATGAGAGTACCACGATGCATGTGTGTGGTGCTGCTGACGCAGGAATAAGGTGGGAATAAACACCTAGGCTACATTTAATTTTCAGTACTCAATTTGGTCCCGTGATGATGAATTTGTTTAACTACAATGTTTCACTTGAATTTCTCCACTACGCAGCTAACTACTTGGAAGAATGAGCCTCCAACATATTCACTTTCTAACATTTCAAAGTTTATGGTTATAGCGCCACTTAGGTAAAATGGTAAAAGCCAGCAAATACACATTCCTAATGTTGCCACCGCGGGAAAGGCGACGGTAAAAGTATTATTCTGGTTGAGAACCATCTGTAGAACGTCCATCTCTCTTAGTTCATCACCTGTATTCTGGTTCAAATAAGTGAGGCTGGGCAAAATCTTGCAAGTCATCCTCTCTGTCAAAATCTTCAGACATGTTTACAAAGACTGTTTTATGTACAGTGTGTGTCTTTCTCTGCTTGTAAACAAGGCACAGCCCATGTGCGTTCTGTGTAAGAATGCTGGCTCATGCATCAGCAGCACCACACGCATGTGTGGTGGTACTCTCATGAACACGTCAAAGACTGACACAGAAAAGAAGAAACTGTTGAATAAAGTGATTTTTTTTTCTTTGCACGCAAAATGTATTCTCATAGCTTCATAAAGTTGAAGGGATAGTTCACCCAAAAATGAAAATTCTGTCATTAATTACTTACCCTCATGTCGTTCCAAACCTTTAAGACCTTCGTTCATCTTCGAAACACAAATTAAGATATTTTTGATGAATTCCGAGAGCTCTCTGACCCTCCCATAGACAGTAAGGATCCTAACAGGATCATGGCTCAGAAACATAGCAAGGACATTGTTAAAATAATCCATGTGACAGTGATTCAACCGTAATTTTACGAAGCTACGAGAACACTTTTTGTGAGCAAAGAAAACAAAAATTACGACTTTATTCAACAATTCGTCTCCTCCGCCTCATCCTATAGCGCCGTTTTGGAGAGTATCACACATGTAAACGTATGCAACGTATGTACACGGATACGTTGTTTATGTTCAGATCAAAGCATAACTAACGTAAACAATGTATCCGCGTAATTCATCAAAAATATCTTAATTTGTGTTCTGAAGATGAACGAAGGTCTTACAGGTTTGGAACGACATGCGGGTGAGTAATTAATTTTCATTTTTGGGTGAACTATCCCTTTAAGGTTGAATCACTGATGTCACATGGACTGTTTTACTCTTGTCCTTCCTACGTTTCTGAACATTTTCATGTTCTGAATTAATTTCTAACCAAAAATTAAATAAGAAATCTTCTGTAGAGCAATTTAAAGGAATAGTTTACCCAAATATTAAAATTTAACTGCCCCAGCTAACCTGAAACATTCTCAGAACGTTCTGGCAAGCTTATGAACAAACATTCTTACATTCTTACAGTAACATTAATAGAATATTTGTTCAAAGTTATCGGCTCTTTAATAATGTTTTCAAAATGCTTGCACAAAAACGTTATTTATACATTGTTCATGGAACTTTTTCATGAAACGAAGAGACTTAAATAGCTGGCTGTTTTTGGAAAATGCATTTGCAACTATTACAACCAAAATACATAAAAAAAAATATTATTATTACCCAAATACATTAAAAAAATTTGATGGTGCAATAACATAAGAAAAACAACCCTAATCCTTAAATGACAGTAGTCCAGAGAAAAATTATACATTATTCAAATCTTCCTACAAAAGGCAATATAAAACATTCTCTCGTTCATTAGACTACAATCAGGGTGAAGCAACAGATTGAGGAGAGTAATTTAACTAAACAAACTACATAAACAACAACATATCTGGCTAAATAACAGAAAAGTGAAGGTAACTCTATTGTCCCCTTGAGTACTGAGGTTTGCTACTGTCGCAGTAATTCAAGAATGCATTTAAGTGTGTTCAAAAGAACTACAGACTTGCAATGCCCTGATCAAGCATACTCGTACATGAATATTTCTGGCCAATATTGCTCCAGATGTCAACAAATGATCTGAAGCAGCTGAAATCTCCCTTTGCAAAGTAGGAAATACAAGAAGCTTCATGCTAGATTCTCAAATCCCTGCCTGTTTCACTGCGCTTAACTGACAGATCAGACGCTGAATCCTCCGCCCTGCATTTTACCCCCTCAATTAGTCCAAATATCCTCCAAACCGTGCTGAGATACATCTGTCTAGCCAAAAATCCTCAGGTCTCAAATGACTGAGAGATGAAGTGATACTTCCTCTTTGCAACTGTTCAGGCTTGAGCAGGGATCAACATGGCTACAAAAGATATGTCTTAATACTTGAGATTTTACAAGCCTCTCTCAGCATGATCTCCCTGCTCAGACATAAGGTTTAGATAAAATCTAAAGATGTTTCATGAGGTGTTTTATGGAGGACCACCTTGTGTGATGTTTTCAATGTGCTGTTCTGTTGATGTTGGCATGGTATGCTGCATGTTACACATGACAATGTGCATCAGCTTAAGTGTGATTTTAGGCCTGAGGTCAAACTGAAGTGGAGAAGAGCCAGAAGAACCACAGAAAAAAGTAGAAAGAATCCTCTAAAAAACAAACTCAGAAAACTGTTTTCCCATTCGCACAGCAGGAATTCTGATTATGCACCAGCATCTAAAATGAACAGTGCTGTGAATTTTAATACATCAACAACAATCACAGCTTTACCACCACAAAATGTTCCAGCAGAGTTTGGTTTTCGAAGCAGATTGGACGAATTTGCAACAAATGGATCTTTTGTTTCAAATGTTAATGAAAAACAGACATAGAATTAGAATTTATAAAATAAATAAATAAATAGAAAAGTAAATAAATAAATAAATAGTCATTTAAATAGCAATTTTTTGTGTGCAGAAAACAATGCATCTGTAAAATCATTCTACATTGTTAAATATGCACAACATTATATATTACGTTAACTTTTTTTTTTTTTTTTTACATTTAAGACATCAGTATCTCAACATGATATTTAAGTTTTGTTTTATATAATGTATGCATTTATAACCCCATAAAGCCTACAGCATCATATTTGATATTTTAATTTCTATGGTTTCTAAATTATCAACTTTTTTGTATAAGGCTAATAGTATAATTGTAAAACTATCCACCTTCAGGTTGTGGTACTTTTTGCTGTGAAATCTTTATTGATGTTCAGTAATATTTAGTAATATGTAAGTAATATTTTAAGACGAACATTTACTAGAATCAAGCTCAGGAATCAACTTAGGTTTATTTGATTATCTATATACCATTTTTTTGAAAATTATGTTAAAAATAGGCTACTAAAACACACACAAAAAAAAACAATTTTTTTTTTTTTTTTTTTTTTTAGATTTTTAGGGTTCAGTAAACTGTTTACAATTTAATATACATACATTTATATTAAACAGTAAAAAAAATTACATTTAAATTGACATTGTTATATCTGGACATATCTTTGAAACAGTCATAATAATCATATCACTCAAAAGCAGAGACTTTCCATTCAGTGCATTGATCTAAAAATAATGAGTTTCTAGGTAAAAACGACTCAAAATAATGAAGCTGTTCTCATATAATAATGTTAAAGATGAAGTGTGTACTTTTTGTGCCACTAGAAGCACCAAAACAAATTGCAAAAATACATTTTGAACCGTGCCTCCCTCTCCACTGTTAGACCAAACAGGTGGTCCCGCCCCCATATTAATGGCAATGGTTGAGCCAATAATGGTCACAGTCGGGCTCGTAAAATCAAGGTTTGGCTGGTTAGTATGATCAAATTATTTTATGATGACTGTATTACTGCTGTCAATATTGGCATTTTTTTCTTTGCAAGCATCGCATAAATCAAATCGTACAACAGACTGTAATTCAATTTTCAGCCACTGGTAGAGAAATAACACACATCACTTAAAAAAAAAAAAAAAAAAATGGAAATACAACCTGAGAAGAAGAAACTGAAGGAGCCATTGAAAATCCAGAAAAGCTTTTAGTATTTCCAGTTTATAGGTTGGAAAGAAAAGTCAGGATATGTGAATTGGTTTGTTGATGTGGTGCACAGCACCAAATGGGATCAAGGTTGCACACACAATCTACCCACATATCCAGGAATGTCTGGAAACTGCAGTATATTACAGATAATATGACAGATAAGTTTACCACCTGATGGTAATTACTGGTCGTATCTTCACGGTAAACCTCAGAAAATGCCATGGCCTCCGGTTATTTTCCTAAACTAATATAAAATATTGAGTCTAATAAGATTCCTTTTATGCGTCTTGGCCCGAGTTTGGGGAAGTCTGGTGTTTATTTGGATTTTTGGAAGCCTGTAGTATGCTGGTTTCTGAAGCATATCATTACAGTCAGGCAGAACGGGACTATTTCGGTCTGAATCATTTCTTGGGGCTCAGCTGGAAGCCACAGAGGGTGTGTGCCGCTCACAGGCTTTCCCTAAATCGTCACTGGAGGACCAAAATGATGAAGCCAAAACCAGTCTAAATACCATTTAGAAAAGCGTAATTTTGCAAACAGAAAACAAACAAAAACATGTTTGATTCAAAGTTAAATAAATAAATAAATAAATAAAGTTATTTATTTTAGGATTCTTTGATGAATATAAAATTCAAAATAACAGCATTTATTTGAAATAATCTTTTGTAGCATTATAAATGTCTAGAAATGTCTTGATCAAGTTAATTGCTGAATAAAAGTTTTTTTTTTTTCTTCTTTTTTTAAACTCTTACCACAAAGCTTGGAACGATGTATTACGATTTCCACATGGTTTTTCAATATTGAGAATAATAAGAAATGTTTCTTGAGCAGCAAATCAGAATATTTTGATTTCTGAAGGATCATGTGACACTGAAGACTGAAGTAATTATGCTGAAAATTCAGCTTTGCATCAAAGGAAAATATAAAAGTAATGAAAATAATTTTAAAACATTAAAATAGAAAACATCTTTTTAAATTGTAATAATATTCACGATATTTCTGTTTTTACTGCATTTTGGGTCAATTCAATGCAGCCTTGGTGATAATTTAATAATTTAATTGAATTATTCCAAACTTTTGACCTGTAGTGTACAATATTTAAACTATATCAAAAGCTAAACAAGGGGAACAAATAAGTTTTTATTTTTTTGACATGCTTGGTATAGTTCTGTGATGAATCACATTAAAAGTATTATATTACTTTTATACACCAGATCAACAAACAAAAAGTTAATATTGAGAGCTTTTGAACAAATAATTGTTGAAAAAAAATGGTTGAGCAAATGATTCAGTGACTTCCATTCCTGAGCAAATCAGTTGAATTATTATTCAAATTACTCACTCAAAAAGACAGCCACTTACTGGTGTAACTATGTAACTACAGAAAGAGTAACTAAAAATACCTATGCACACAGACTGTCAGTGATAAATAATGATATATATTAAAGTACTATAGACTATTCATCAGCACATGACTTTCCATTCATGGTATTACATCATATACTTGCGTTCTCCAAACTGATTATAATAAATGTCTTTGGCATACAGATAGAAGATAACCCGTCCTCCACCCTCACTAATGAGACTCAGAGAGCTGATCTAAATGTCATCCCACTGGTTAGCAATCTGTTCTGTACTTCATGGCAGCCTGCTGCACCTGAAGGGTCTGGTTTCATACACAGTGTCCCGAGGAGTGTGCTGGTGGCACCCCCAGAACATCTTTCATGGGATAGGCAGATGGGAACAGTGGAAGTCACACCAGAAAAGCCAGAGCATGGATCTAATGCCAAGTAAAGATGATTACTGCACAGAACATTTGCTTCTAGTTGTGTTTGTGTTAATTTTGTTTTATGAAAAGTATAAAAATTACATATATGTTAACATTTTTGAAAGGAGTCTCTTATGTTTACCAAAGCTGCATTTATTTGACTTAAAAAATAAAATAAAATAAAAATAATAAAGAAAAATAATAGCATATTACAATGATTTCAGAAGAATCATTTGACACCGAAGATTGGAGTTGTAAGGATCCACCCGCCAGCCCAAAAAGCGGAATCCAGCGGCCTGGTCGAAGGTTGTCTGCGTGTATGTCTTATACGCCGCTTCTGCAAGAAATGATCTTAAATCATTCAAATTTGGTTTCCAATCAAAATTCTGATCCATGAATAATTTAATCTGACTCCAATTGTAGATGATTCTTTAATTTTTAATTTGTGTTTTTAATTAAAAACTGATCACAGCTATCGGTTGTGTAATAAATATTCTGGAATATGAATATTCTGGAAATCCCATACTTTCAGTTCTTCGTTCATTAGGGACCAGGTATCGCTTAGGAATTGCACTCGGCCGATTTTAGTGAATCCATGGACATAAACTCGTCAGTTCTGAACTTACTCGGAGGATGCAGAGTGGATATAATACCTTTAAGTGAGCTGCGCCCTGCATACTCATAACAAAAAGTGAATTTTTTCTCTCTATAACCATGAGAGCTGCACCATGTTAAGCCAGTGACAGTGAGAAATCAGAAGCCCCTAATGGTGTCCCCCATGTTTCATCCACTGGTGCTTAGGTATGATCTGTCCTGAACGCAGATTTGTGGAAATACCACTACACATTAATCTACTTGAAGAATGATGTCTAGAAACCCCAGAATAAATCAAAATTGACATTTATTTTTGCCAGGCATAATCAAACAATAACAAAAATCAATAAAGAATAAATTCAATCAATCCAAAATGAGAATACATCAATTATAGGAAATGCATTAAAATTTGGTTACACAACTGATCAGCATGAAACACAAACCTAGAATACTAAAATAATGTCAAAGAGATAGCATACCTGGCAAATAGAGAGACACACGGCAATCGTGCGGGAAGTTCTGTTTACAGATGCTTCCTTGAATGTTTCGCCAATCCTCTTTAAATACTCAAATCAGAACAAAACAACCATAAATTTATAATAATAAAAGCTTCACAGGACCTTTTGCTGGGACATGATATGACCTGAAAGCCATGTCTAACCTGGGGTAGAAAAACAACATTTGGCAAAGACCTTATCAGGGGCACCACCCACACCAGAAGAACAGAAGTTTTCTCAGATTTGAGATCTTTATTTTTGGTCTGTTCTACTGATATGGGACTGAGATCATATTTCCAATCTCACCGAGAAAGTAAAATTGATACCAAACATGAGTTTACGCTCATGAATTCTGAAGATATAGTAAATATTTTATGTAAGTGTAGCAACTTGAGTTCTTGGCATTTCTCTGTCAACTTTTAGTGACCAGGACCATGTGCCCAGGGGGGAAGGATGGGTGAAGGGACCGATGAGCAAATGGTCTTTCTCCCAGATCTTCCTGTCTGATTAGAGAGTTTATTTTTTTTGTGGCATGACATTTGCATTGCGAGAGTTCCTGAGTGTTTGGCTTCACAAGGAGATCAAAGCCCCCCCATAGAGTAATAGCTGCTCAAAATTCAACTTTGAATCACAAGAATAAATTAAATTTTAAAACATTCAAAAGGTATTTTAAATTTTAGTAATATAGAACTAGACTATAAAAACTAGAATTGGCTCCGTAGAGTAGCTATCGCTAGGAGAGTGATATGCACAAACAATACCCGGCCGTGAGAAAAGTCCGTGGCTTATGAAGAGTGTGTGATTGGCTGCAGCCGTGTGCATAATCAGAGTGAAATGGATTGCGGGAGCTGAAGTCCAGGGTAAGTGTAACAGTCTGTGTAGTGTGAGAGTCAATATGATGGAAGGGCGACCTCTGGTGACAATCAGACAGAAAGCCACAGACCGGATTCGTGACAATTACTGTTTTACTGCATTTTTCATCAAATAAATGGAGCCTAGGTGAACATAAAATATCTCTAAAAACAAACAAAAAATATAATTTATTTAAACATTTGCTAGTCTGAAAAACAAATTGAAAACAGCTAATTCTTAAAACCTTGAAACAACCTTGAACCAGCAAATTCTTAAAATTGTTTTTCAAAAATGTAGTCAATTTAACCTTTTAAATCGCAAACGTTTTAAAAGAGTCAAAAGTCACAATTATTATTTTTTTTCCCCTGGTTGGAAATCACTGAATATGATGTATTAAATATAATTTATAATTCTTTATTAACTATTACACACACACAAATTTACTATATAAAATTCAACATATATCTGTAAAAGAATGTCTAAGGTACATTTTAAAAGCATAATCATTTTTTATGTATTAGTTTTACACTGTTCTTAAAACTGCTTTACACTGTTCCAGTTTGCTCTGTCTATTGTTTTGTTTTTTTAACACACAATGTGTAAACAGCTCTTATAAAACATGTCTGATCAGTATCTAGTAGTATGACCTTAATACAATGAATAGGGCACACACTGATTAGGCAGTTTTAAGAATATGATCTTAAAACTGATAATATGTCTGATAATATGTGAAAATTTTAATTAATCAAATTATTATTTTTATTATTAATCATCGTACATCAAAATAATACATAAATGCGTGTCAACATGGTGGACAGTGTTTATTTAGATGGACCTATGTGTAAATTCAGATGTGCTTATTGATTATTCAGTCATCATTTCTGAGACTTCAGATGAACACAACTCATTGTAATGAAGCCGCCAGGAAACACTACTGTCAGAAATGACAGTCTTTTCACAACTCAGACAATAGCATGTAAACATTGGCTGCTTTTGGGGTGGTAGTCACCTTATAAGTGTTATGTAACAATGTCAGTTGATATAGAAATAGTCCACTGTTCCTCCCACAAAACATATGAAGGATGAGACTCATCTCAGTCCTGACACCAGCTGCCACCTGTACCATGAAGCATGGATGCCAGTGATGAATAGTGTTCATTAAAGCCTTCAGCTCATGAGGTTTACTCTGAGGTCATGCTCCAACTAATTACCAACAACACACCGACCTTCTCTGGCCACTTCTCCTACAACTCCATGGTCCTGCATTCACCATAACGTCCTGGTTTGACTGCGGTATTTCCTCCTTGAGCTGTTAAACCTGAGGGCAAACGGGGAAGTGTGAGGTTTTGGGGAGGTATCCTAATCAAACACACTCTGCGCTGCAGGAGGACAGCAACACACATGGAAGCAGCTTCACGCTGGGAAGATTTTCTGTCTGTTTTCCAGGTGGGGAAATTTTTCATTTAGAGGAAGAGGTCTGTTTTCCCTGTTGGCACTTTTCTAGATTGTGCTAAGAATGGGTTTGGGGGAAATTCAGAAAAAGAATGGGTGCCTCTTCAATTCAGAAGCTGAATAAGAGAAATTAACTGAAATGCAATTGGGAAAAAAAAGTTTGTTGGTTCAACAACATGGGCAAAGTAAACAACTTTGTAAGACTAGTAAACCTCTTTCATGTTGTCAAGCTCAATTTTGAAGACCTTTGAGTCAATAAAAGCAGGATTTTCAAAACTTTTTGGTGTGCTATAGCTCTATTAGCATGGCTCAAGTAACAAATAATCAACAAAAAAAACTTTATGCATGTTTATTTTAACTCGTATTATACTATATATGTGCACTAAAAAAATTCATAAGATTGTAATTTATTATATTATAATATTAATGTATTATTGTATTAATAATACATTCAATTCATTCATTCAATTACAGCATATACACCATCATTCATATATATAGAACTGTATATTTTATAGAAAAAAATAGACTAAAAATACAGAATATATTATATATATGTGTATGTATGTGTGTAACTGTATACTTCATAGAAAAAAAAGAACTAAAAATACAGAAATTATATATATATACACATATATACACACACACATATATATATATATATATATATATATATATATGTGTGTATATATATATATATATGTGTATATATAATTTCTGTATTTTTAGTTTTTTTTCTTTCTATAAAATATACAGTTACACACACACACACACACACACACACATATACATTATATATATATATATATATATATATATATATATATACACACACACACACACACACACACACACACACTTCTTTATACTTTTACATATACTTCATATACTTCTACTTCTTTAAAATCTAATTGCAAATCTTCTCAACAGAATTCCGAAAGCTACACAACCTTCTCTAAGCATTGTGTGCAATGCGGGAAGGCTGTTCGGGTTAAGTTTTCTACTGTATTTCCTAGGTCACGGTTGAATGACCCTTGAAAAGAGGGGCTGAGCGAGGACACCAGCTGGGTGTACCATCTGTCGCTGTGCAATGCAGCGGACGGGCTGGGCAGATGCCACCAGTGAGCTGGACAGAAACCAAGCACAACAAACCGATACGAAACAAAAACAAGCCGGACTCTGGAAGTGGTGGCATGGAGGGACTCAAACTTAGAAGTATAGTGAAATTACAACTATTAGACATGAAAGCAGGAAGGATATTGCCATTATAGAGGTGATGGTAATCTAAAAGATAAAGCATATGAAGAAATCATATACAAGCCTAGATGTGGTAAGCCATGGACCTATTGGGATGAAATTAGCTTTACCACGATCAGTTTATCAGCATGAAATGAGATATTGGAGCAAATCCTTTTGAGATCAAGTAGACCAGGTGCAGGACTTATGTAAGCCCCTGGGGTCCACTAATATGGTGGGCAAACTATCAAACCACTGAATTAATGAATACTGACTGGTCGTTTGGTGGCAACTCTCCCCCTGTCATGGATAAAACAGTGAAGCAATTAGAACAGCAAGTACACTCCCTTAATTCTTCTTTTTTAATTACTGCACTCTGTTCATCCTCGGGAACTGTGAAGCCTTTTTTTAAGGCTTTTTTAATCCAACACATCTCTCCCTGTGCTCATGGCTTCAGTTTTATAGTAAAGCGTGCCCACTGGCTGCTTTGGTCTCCAGCCCTCACACTAGGGCTTTTGGTGTGTTCAGTTCATTTAGTTGGTGTGAAAACTAATGTGCACCAGCAAGTCAACTGAAGCGGCAGTGTTGGGGAGTAACTCACTAAAAGTATCTATCTATCTATCTATCTATCCATCTATCGCTAATAAATCTAAATATACTTCCCTACCATCCTATTTCATACTATTACCATACTATTTCAAAATTCAAAATTTCATGTTTAATTCAATGTGATTTTTGCAATTTCATAAAACGGTCTGAATTGTAAAATATATACTCAGAATTGCAAGAAAAAAGACTGAATTGTGAGCTAAAAAGCCGTAATTACCTCTTATTTCATGTAGTACATTAGTGTGCATGGTAGTGCTGCATTAATGAAGCAAAAATATACTGTGGTTTGGACCAAAAAGATCTGCAGGGAAAGGGGAAGGGTTGAATCGAACGAACAGCTTTAATTACACAAAGTTCATGCCACAATCCAGGCTACTTTGATTTATGTAATGGGCTGTTATAGCACCCTTAGTCCCAGGTAGGCATCTGTGCTGGGAAACAGCGAGGTAGAGGAAGCTCAGCTGCATTACAGTCTGGAGTAACATGCCCCTTAAACCCTAACCAGCCTGTTTAATGAGATTCACAGAGGATGAATGTGTCATAGTCATACTCACAGCTTTGGAAACTCTGGTCCCTGTGCACGCATCCTCCCCATGAGCCACACCATCACACGCTCTAAATATACTCACATACCGTCTACTGTAATGTGTTAATGCAATTTCTACGCATTGGTGTGAAAATTCTATTTAGAGTCATTGTGAAGAGCACCTGCTATAGTGTTTGAGCATTCAGGCATTTACCAGGAAAACACTGTCGGTAATTAAGAAGTGATTTAAAGTGGAACTGCCTACTTCAGAGTCTTCTAGACCTCTGGCTAAATTATGAAATGATAATGGAATCTTGTTAGCATTATAACTTACTGGAAGATTGAAAAAAAAAAAAATTAATAATGAAGCTAAGTTATTCATCTTTGTGTAATTTCTGAAAGTGTCTGCCCTTTTCAGGTGGGGATGATCATCATGATGTTAAAGCAGATTTTTGGGCTAGAAGTGATCTTTCAGGGAGGATGAGAATGAGATTATCATTGATAACTGGTTGAAACTTCAGTTAGTTTCAAACAAATTCACAGCATTAATCACTGCATCTCTAATCAACGGTACTGAAAGAATCAGTGTTTTTGGTTGAACTGGTTGAGTGAATCACTGAAAGACAATAGGCACAATTGAACTGAAAAAGGCTTTTTTAACATTGTCAAAATGATCCCCATTTACACAGATTCGCAAAAATGAATAAAAACACTGCATTATGCATGCCAGGCCAGTAGTTGGCGATGTCACTTTGTCTGTGCACATATACACATTCCTATAGTCTGAACACGTAGTACATATGTGCATGACGTAGTTTTTACAAATTTGCATTCTCATAGTTTACACTGAGATGATAACAGTATAATTTTCAAAAACTTTCACTTTGAAACCTGTCAATAGTTTTCAGGCAACCAAAACACCGTTGTCGTGTAAATGAATGGCCAAAATGCATAAAAAATGATCCTTTTAGTTGAAAACGGTGTTGTGTAAATACCCCCCGAATTCAGAATGGTACATACTACTCTTATTATTTCTTCCATATGAAGACAGCAACTCACATGTTTTGTTTTCTGAATCTGTGTTTTGGAATGAATCGGATGAGTGAATGATTCAGCGACTCATTTGATCACAGTCACTTGATTTGTTCCTGAATGAATCAGTGTTTTTGAATGAATCAGTTAATAGAATGAGTTCACTCATAAAGACAGTCACCTGTTGCCACCTACTGGGCACATTCTACTTTTGAGAAGTAAAAGTACTTGTAAAAGTAAAATCAAAACAACTGGTGGCATTACAGTAATTTGAAGAATTTGAAAAATAAAGCAAATGTTCCAAAATATACAAATCCACATATTTATGCCTAAAAACCCAATATTTAAATACATTTGTGAAGATATATATTATTATTGTTATTATACAATTGTATTTTATTTATTAATTTTTTTCCTAAATTAAAATGTGACATATATTCTAATGAAATTCACTTAAGTATAAAAATGCTGAAATCCTGAAATTGAAGGCTAACTACCTCTGATTCATAAATTACAGGACTAAAGGAGCAGGAACCCTGTAGCACATGTAATCACACAGACAAATGAACAGTGGCTGTAATTATTGCAATTAACAGACCTAGACTGACTCCATGGGTGAGTGATTAAATAACAACAACAACAGCTGTTACAAACAAACAAACAAACAAACAAGGAAATATTCAATGTCAGACACACTTCATCATGGGTCAAAGGGTTACTTGTCCGCCTGGAAACAAAGTTGTTTTTACAATATACCAGACTGCCTCGATGAGCTCTTTTAGAGGAAGAATTCAGCAAAAGCTTTGCTTGATTTTGTAATGGAGTCTATGTCAATTCAATCAGTGCTGCAAAATACCATGATACACACATTCTGTCCATGATGACACAGCGAAAGTGGTTATAAATAGAGTCAGGATGTCTCTGGATATTACTTTGCACTAGCTGTTTGAGAACATGTTGTATAACAACAGATTTTGCATTTGCAAAGCAGGAAGCACTTAAACCCACACTCTACCTTTTCCAAATCCTTCAAAAATAACACCACATGGGGCTTTCAAAGGGGTGCACCAGAAGAAAAAACGAAAAGTGTGTTTATCAGAAGATGCCACAGATAAAAGCCGGAAAGCAACAAACTGATGGATGTAACGGAGAGATGCTAGCCTACACAATGTATAATTGATGCGCATGCTATTTTCAACAGACAAGGTAGCAAAGAACATAACGTCAAGGAAGAGAAGAGATTGCAAGTGACTGATATCAAAGAAATCAGGCCTGAAAAGTGCTATGAGATGGGTAGGTTTAAGTTTAAAGACACAGGAGAGTGCTGCGGTGAAGCCACCGTGTACAGATGGTGCTTTGGACAAATTTCATTTTTGCTTATTTGAGAGAGTCAGGATAGTTTGAATGCAAATTATTAAGATTAATTTTGTGAGAAAGAAAACTAGCAAAGTGAGTTTGCAGAATATGCTTGGAAATTTTTATGGAAGTCCATTTATGCCACTGAAAAAACAAACAAAGGTATAATTGTGACCTTTTATCTCACAATTCTGAGTTTATATCTCACAATTCTTTTTTTTTTTTTTTAATTCTGAGAGATATAACATTTTGACAAAAAAAAAAGGTCAGAATTCTGAGTTTTCCTCTTGAATTTCTGTGTATTTTTTGTTTCTGCCACAGAATAAAAAAATAATTCCCGTCACAACTTGTTATATCACTCAATTATGCATTTGTCTCAAAATTCTGTTTTTCTGTGTTTATGTCTCACAATTTTGAGTTTATATGATGAAAAAAGTCATAATTGGGAGGGGGAAAAAAACTAAACAAAAAAACAAAAAAAAAAAAAAAGCGTCCACACATTTTCTCTCAAGGAGAGAAGGGAAGAAGTGCATCTTCAAAAAAAAAAAATAATAATAAATTGAAAATCACTGACAGCACAAAAATAATGCAAAACAAATATTACTAAATATGGGATCAGAAATTAATACATTTTTCTAACAAAGTAGAAAATTACAAGTGGGAAACTGGATTTTCTTAAAGTTAGGAACATGTCTGTTAAACAATTGATCATAACAAGTTGTTTAGTTTGTATGCATTTTATGTGCATGAAGAATATTTTATATGACCAAACTATATTTCCCATAATTCATGTGGCAGCACAAGAATGACAAAATAAACAGATCCAGCATCATGTACACGTCTAGTGTGTATTCTTTGCTCTTCATTATGCTGCACTAGCACTAAAACGCTCAGTTTTCGTCAGTAAAAAAAGATGAAATTGTCCAGTGAGTCCATTTCATCCTAATGTAATTATGATTTCCAAACTCATAAGTAGAGACTTCCCAGGAGGACTTCATATAATTACAGAGTAAACAGCTCACTCACACTAAATGACCTTGAACCAGATTTTAGTGTCCACTCAGCTAGGTTAAATTAAACACTTCATTTCCTGTGTTTACTGAGGATTTGTTTACTAATTCTCTCTCTCTTTCTCTCTCAAAAAAAAAAAAAAAAAAACGGATTCACAAAATACTCTTGTTAATGTTTTTAATGATTGTTGTTAAGCATTGCTTTACAATACTAAACAAGAAAAGAGCAATTGAAACAGTTCAGATTCTGCTGTAAAGCAGCCCCAAAAGAAGTCCATCTATTTTAAAACAAGTTCAGTTCAGCTATAAGCAGTTTTACAGAAGCCAGCAATGTCATAATTCAGCTCGAGTCAGTTCAATGTTGATTCAATTCAGTTGGATAACTGTTGATGCCGCAAGATGTGATTCAGCTATAAAGCTGCTCAACAGAAGAGAACAGTATCATTATTCAGCTTAATTCAGTTCAAATTTTGTTCTCAGCCGATGGTGTCAGTGCACTCGATGACATTACTGAACATTAAGTGTCTTTTAAACCTCAGCTAAGCAGTTTGGATGACAGTGGCAGGAAACCCAAACTCCATCAGGTGACACATATGGAGAAAAAAACCTTGAAAGAAACCAGGCTCAGTCAGGTGACCAGTTCTCCTCTGGTCTAAATTAGCAAACATTGTTTGATATTAATCAAAGAATGTGGGAAAGGAAGACTTGCAGTCTGTCCGGAAGGTTGAAACATTTAGCCAGTGCATAGTAGGCGACCAAATTAAACAGTACTTCTTGATATATGTGACTTGCTCCATCATTTTGAGTCACTTTGACTCTTTTGCACTAAAGTGAAAAGAAAAGTCTACAGCACCACTGAAATGCTAATATCTCAGCAATAGTCTGAAGTAGAAACATAATAATCAGAAAGATGAGACTTTTTATTTTAGTGCACGCAATTCAAAATGGGTCAAATGACTCAAAATGATGAAGCAGACCACATATTATAAGGTAAAATGGTATTTCATATGCTTTTAATCCCCAAAACACCAAATGGAACGGAAACATTGGAATAAACAAAACCAAACCCAAACGAGATTTTCCTCTTCATTTCAAAGGATCACCACAGGCTAACATTTTATCAAAGTCATCTTTCCATGAGAATAGGATTAGAGCATCTGTCTGCTCTTTTAGTGGACTCAGATTAGCCCCTACCCTTCCTCTTTCACTTCCTCTTCTATCCTCATTTTCCCCTGTGGATTTGTAGAAAACGGTTTAATAAACTAGTGAATCAGATTTTCTTTTTACTCATCCTCTGCCCTTTTCATTCTCACTGGAACACGCGTGTCTAGACAAAAGCCAGTGAATTTCTGAGAGATAGAATTGAACCCCACCCGAGCGACACGACGATCACAGCCCTCGGGAATTAAACCAGCGGATCAATTCAGATCCTGTCCACGAGTAATTACAGATTGTGACACACACAGTAATATCTATCCCGCGGAAGCCATCCACCATCGGCAGGGCCGGAATTTGTTCTCCTCAACAGACCAGTTAGAACACCAAAGAAAATATTCGTACGAGGTGAAAAAAGGGTGTAAATTAAGACTGCAGAAAGAAGATGATATTTGTCATGTGTATATTGATCAAATGCTGAGGCTGGTCTGAATAATCCTATAACAGCGTGATACGCCTGAATACATTACCAGATTGCCTTTTTAGATTAACCATGGGCAATATGTCCAGGAATGCTTATAGTGATTTATGTTTGTGTCATGTGAAAGTCAGCGGAGTATTAAACAATGACAGATAATAAGGGGAAAAAGAGAATTCAGCCATCATGTTGATATTCATGGGCTTGTTAATGGAACAAGACAATCTAAACAACAATTACTTTTTGCAGAGAGCTACACACACAAACGTCCTTCTTTACCTCTTATGCAAAACTTCCACCTGATTCACAGCAGGTGTGTCTGTACATAAATTCATTCTCATGGTAATGAATACAGTTTATTCTAAACTAGGGAGTGTGAGCCTGCCGTTAATGATTAGCATAAGACACACCCAAACCATCTCCATATAAGGGTTTATCTAATAAAGTCATGATATGCCAAATGGGATAAATCCACCTACGAAAGTGCACTTCGGAGAGAGAACAATCATGGTGTCCATAATGAAGGGTCGTTTCAAACTTAAGTGCTCAAAACTGCGCACTTCAAAGGGTCCTTCGGAATTTGAAGGGTACACCAGATGGACACTTAGCTCCCATGATTTTTTGCGCAGGTTTAATTGTGCAAAGACAGCCCCTCCTTAATTGGCGCGAGATGACGACGCAGATGTGCGTTCCGGTCCCCTACACCCTTCAAAGCCCTCACTCTGGAGGGTAAATCCTTCAAAGGGATTAGTGCATAGGGATGAGCCCCTCAGAATAGAATCCAGCGATAGTCACTATTCAAATGTATGCTCTCTTAAAATGAGTGACAAGATTTTGGATTAAAGCTACATGTGTCATTCACAAAACCACCGTTTACATAGCCATAGACTATTCATGATTGGTTGCATTTTCTATGCTAAAACAATCCTAGATTGAGCTACAGAAATAATATATTGCTTTATCATGTTAATATTTCAATAATATTGTCGGTGCCGATAGCCTCGTGGTTAGTGCGCCAACTTGAGTCCGATTCCCATCTCTTGGTCTTTTGCCGATACCGTTCCCCTCTTTCGACCCAATGCTTTTCTGTGTCCTCTCTACTGTCCCATCACATTAACGGCAATATAAAAAAAAATATTCTAATATATTAGTGCTAATAAAATATATTATATATATTATATATATATATATATATATATATATATATATATATATATATACACACACATACATACATACATACATACACACACACACACACACACATCGCCTGTATATACACTGTAAAAAATAAATTGAGAAAACAAAATAATAAGGCAATTTGATGCAGTAAGACTTTTGAGTTCTCTCAACAACAGTTTTTTTTAGTTCTGCTCAGTAAAGATACTTTGTTGAGCCAATGTAAATTTGTTTGTTCATGCAATGCTGATTGTCATATTTTGCTAATAGAAAAATTCTTGTCACAACAACTGAAACAATTACTGTCGTTGAGGTAATTTATTCTTTTCTGTTTCCTTGAAGAAAAAAAAAGAATGTTTAAAAAAAATCACTTTATCAAGTTTCTGTTTGTTTGCAAATGACAAACGTTAATGGATAAGTTAGTTTAATAAGTAGACAACATTGTCTTTGTTTGTAAGACAATTTGCAAGACTAAGATATCCAGAAAATGGACATAAATGACTGAACATACTCTAGGCCTCAAAACTAGACACACTAACCTCAAGAACGGTGGCAATCAATAAATGTTAAAAAGATGAGTTCTTTACATCACAGTACAACAAATAACTAACAATAATGATAAAGCTACAACAAAAAAGTTTAAATGAAGTCAGCAAACAGCAAAACAATAATCATATATCAGTAACTGCATAATTTATTCATACTGCAATGCATGCTGGGAACTCACAAAGCCTTAACGTTTCAACAATATAAAATTCTTTGTTCAGAAAACTGTAATTGACTAGTTGGGACAACATTTGGGGTGATTTTGTTGGTCTGACAAGGGTATTTGTGTAGTTTCAAGGAAATAGCATTTTTTAGTATTTGAGACTCAAAAGGTTTCGTAAACTGGAAAATGTGCAGTTGCATTTTTTACAGTATATGAATATAAATATATACATGTAAATACATGTAAATATTTTTAAAGTATATACTGTATGTGTATGTTTTTATATATACATAATAAATGTACACAATACACACATATATTATGTAAACAAAAACTTTTATTTTGGATGCGATTAATCGTTTGATATATATACACATACACTTGTCAACATTTGAAGTGGATCAAAACCTTTCAAAGTTGCCCTAAAACCAAAATGTGTTCTTGTCTTACGACAACTTTGATTAACTTTTTTAATCCACTTCAAATGTTGACTAATATATACATACATATATATATATATATATATATATACACATATACATACACATATACATATATACATATATACATATATATATATATATATATATATATATATATATATATACACACACATATATATATATTTTTTTTTTATTTCAATAATATTACTGTGTATAATTTATTATTTATTGTAGTGTACATTTATTTATTTATTTATTTATTGTAGATCAATTTATAAATAATTTGGAATAATCATAAATATTGATGATTTATGTTTAAAATGGTTACAAATATGAATGCATTTGAATGCACTGTTAGTGAATAAGACCCACAATGTTTTCACTCTGTCCCATGTCATTTCACATCATATTTTTGATTCCTAAAAGCTAAAGTTACAGTTTACACTGTTATCTGATCGTTATGTCTAATGTCAACACTTCCAAACTTCTGTAACGTTATATTAAAGCTGCAGTCTGTAAGTTTTGCTTCTTTGTCGCCATCTCGGTTTGAAAACCTGGAATTGCAGCTCTGTGTGGAATTATCTTCCTTGCGTGGGTTGTGCTCCGTCACAGCTCCAGCGCAGATGAATCTAATGTTTTGAGGTGAATGTGTGGCTGTCATCTAATTGTCATACCATTCGAATTTCATATTAACAAATTCTTATAACATTAGTAGTAGGCGCTGAAATACTGCCTCATAAAAGCTTTGAAACTTTGCAAATAATTTGTTTCAAACCAGTAATTCAGAGCGCATGTCAAACAGACGAAGTCACGTGATATCAGTAAAGGTGGCTTCATTACATCACAACTGTTTTGAAATTTCAATGGTTAGGTGGAGGCAATCTCTGTGAACCGATGAACCAGTGTCTATGGTTTTTACCTAATTTTTGTACATCTGTAAACAATTTAAAGACACATTTCTATAATAAAATATTTGAAGTTAATAGTCTATTATTGGCATGATTAAGGTCTCCATAAAACAAACAAAGCAAGTCCTACAATTTAATTAAAATAACATGTATTTATACAGAATGTAAACATTTAATGGTATTAGATGATTTGTTAATTGCATTTAACTGATAACACTTTCAATAAAACATCTGCAATTGGTTTGTAAAGCATGTTTTATGCTTGGGTTGAGTTTAAGTTGCACCATTCTGACATCACTAACCATCAAGCGCTTCAAAGCGGAATCATTTTGTGAAGCAACTGGTTCAATTAATTCAAAATTTTGAAAAGCGTTGTGCCTGAGTGAGCTGTTTATTGAACAATATACTTTAATAGATTCTTGGAAAAAAAAAAAATCATTCGGTTGTGATTAAACATCATTACTTCCCTCAGGAAATGAGTATAAGTTTTACTAAACTATTATAGTTTTCACCAAGGGTTTAACGCTTCAGTCAAGAGCTGCGTTATGAAAACACAAAGCTGGCAGGTAGCAGAAACGCAAGCAAAAAGAAACCAGAGAATACTCACACCAAGGGGCATATTATCTCCGAAAACACAATAATAAGTACAGGGAACATCCAACAAAGGAAAGCACTGGTATTTGGTGTTCTGCAGCATTACTGCCATCAGCACTGCTCTCTGCGTGTGTCAGGCACAGGAGAATTACCTCTGCCTCCCACGCCTGGCAGTGTGGGTGGCTGAGAGTCACGCTCAAGGATCCTTATGGCATTTTCATCCCTCTACGCTCTCCTTCGGTGAAGTCACTTTCGCTGTGCTACTCTCTTATTAAGACGAACAGAAATACCCTGACAGAGATCACAATCACAGCTCGCTGCTGCAGGAATACTAATGCCCAGTGATGAAAAGAGGCCCAACACCTGAGGTCATGACATCATTGCTGTTCTATCTGACACAATGTGATCTGAATATTAAAAGGTTGTTTTTGCTTTGCATTGTCCTTTTCATATGTAAGTCACTGATTACGGGCTATAGGCTAACTAAATTAAATTAACACATTTTCCACATTTCCAGTGTGCTGACAGCTATTTTTGGAATCATTCATGATTCATACAACTATAAATCATATTTAAAAAAACTATTGCTTTTATCATTTCCTTAGCCAAACTATTGATTTTGCTGAGGTGGAAGGATCCTAGGTGCCTAACTTTTACACAGTAGATTTCAGATGTCTTGTTCTTTCTTTTCTTTTTCTATAGAAAAGAGGCTTTAAGAGGCTCTTCCAAATGGTACAATAAAGCTTGGAACCCTTTTAAGCTATATGTGAGTGGACATGTTTTATTGTCTGAACTAGACTAAATCTCATCACCAGCATTCACTTGTACTGAACCCTTGATCGGCCTTGAAACGTGCATTTTTATTATTCTGTTAAGCCACCTTGTTATTTTATTGCATTTTATTATATTGACATTTTTAACATTTTCAGTTATGCTTTCTTTTTTTCAGTTAATCTTATTTAATGTTCTGTAACTCATAAATAAAGGTTTTTAAAAAGTAAAAACTGAATAATTGTCAACAAGCAACTTTTTTTAAACAATAAACTTTTGTGATGGAAATAATATGAGCTGAGAGGGGGGGGAAAAAACTACATCTCAGTGCTTTTGCAAGTGAACGCAATGTCTCTCTGGAAATGCAATACTTTTGTGAGAGTATGCAAATGTTTTCAGAGAGAATGCAAAGTTTCTTGGGGGAATGCAATACTTTTGCGAGAGAATTTAAAAGCATTGAAATATCATTTGTCCTCCTATCTCATTTTTTCCCATCACCATGTCCCCTTAGGTGCTCCAGCTTGTTCAGCAAGTAGTAGTTTTCCAGTCTGAGCATCACATAAAATTACTTTGTTTTCCCTGACCATATACACAAATATAACATAGTCTTTCTCTTGTGTAAGCGCTCTAACTCTATCACGCACATACTGAGAGCCATCTGTCGTCACTTGCCACAATCTGTCCTTTGGCGTAGCGAGGGCAAAGCAGGACGTCTGGCTCTGTGAGCTGTAGAGAAAACGAGCTGTGTGGACACTAGCATGCCAGAACCTCCAAGTGGGCTCAGCCTCCATCACGTTCACAGCCTAATTATGACTTCAAAATGAGCAGATACTCTAGGCTACAGTCATTAGCTTTCAATGGCATTACCAGCAACATCTCTTATACATTACACCAGCACTGGCTCACATATGAGCAGATGTTAATCTGTGCAGTTAGCAACAAGGCTGGCGATGATGCAGAGCTGAATCAGAAGATGATCTACTGGAGGGCAAAAACAGTTGACTTGTTGGATTTTCTGCTTTTCAAACAGCCTGTTGGGTTTGGTTAAAGCTGCAGTCTGTAAGTTTTTCCTCTTTGTCGCCATCTCTGTTTGAAAACCTGGAATTGCAGTTCCTTCTGGAATTATTTTTATTGTGTGGGTTGTTCTCTGGCACAGCTCCAGCGCGGATGAATCTAATGTTTTGAGGAGTATGTGTGGCTCTCAGTCACCGCACCGGTGTGAATCCTGTACTTAGTAATCACAGATTCTAGCCTACGTCTTGGAATATATTACCCAAATAAGAATTTTCACCATATATTGTCATCTGAACAAGTAACAAGTCTGCCACGCTTGTTCTGACCAACTGAGGAAAAAAGCATTAGGCTACAATAAATTGTGCTACCAATGGTGATTTAATCTAACGATCGATTAGCTCATATTACACCAAACCATGCAAATTATTATTATTGTTATACTTTATTCTCAGATGATTAATGTTAACAGAATTGCATGACTATGAGTATAGTGTGTATTAGCGTGTAGATTTAAATTTATGCACAGTCTAATCTCTAATTGTCACACCATTCGAATTTCATATGAAATTCTTTTAACCCAAAAAGCAAACTATGCTCCCTTCCAACTGGTTGTCTTTAAAATACAAATTTTGTGTAATCCCAGGCTATCTGTAATCAGAAGCACATTTAAAACTGGAATATAATTTAATTTCATTCATGTTTCATACAACCCTTTCTGGATTACAATCCGCCATCAAAATTATTTTTTGACATTTAATTATTCTAGCTGCTGTGAGAAGAAAAGGCTATAAACTATCATCCACCTGCAGGATCCTCACATGCCGGGACAACTTCTTTATGTTTACAGACATGACGTAATGACGCAGTGCCATGCTCGCAAAAACCTACCCATACCACTCAATTTCGAAAACATTATTATAAGCTAACTGTTGTGAATCAGGCTAAATTAAGGCGATAGTTTTGAACACTGGCTGGTTATGCACTCAAATATTAATTTTGGATCATTTTTAACCAAAAAAAGTTACAGACTGCAGCTTTAAGATTGACATTGAAATATATAGATAATATTGTTTGCTAAAAAGAAATTCTTTATTGCCATCTATGTTTCCATGAACAACCTTTTCCATCTTAAAAAATGTTCCAAAAAGTTTTTTTTTTCTTTCTTTTTTTTTTTTTTTCAGTAATGCTGTAGAAGAACCATTTTTGGTTTCTCAAAGACCCTTTCAGTGAACAAAAGAACATTTTTTATTATTGTGAAGAACATTTCATAATCTAAATAATCTTTTCCACTATAAAGAACCGTTTGTGCAATGGAAAGGTTCCATGGATATTAGAACCATTGATGCCAACAATGAACCTTTATTTTTAATAGTGTGGAACCTTTCCAATGAAAAAAGAGAATAAGCTATCTTTTCAACAATCTTAAAAATAAAGGTTCTTTTTTTTTTGTATCAATGGTTCCATGAAGAAATTTTAACATCTATAGAATGTGTTTCCATTGCACAAAAGGTTTTTATAGTGGAAAAAGTTTCCTTAAATTAATTATAATGTTCTTCACTCTAAGAAAAAAGAAATGGTTCTTTTAAGAACTGTACTTTGGGGAATCAAAAATTGCTATTCTATTGCTGCGATGAGCCCCTTCTGGAGCCTTAATTTTTGACAGAAGCTGTTAACATGTTTTTGGAGGGAAATACTGTCTAATTCAGTAGTTTAGAAAGCCACTTATAGCACATATTAGATTTGAGTTTGTGTACAAGAAGCTGATCCTAAACCAGCAATTAAGGAGTAGTTTTATCTCGCAGCAGCAATCTGAAGCAGCAGGCAGTGAGGTAATTCACCACGGATCCTCTATCTCGAGCATATTGTTAGCACCACAAGATTCCTCCAGGACTTCATTTGGAAATCATTTAAAGCAAGACACTGTGAATTAGCCTAAGGTAATTAGGACAAATAAGGCCAAGGTGCAGTGACATACTGATTTGCACATTTCAACTACTCCCATTAAGTCTGCATAGTTCATCTGCAGCAGGACAAATGATGGGAAGAAAAAAGAAACGTCCATTATGAGAATATGGTGCACTGTTAGACATTTCTGTAATTTCTACAGTTATTTACTGTGTATCACCCAGTATAATACTGCAAATTCCCTTTACAGTAAATAACTGTCATACTCTTTGCATCATGGGATGCTCATGGGAAAACCCCACATACAGAGACTTACTGTATTTTTAAAATTGCTGTATACTACTGTATTTCCCATAACGGCCTCTTTGGCGCCATTTTATTGAGGTTGTTTTATTTTCCTCATTTCTTACATTTGGATTGACATGATTTGCACAACACCGTTTCTACAACGCCGCAACAGCTTGGGACTGACTACACTGGACCATAGACTGTAGCACTGGACGTGTTACATCGCTTGTAATGATTGGAAAATCCATTTGTCCTTCATGTCAGAAACAGTGCGAGCGCTTGGAGTACATCTGTAGGCTACGTCAGAAATATACCGGGGCATCACTTTACTGTCCACATCCACTGTAGATCTTATAATAGGTTCTATATTGTGTTTTCGAGTTGCGCTGCGCCGCGCCACTCGCATCCGAGGAAGACACAGCGGGGCAGCGCCGCAGGTTTTGCCCAAGGATGAACCCGCGAGAGTGGAAGAGCTCCCGAGAACATCTGCGCTGTGTATCGATGCACCTTACGAGAGAATAAGACCAGCAAGCAATGTAAAAATATATGTATCGTACGTTTGTTTGTGTTTGTGTCATATTTTTGCACACCAGTTCAACCCATAGTAACATTTACCCGTCAACATGTCGGTAACAAACTTTACTATGGTAAACTGCGCTGTCGTTACAAACGACTTTTATCAGCTTATTGAATTAAGTTACCGAATTAAAATTATTTTTAACAAGCAACGCTTATCTTATATTAACATTAAGTTAACTAATGTGAAATTTTGTTCAGGTGTTAGTAGTTAATGTTGGCCAGTAGCCTATTGAGAAAATAAAATCGTTTGTTAGCTAGCTTAATCAAGTTTTATGACTAGCTGCCTTTCTAGTTTTAGAATTAGTTTGTTATAGTTTTTAATAAAATTTAAGATTTACTGCATTTTTTTGTATTTGTGTTTTAAAGGCAACTGCAATGAAGCATCAAGAAAGACATGAGCATGCCAGCCACCCTGAGACTGATAATTCATGGTAAGAGAACAACTATGGTTTTGAGAGGTTTGTGTATTCTGTTTTTCAGAGAAGTCATTTCTGTCACTAACAAAGTGGATGGTGAGCAAAGGTGGTGGCCACGTTTTGGAGCAGCGCCTGGGTTTTGCAGATGGCCACGTACTTTTGTGAAGATAAATCCAGAGGATACAACATAATGCAGTGCAAAACATCCTAAGACAGGAGAAATGGTGAAGATACACTGTTCCAGCATTGGAAGACTGTATTTTTAAGTGTTATACATATTTTGTTTTAAATAAAGAATTTGATATTTTGTAATTATTGTGTTTGTTTTAATTGAATGCCAGTAGTACCTATGTAGAGTAAAAATAAAATGAATTCTATATAAAAATGATCAAATCTAATGAAATCTATATTAAAATGAATGAATTACAGTAGTATGAATTGGCTTATTTTTACAGTAATTTACTGTAAAAGAGTACATTTTGCAACTGTAAATCGAATACAGTTTGCTACTGTAAATCTTATTTACAGTAACTTACTGGCAACAGTGTTAAAAACCCTTTGAAATGTCTAACAGTTTCAAAATCAGATAACCCATTTACATAAGCTGCATTTTAAGATTATAATATTAACTTTAATATTATTTTTGGTCATATTCAAGGCATATGTATTTTGCAGAAAAGATAGCATTGATACAAGCTCAGTTCAGTAAAATAGCATAAGTAGCAAGAGAGACTTTATTATAAATATACTGTACTATCATTAAAAAGTTTGGGGTCAAATGCTGAAAGATTTTTACTTTAATACTATCATTCAGCAAGGATGCATTATATTGATAAAAAGTAAATATATATGTATATGTATATTAAAAAAAAACATTTATAGTGTTACAAAACTCTTAATTTAAAATAAATACTTGAAAACTTTTGATTCATCAAAAAATCTTGAAAAAAAAAAGGTTTCCACAAAAATATGAAGCAGCACAATTGGTTTTTAACATAGATAATGCTAAGAAATGCTTCTTGAGCTGCAAATCAGCATATGAAGGATCATGTGACACTGAAGACTGGAGTAATGATACTGAAAATTCAGCATAGCATCACAAGAATAAATTACATTTTAAAATATATTCATATAGAAAGCAGTTATTTTAATATGACTGTTTTTGCTTTTTTTAATCAAATGAATGCAGCCTTGTATGTGGATTTTTATTATTTATTATCCTGTTTGATGGCATAATGGACCAATAATGGGATGATGGACTGGTTGGTGCCATAATGGAACACTGGTGGCTCTAGATCCTGCATCCCAATTTATTTCATATTGAAATCTTATGGAAGAAGCAGACATGGAAAGACAACAAATTAATAAACGAGCACATTATGATGTACCTTCATTTTATGTACTGTCCATGATTTTACAAAGCTGTGCCAAAAACATACTCTTCCATAACGCACCTTTTCCATTACTGTGTCCAGAGCTGGCTCTGCCAGGACGGATGAGTGCAATCAAATAATGCATGCAATCCACAAATAAACGAAATGTTGAGATTAATCTTCATCCTCAATTCCCAGAAAATATCATCTGGAAAAGATTAGGAAGTATGAAAACAATCATTTCAGAAAGGGTGAGTACATCTTTTCTATGAAAAGTCTGATTTGAGTTTACAGATTCATCTGCCTTAAAATAAAAATCATACATAACCTTCAGTTATGCAAATGCTTGCAAACAATGAGCTGACCAGTGCTGGAGAATAACTAACTCAAAAGCAGCGAATCATTTTAGGTACAGTTTTCAGTAGTGTAAAAATAGTTCAGATTTTGCCATTAAAGCTAAACTTTTTCCATCTACAATCTGTTTTTTCAAACAAGTAGCAGTGTGGAGTGACAAAAATGCTACATTTTGGAAATGACAACCCAGGTGGAAATGTACTCACCCTCAGACCATCCAAGATGTAGATGAGTTTGTTCCTTAATGGAAACAGATTTGGAGAAATGTAGCATTACATCACTTACCAATGGATCCTCTGTGGATTACCAATGGATACCATTACTCACCAATGGATCCTCTGTAGTGAATGGGTGCCGTCAGAATGTCCAAACAGCTGATAAAAACATCAATAGTCCAGTGACTCCAGTCCATCAATTACTGTCTTGTGAGGTGAAAAGCTGTGTGTTTATAGGCAACAAATCCATAATTAAAGTGTTTGAACTTCAATCCATTGCTTCTGGTCAAAAATCCGTAATCCATAAGAAATGCTTCCTCCAGTTAAAAAGTACATACCCTGTTGTTTTCTCATATCAAAATCCACTAACATACTTGTTTAGAATTGGTTTTGACTGTTGTTTTTGCTTATAAATGGTGCTTGATATGTGCATATTTCTCTCCTGATTCTGTTTTTTTTTTTTTTTTTTACTAGTAAAAACAATATTATGGATAGAGCATTCGTATTTCAGTCAGAAGCAATGGTATGAAGTTAAAACAGCTTTTGGCTTCAGATTATTGTGAGGTTTTTATCAGCTGTTTGGACTCTCATTCTGATGGCACCCATTCACTGTGAAGTATCCATTGGTGAGCAAGTGATGCTAAATTTCTCCAAATCTGTTCAGATGAAGAAACAAACTCATCTACAACCCGAATTCTGGAAATGTTTGGACATTTTTTTTTTTTAAATTTGAATGAAATAAAAACTAAAAGACTTTCAAATCACATGAGCCAATATTTTATTAACAATAAAACATAGAGAACATAAATGTTTAAATGGAGAAATTTTACACTTTTATCCACTAAATGAGCTCATTTCAAATTTGATGCCTGCTACAGGTCTCAAAAAAGTTGGCATGGGGGAAACAAAAGGCTGAAAAAGCAAGAAATTTTGAAAAGATTCAGCTGGGAGAACATCTAGCAACTAATTAAGTTCATTGACATCAGGTCTGTAACATGATTAGCTATAAAAGGGATGTCTTAGAGATGCAGAGTCTCTCAGAAGTAAAGATGGGCAGAGGCTCTCCAATCTGTGAAAGAATGCATAAAAAGATTGTGGAATACTTTAAAAATGTTCCTCAACGTCAAATTGCAAAGGCTTTGCAAACCTCAATCTCGCAGTGCATAACATTATCGAAAGATTCAGAGAAACTGGAGAAATCTCTGTGCGTAAGGGACAAGGCCGAAGACCTTTGTTGGATGCCCGTGGTCCTCAGACAACACTGCATCACTCATCGGCATGATTCTGTCATTGACATTACTAAATGGGCCCAGGAATACTTCCAGAAACCACTGTCGGTAAACACAATCCACCGTGCCATCTGCAGATGCCAACTAAAGCTCTATCATGCAAAAGAAGCCATATGTGAACATAGTCCAGAAGCACTGTCGTGTCCTGTGGGCCAAGGCTCATTTAAAATGGACTGTTTCAAAGTGGAAATGTGTTCTATGGTCAGGCAAGTCCAAATTTGACATTCTTGTTGGAAATCACGGACGCCGTGTCCTCCGGGCTAAAGAGGAGGGAGACCTTCCAGCGTGTTATCAGCGTTCAGTTAAAAAGCCAGCATCTCTAATGGTATGGGGGTGCATAAGTGCATACAGTATGGGCAGCTTGCATGTTTTGGAAGGCACTATGAATGCTGAAAGGTATATAACGGTTTTAGAGCAACATATGCTCCCCTCCAGATGACGTCTATTTCAGGGAAGGCCTTGTGTATTTCAGCAGGACAATGCAAAACCACATACTGCAGCTATTACAACAGCATGGCTTCGTAGTAGAAGAGTCCGGGTGCTGAATTGGCCTGCCTGCAGTCCAGATCTTTCACCTATAGAGAACATTTGGTGCATCATTAAACAAAAAATACATCAAAGACGACCACAAACTCTTCAGCAGCTGGAAACATTTATCAGGCAAGAATGGGACCAAATTTCAACACCAAAACTCCAGAAACTCATCTCGATGCCCAGACATCTTCAAACTGTTTTGAAAAGAAGAGGAGATGCTACACACCATGGTAAACATGCCCCCGTCCCAACTATTTTGAGACCTGTAGCAGGCATCAAATTTGAAATGAGCTCATTTTGTGTATAAAATTGTAAAATTTCTCAGTTTAAACAATTGTTATCTATGTTCTATTGTGAATAAAATATTGGCTCATGTGATTTGAAATTCTTTTAGTTTTCATTTTATTCAAATTTAAAAAATGTCCCAACATTTCCGGAATTCGGTTTGTACATCTTGGATGGCCTGAGAGTGATTATATTATCAGAAAATTTTAATTTTTGGGTGACCACTGTGCACATTTTTTCACACCACTATTTATTTAAAAACATTGCTGTCACCCAAACCAAGATTCATTTATTCAAAATCCCCCATTGTTTTATAGCCAGCGCAATATGCTAATTATGAATTGCCCTCTTTCAATAGCTTCAATGTCATTGCCTACTTTATGTTAGTTGCTTGTAGTGTGGCTAATTCTCAAAAGAAGCACTGAAGTACTTTGAATTATGTCACTTTTCAAAGCCTAGTGAAGAGAGTCTATGAATAGATTGAGTCATTTCAATCAGAGGGGTCGATTTTGATGGTTCCTGGCCCTGCCGAAAGGAGTGAAGAGGTTTCTCAATAACGTGTTGATGAGCTGTGAGGTGACTCTTCACACGTCCCCGACCCGCTTCCACTGGCTATGACAGGCGTCTTCATGTATCCTCTCTTGTGATGGATTGCCTAGGTCTTCCTCTCAATAATTCAGAGCAGGGAACTCTTATGGGATGCACAGGCAGCACAAACATGTCCCTCTCAGGGACAGGACACGACTTCTGCATTGTCTCTCCTTCACAGCCTCTAAAATCTGCGTTGCTGGATCTTGGGAAAAAAACGAGCAACCTGGTCTGAAAAAAAAAAAAAAAAAAAGTGTGAAATAAGTCTGTTAGGTGTTGGATTATTGAAAAATGGTTCATCGCTGCAAAACTCCCTTTTGAAATTTAAATTAAAATGCAACTAAAAACGAATCTAAATTGCTAACAATTTTTTTAAATAATTTATCCTTTTAAAAAAAATTAATGTTTCATGTATACTGTAAAACCTGCTATCTAAATCAATCAATACATCTTAAAGGGATAGTTCACCCAAAAACTAAAATTCATAGTTTAAGAAAAAATACAAAGGAAGTCAATGGGAACCATCAACTCTTTGGTTACCTATATTCTTCAAAATATGAGAAGAAAGAAATTCACACAGGTTTGGGACA
Source organism: Spinibarbus caldwelli (assembly GCA_039654775.1). NCBI lineage: Eukaryota > Metazoa > Chordata > Actinopteri > Cypriniformes > Cyprinidae > Spinibarbus > Spinibarbus caldwelli. The sequence continues at coordinate 6,917,510 of CM077233.1, forward strand.
AATTGAGGGTGAGTAAATGACAACAGGATTTTCATTTTTTGGGTTAGCTATCCCTTTAAGAGTGAATGTGTGCATACATCTATAAGGAAAGTGCATAGTGTGTTATTGGGAGAAATGTGGAAGGAAAAGCGATTAATAACATAATATATCAAGTAGGAAGATTTGACAGCTGCAGTTAGCTGTTGTTTCACTTCATTGTGCAAAGGGGGGGGAAGATATAAGACTGTATTCTGGAAATAAACTCATCAAATATTGTAACTACCCATATTTATAAGCAATTTTGTGAGAAAACAAACTTAAAGTAGCTTATAATAAGAGGAAATGGCAACACTGACTAAAATCTGTCTAGCATCTGTTATGGAACAAATGTGGATTGTGGTTTCTTGTCTGTTATGCGCACAGCTGAATATTTCAAAACACTGGGTTGTAAGATAAATTAGCCTGAAAATGATTGTTTCTTCAGCATGCATTTCACCTAAAATGAAACTCCAAAACAAGAGGAACAGACTCGGTTCGTCAAATGATTTTCATCAAACCATTTTTCCCCCACACTGAGTCACCATATTCTCTTTTGCAGTCAATACAAATACCATTTTCACTGAGTACACAGACAGTAATTGACACCAGCCAAACGACCAGCTGCCTTGTACAGACAAACATTCAAAAGCCAGGATGGAGAAAGACAACATTCAAGAAACAAAGGGATTCTCCTGATACCCTGTGTTTCTCTACTTGTGGACAAGAAATAATATAGATATCTAGATCTTATTTTCTCCGTCCACAAGTGCAAATTCACAAGTACCTTGATCATGAGATGAAACATGTGCCCTGTGGACTTTCACTTCACATCCAGTGCGTTTATGAAGTATTATTCAATACTTTAAGGCTTTCAGCGGTCAGTAAGCGTATAATGCTCTCAGCTCAGTTTGACAAGTTTTAACACGATTTCCCCCTAAAATCAGTGTGATAAATGCAATAAGTCAGCAGATTACGTCTGGGCTTGGGCATAGTATAAGTGGTGCATAATCGCATCGCTTTATGGGAATCTTTATCACTTTAAGGGAGTCGTGTGCATCTCATTAATATCCGGGTGTTATGTTTTAAGCATCCTATTCTGGTGTGATTATGGATTGCTGTGTTCTCGTATGCATGAGCACCAGTGAAGATGACCTCATTTCTCTCTGAAATCTCAATGGTGAATTCAGACCATGTCGTTCCACATCAGTGACATCAGAGCGCTCATTTGGGGGACATGGGCTGCATTGATTGATTATCTAACACTGGCCGCTCAATGGACCTCAAAGTTTCCAAGTTATCCTTTTGGGGAAAGCCCATGCACACTAAAATGGAAGGAACAAATAGAGATATAAACAGTCACAGGGAGAGTGTGAGTGAGAAATAACAATTTCAGTTTTCACAATTTTCAACTTTCTCCGTTCCACTGATATTCTTGCATAAGGGTTATTCTATAACAAAATCCTGCCTACTTAGAAGGAAAAACAATCAAATCATAATGCAATTCAATCTTCTCACTGAGGCACAGAATAGAATATTACATCCTCAAGGACTGATTAGAAAATATATTAAATAACAGATAAAGAGTGTAGAAAGGACAAGAGCATAAAGAAAAACAAAGTGAAGAGGAAGGAGGAGGACCAGGCATCATAGGGGTCTTTGCACCTGGGGGTCAAATCTACTGGACACAAAGCAACCCAAATTTTACCCTGACTGAAACTTGCAATTATAAAGCAAAAAGGCAATGATAATGCTTATTCACAACATATTGGTACCATATCAGTTATTTGCTGTTATTAGAGATATACATTCACACTTATATTGATTTTGTACAGATATTGAATACATAATAGCCAGTATATTGAATATTTAATTGTGCATACTCATTTACTCTTTTTTTTTTTTTTTTTACATTTAAATGAGCTTTACTGTCATAACACTAAAATAAAAAGACTAATAATTTATCCACAAATGAAATGTTAAATGTACTCTTTAGCACGTGTTATTTTTTTTTTATTTTGACAATGTCTAAATACAATTTCAAAAATATTTTAATTGTTTTTATTTATTTATTAGTTTATGTATTCATTTATATTTTTTATTTAAAAGACAAAAAGGTATAGCATTTTAATACCAGTCTTCTGTTCCATCAGCCATAACATGATAATAATTATCTGCAATAATTTCAAGTTATTGTATTTAGGCATTGTACATTATGAAACCTAAACTTTTGCAAATATTTATTTATTTATTTAAAAAGACAAAATAATATATTTTCATATACCAGTCATTTATCAGCCATCATAACATTATCTATAATAATTTCAAGATATTGTATTTAGGCATTGTACGTTATAATCGCAAAAAAAATTATTTTGTTTGTTTTATTTTATAAGACAAAATAGTACATAATTTTAATACCAGTAATTTATTGGCTATCATAACATGCATCTTAAGCTTTTAGTTAAGTTTGTGTTAAATCAGTCTTACTTTTGCATACAAAAAATAATAGTAATAGTTTTCAGTCTACTTGAGCTTTTCCTGCACATCTAGTAATTATGACTTTCAAAAGAGAATTGTACCTGAAGACCAAAGGGTTCAAGAGCTGCAAGCATTTCATTTTGGGTGCTTAAGAGGGGTTAATAACTAATGTTGATTTCTAAAGTAGCTTTACATTTGAAATCGTCCAGAAATTCATTTCATTTTGTAAAATAAACTCAACATCAGTTGTATATACTCTCCAAAATAAACAGTAATTATGGAAGCCCAGACTGAAATTCATGCAAGGGAGACAAACTGAATGATGATATGTGCATTTACATAATTTTTATATAACTATGCGGAGCAGAAACATTCACTGTAATGGAAACAGCATTGACTGTGTACTTAATTGTAACTGTCTGCAGGGTACTGACAGAAATGATAAGCACCATTAGCATATGAGCTCTCATTATGCTCAGAGGTCATTTCAATCAATAGCTTGTTCTGTGGGCCTGTTTTAACAACACACTGGGAATAAAAAGAGAGCGATAAATGGGTTTAAGAGAAAGACAAAGAGAAGAGAAAGAGAGAGATGAGCTCATTTAATCTCTCTTCATGTGAGGGTAAATTTCATCAAACCTGTCAAGAACATGTCCAGGCCACATTTCACCCAAAAAAATCAAACCGAAGAAATAAATTATATTTTGCATATAGAAAATAAAGATTTCCTTTTTTTTTTTTTTTTGCATCAAATTTGCATCTGCAATCAAAAATCTCAGTGATGTAATACACAAAAATATTTTTTTTTATTATTATGTTATTTCAAATGTAAAGCATTCATAGAGAATGATATTATTGATTGGATTATCTATGATTTATGCTGATTAAAATAAAAAAAGTGACTTAAAATATTTTATTGATTTCAAATTGCAAATTAGTCCTAAAAAAAACTTACTATGTAATCCTCAGATTTAGGGATGAAAAGTGACCTGGGCATGTTCTTGACATGTTTTATGAGACATGTTATTCTATGAGCTTTTTCATGTAATTATATTATATTATATTACATTATATTATATTAATGTTGTGTAATTTATTAAAAAAAAGAAAAAAAAAGAAATGCACTTTGCTTTTGCTACAAGAGAGACTGCATTTAGCAATATTTTCTGAGAGGTGCTCCTATGCAGTGTTATGAAATGTGGTAATGATTCTTCTTTAAGTGACAAATAAACTGAAACACATGCACCTAGAGGCTTTTAGACACCGTTTACAGGAAAAATACAACCCTAGAGAAGATATTAACAAATAAGCATCATGCTGTGAAAATATAAGGAAATTTAATCTCATCATGCTCACAGACATGAAATTATAAAGCGAAAAGTTCACCTCTAAATTCACTGGGAATAAAATACGTGGGTTTATACTCCGTCGACCTGGAATAAGAATCCAATACGGGTCTAGAGAGCCACTTACTGCCCCAGAGGGAGAGAGGCTAACGGTTAACAGCGGAGATTGCAAGGAAGTAGCTGTGCTGACACATTTCAATAAAGCTAACAGGAATTCCTCACGGAGATTTTTCAAATTAATAGTCCAGTTGAGGAGTTGGGGCAATCATTCTAGTGGAGCTGTCGGAGCGTGGCTGCGGCTCCTGAATAATGAATGTGCAGGGGCAGACAGTGTTTGGACATGGAGCAGAGCTCCGTTAGGCCTCCGTGTTCTGCTCAGCTGTGACCTTGACAAGCTGCTGCCGCTGCAGACAGGTGCAAGTCAGAGCCCAGATGGGACTCCAGCATAGAAAACATGTAAATGTCATGGAGAGCGTCGGAGGACTCTGGAAATATGTCCTATTCGTGAACACAAGTTCATCAGTTTGGTAAATAACCTTTACTGTGATATGCAGCAGTTTCATAAAGACTTTCAGCTCACCTCTGCATCAAAACTTTCATTAGATGGTAAAATACCAGTTGAGGAGATTTTTCAATAACTGTCCTCAGTAACTCTAGGCTTATTGTTTAATGAAGGCAAAAAGTCTCATTCAGCCAATAAATTAAAGATCAAATCAGAATAAATCATCAATTAGCAACACAAAGTGACCTCAACTTGAAAAAGAGAACATTGTAGAAGTAAAAAGATTAGCTTTTGATTATACAACTACAAACTAACAACATAAATAATCAAAATAATAATCCTATAACAGTAACAGCATAATTTATTTAAATTTAAATGTATGCAGGGGGCTCTAAGACTCTTAACAAATCATCAAAATTGGTAGGGAATGTGTTTTGTCTGAGTGTTGGTGTGTCCAAGTAATTCTCATTTCTTTGGATTCAATAAGCAAGTAAGCTAGACAAATCAAATTTTTATCAAATCAAATTTCTGCATTTTTACAGTGCACAGCATGCCAAGTTTAGAAGCAGTCTGTGGATTCACGGCTGGTCTGCAAAGAAGGCATTATGGGGTGTAAATATTGTGCAAAATAACTTTGAGTGTGTACACTATTGTTCAAAAGTTTGGGGTTTATTTAATCAAAAATATTGTAAAAACAGTAATATTGTGAAATATCATTACAATTTAAAATAACTGTTTTCTATTTTAATATATTTTAAAATATAGTTTATTCCTGAGATGCAAAGCTGAATTTTCAGTATCATTACTCCAGTCTTCAGTGTCACATAATCCATAAAAAAAAATCATTCTAATGTGCTAATTTGCTGCTCAAGAAATATTGTTGTATTATTATTATAAATATTAACTGGTTGTGTTGCTTAATATGTGAAAATAGTGATGCATTTTCTCAAGAACGCATTCTCAAATACATTGAGTTTTTAAAGGAATAGTTTAACCGAAATGAAAATTTGAGCAATCCTCATGTTGTTTCCGACCCCATATTTTTTGTCCTCCGGAGAATGAAGAACTCAAGTAGCTTTTTGCCATAACTATGGATGGCTATTTTTATTGCCAATCTACTAAAAGGACAAAGAAAACACAATAACAGTCCATGACACATGCACTACATTGCAAATCGTCTGAACATCCACACAATAAATTTGAGGAATAGGCCCAAATTTACATTGACCATGGACCATATTTCCGTCATGTAATTTTAGGCTACCACAGGCTTTTTATATATTTTATCTAAATTTAGGTCATTTTCTGCCACTATCAGGACAGCGGAGGGTGGCATGTGCCCAGGGACCAGTTAAGAAAGACCCGGACCACCAACAAGCAGACTGCAGCCGTTTGTTATCTATACCACCGCAGCACAGACAACAAATCTGTTGTACCACCATTATAGAGGAGAGTGGGAGCGATAGGGATCAGGAGGAAGCTGTTATCATACCTCCCTGCCACCAGTGGAGAGCACAGAACCCGATCCAGAGCGCAGGTGGGCCGGTATTTGCCTTGATCATGTTTCCTCCGCTCACAGAGGGTCTGTCCCGTGGCACGCTGCGAAAAATGATAGTTCTCTATTTACAGACCTGCATCCTCTAGCTTGAAGCCACTTGTCATTTTCCCTGTCAATTTTCCTCTCGTCACAGACTGTCTGTCATAAGGCCAAGTAGGCCGGCATTGCGTAAAATGAGAGACCTGGAGTCAAGAGGAGATAATGAGAATGTTATTAAGGAAAAGTTAATCCTTATAATTACAGTGCAAGAAAATGATGGCTCGTTTCCACTGAGCGGTACGGTGCAGTACAGTTCAGTACAGTACGATTCGGTACAGGTAACCCTGATCAGGCTTGCGTTTCCACTGCCAATAGTACCCTTACTAGGTATGGTGGTGTATGCCGGAAAGTAGCGATCGACGATAAAGTGCGACAATAAGCACAATCTGCCTCTTTTTGTTAAATGTCAGTTTTAATGAACAATAATAGCCATTATAAAAGTATAAGTACAAAGTATAACAGGATTATATAACAGGAAATAAAGACAAAAGCAAACAATTCAGTCAAACGTAGATTTGAGTTTTAAACAATTACATTCTTGCCTGAAAAACTCTTAAAACTACATTTCATGACACAATAACAGTATATTTAGAAAATTACACGGGTTTTTGGGCAATAACGTTTCACAAGTCCACAAGAACGCATATTGAGAAACGGCTTTTGTCTGTGTGAAAATATAAAATACACTGTTATATTTTTTTGTGTGTGTTTGTGATGTACGTAAGCACAACACTCACGGACAGCAGAGCGGAACGAGTGAAGGAGAAGCTTTATCCCCTTGTATCACGCAAAAGTGACGATTCTAGTCAACAAATCAACATTCTGCAGTGAGTTAAGCTCCACCCTTTTGGTACCCTTTGCTGTGCTAGGTACCCCAATGGAAGGGTACCAAAAAAGTGGTGTGGTATGGTACGGTTTGCTATTTTGGTACCATTCACATCTTCTGACAGTGGAAACGGAAATAATTGCGTACCATACCGAACCGCTCAGTGGAAACGAGCCATTATTTTATTTGAATTGCTTACAACAGTTCCATGAGCTAGAGTCTGTCATTCTTACATGCTACTTTTACTATTTCTCTATATTTTGCAGTTATAATTGTAAAAGTAGTACAGTAGTACCCTGTTTCAAGCACAAAAAAAAGTGTTTTAGTATAAATGATATACTAGTATTTACTAATATTTTAAATTAGCCTTTTTTCAGTTCTCATTTTAACTTTAATTTTAATTTCATTTTTTGTGAATTTGTTGTGATTGTCATTTTTGCAGTTATTTATATTGTTTTTTTTAATAAAAATATATATTTTACATTTTTTATTCATTTAGTTCATCTATTTAGATTTGATTTATTTCAGTTTTAGTGATTTTAGTATTTCAGTTTAGTCTTATTTCTAATTCTTAGTTTTTAAGTTTAGTTTTTTTATTTAACGAATATTTTGTTGTACCTTTATTTCAAATAATGAAAATATTTTTTTTTTTAGCAGTTTTAGTTAACAGCACTGGTGTGGAACACTCTGGTGAGCTGATCATCTGCTAAAACATGCATCAAATTAGAGGAGATGGAAAAAAGGATCTATGTAATCAAAAACATGAGAGCTATGACAGATACAAAGCTATATCTGATCCTTAGACCAGTTAAGATTCGAAAGCATGACATGAAATGAAAAACAAAAACACATGGACTATGTTATTGTTGGTAGATTTCAAACAGCTTTGCACACTGTTGCCCCTAGTGGCACACTGCTTATCCTACAGTATGAAACGGGTAAATTTGTCTATGTTTTTATACGACTGAAATGAATCTTAGACTGCAATAGTGAAAGAAACAGTAAGGCTACACGTACATGAAGTGGTCTGAGATTTGAAGGTGGTTAAATAGATAAATATAATGGATTTAAATTTGTGTATTTGCTAAAACTGCAAACTAATCTACACAAGCCACACAAACCCAATATAAACTAGACAAACTAATATTTAAAGGCCATGTTTAACTGAACAATATTCTCAGTGGAGGTAGTGGACTGTATTGTGTTTGTCCACTTTAATTGCAAATGTGCGCTGAGCTTGAGTACCACTTATGAAGAAGCTGAATGTTAATTTTAAATGGTCTTCTAGGAATTCAATAATTGAATTGACAATATAATATTTCCTAACCATAATATAGGTGCAAGCAGCAATTAGGGGATCAAGCTAATCAACTGGAGCATGACACGCAAAACAAGCATGTCTGAAAAATCTAACGATTCCAAAACAACAGAGCAGTGGAAAGGTTATGCATGCATTCCAGTATAGCTCAAACAGTAGAGCATAACACCTACAATGCCAAGGTCATGGGTTCGGTTCCTAGGGAATGCATGAATTGATAAAGTATATAACTTAATTACAATGCAGAAATTTTAAAGGTGCAGTATGTAATTTTCACAGATACTGTAGCAGTTAAAATGGGTACTGCAGTCCAAATTCAAAATATTGAAGAGCATTGTTTTTCCTTCCCCCTCCACCCCAGACTCGACACTCACATGGATTCCCAGATTGAGGATACGCAACAGGAAAAAGAACGCAAATGACAATGGAAGGTGACAATCCTTACACTGTGAGTTGATTTATGCATTCTAATAAGCTTCTGGTCATAGAGATTTTAGCTGAAAGCCCAGGCTTTTTAGGTTGGGTAGAATCTGCAATCTCCAGCCCAGTTTGTTTGCTGGCTTCCATGGTTGCAATAGACTGGGTTTTCCACCAACTAGCAACCCAGGGTGTCAATATACCATTAGGTAAACTGTCAGTGGGCAGAATCAAACAGACCAAAACAAAAACAGATATTCCGACATGGAACGGACATTTCAAAGAATACATTTTTAATGCTTTAGTACAGTCAAAAAGTTAAATACAGAACTTTTAAGGTTAGGCCTGGCCTTAAGATAATCTAAAGCCTGGAACACATGCATAACCTTCATAATTTGAAAAGATTTTAAAAGGCATCATACACTTGCAGACTTTGTAAATAGTTACAGAGAAAAACTGGGCATTGCAAGCTAAAGGAATAAGGATCACACACTACCAGACTTTTAAGTCGTTCCAAACACAGACTCAGAAATATGTGCCTCATTGCTAGGAGACAAAAACACGTGGACTACATATTGGTTGGTAGATGTCAAAGTGCTCCGCACACTATTGCACACTGTTTCTACATTAAGAAATGAGGAAATTTGTCTGCTAAATCTGCAAGTAAGCTCTGCAAGCCACACAAACCTGGAAAACAACAACAAATGTTCTAAAATCAGCTCAAAATATCAATCATGTTTGATATCCTCAGACTGGATGGCATCAGTCTGTGAAGCTAAAAATTCAGAGTGTGTGCCCATCATACACTGTGATTTTCTGTGAAATACATCAACTACAATTACCCAAAATCTGCAGACTGGGTCTGACTTCGGGCAACTAGCGTCAACTCATCCAGACTGCAAATCATGAAGTGTCCTTCTGCCTTAAGCAAACTTTCATGAAGATTAAACAAAGTTTCTAAGAATTGTAGTGAAAAAAAGAGAAAACAGATTTTGTAGTTATTCAAAATAGCAGTTCGTCCTTTTGGTCATGCTACCAAGACAACATCTGCAAACTACACTTGTCATATGACATCAGTGTCAACAAAACACTGACTTTTTAAATGCATGTTAATCAGATAAGCTGTGTGCATTAAGACGACAAACGATATGACCTATATTAGACTGAAATGATTTTCACACTGTCTAGACAGCTTTTTTCTGAGCTCATGAGACAAACATGCTTCCCCTTTCACTAGCAAAATGTCACCTGTCAGAAGACATCGGCATATATGCGGTGGTGTGGGGGGGGGGGTTAGTGTCCATGCATGAAATTGCAGCACAGACGACTCTAGCACATGCATGATTCAAAGCCCTGCTGACTGCTGGTAGCTTTGTCCTCAGATGTGTTATGCAGCACAGATTTCAAATCCTTCTATTCAGAGCGATACAGTGGCGTCGTAAACACCAAACAAACAAAAGTGTGTTTACTGGCAATATTCTGATGTGCTTGAACAGATGCAATTACACGCATGGTGCCAGTCCCACATGTGGCCGTGAGGGAAGGACGCTGCTGAGTCAGCAAGAAGGCATTTGCCGCACTGACGCACCATTCAGTCTGGCAAATCATCCTTACAGACATTTCAAGTTAAGAGAACCAAAACTGACCATATTTAGTTTCTTAAAACAGGTTCCTGGTCTTATTGTGTACAATAAATCAATGAAAGTTATCAAATATTTTTGGAATCTTTAATCAAAATGGGATTTTGCACCACCTTTGCACTGAATTTCTTTTCTTTTGCATTGAATGTCACAATCTTTCTTACTTTTTATAACCCTTCTGAATCAGTTCTAGTATGTATAGTTTGTAATAAAACAATTTAAAGAAATAGTTCACCCAAAAATGAAAATCTGCTGAAAATCTACTCACCTTCAGGTCATCCAAGTTGTAAATATAGAGAAATTTAGCATTACATCACTAATCCATGACTCCAGTCCATCAATTAATGCATTCAGACATGAAAACCTGCATGCTTGTAAGAAAAAAAAAAAAAAAATCATCTTTAAGACATTTTAACTTTAAACCATCAATTTCAACCAAAATAGTTCATAATGCTGCTTACTCTTGTGAAAAAGTCCATGCCCTGTTGTTTGCTCACATGAAAATTCACCGTCATAAATGTTTAGAACTGGTTTGGACTTGTGGTTGATCTGTGCATAATTCTCCCCTGATTCAGAGATGACTTTTTCACTGGAGCAATATTATGGATCTCTCAAGCAACGATTTGAAGTTAAAAACATTTCAATTATGAATATATTAAAAACACACAGCTTTTTACTTCAAGATCTTAACTGATGGACTGGAGTCATATGGATTACTTGTGGATTATTGTGATGTTTTTATCAGCTGTTTGGACTCATTCTGATGGCACTCACTCACTGCAGAGGATCCATTGATGAACAAGTGATGTAATGCTACATTTGTTTTGATGAAGAAACTAACTCATCTACATCTTGGATGGCCTCAGGCAAATTTTCACTTTTTTTAAAGTCTTCTCTCCATTTCTCTGTTGCATATTACATTTTCTTAATCAACACCTCTATACACCCTCATTAACCGAGTCTGAAAGCTTTTCACATCAAGAACCAAAGGCAACATACTTCAATGAAACAAAAACACTCTAAACACCTCTTGGATCTGTCTCAAAGAAATTCATTCCATTTAATGCAGATCTCTGGCTGCAGTGCCACTTTCTGCTCCGTCAGCCACTCCTCCTACTCATGCGGTTCAAAGCACTGCAGGCCCAGACTAAACTACAGGAAGAGGAAATATAAAGGGCCTGCTTTACACTACAGCTGACCTCTCCATAAATCAAAACATGCACTATAAAAAGGAGTATAAAGAGGGATTACACACCCACTTGCAATGCCAATCACTGCTGGACCACAAACATCCTGAGAGAAGAGAGAGAAAGACAGCAAGAGACAGATGGGCATTAAGAGGAAATGAGAGAGCACTGAAATGTACTGAAGAGAGATTTTTCAGCATAGCTCTCCAGCATAAAAGCAGGGCCAAAGCTGTCCATTGAGAGTTTTAATCCATTTTTACATGCACACATTATCAACTGAGTTTGGAGTCCCTCTGAAGAGTGAAAGGATGTCATGGTATCTGTTCTCACATACCTTTTTTACAAACTATGATTTCTCTGAACAAGAAGTAGTGACAGATCCAGTAGATCAGCAAACAAATAGGCGCACCTTGCTATTACAGTGCCTTGCAAAAGTATTAATACCCCTTCATTTTTTTCAAATTTTTTTGTTGCTGCCTTGTTAAACTGCTTTAAATTACTTTTTTTTCCACACCAATCTACACTCCATACACCATATTGACAAAGCAAAAACAGAATTGTCACAACTTTGTAAATTTATTAAAAATAAAAAAACTGAAATAAGTACATTGCATAAGTATTCATACCCTTAACTAAACATTTAGCTTAAGAACCTTTACAGCCTCAAGTCTTTTTTGTTTGATGTGACAAGCTCATCAGCATTTGGCAATTATCTGCAATTCTTCACCTCTCAAGCTCTGTCAGGTTGGATGGGGGTAGCTGCACATTTTCAGGTTTGTCCAGAAATATTTGATTGGGTTCAAGCTCAGGCTGTGGCTGGGCCACTCAAGGACATTCACAGAGTTGTCTATAATTGACTCTTGCTGTGCGTTTAGGTTCATTATCCTGTTGGAAGGTGAACCTTCTGCCCAGTCTGAGGTTCTGAATGCTCTGCACTGGGTTTTCATTAAGGCTATCTCAATATTTTGGTGCATTGAGCTTCTCTTCTACTCTGATGAATCCCTTAGTCCCTGCTGCTGAAAAACAGCCCAACAGCATGAGGCTGCTACCAGCACACTTTACTTTTGGGATGGGACTCTGCAGGTGATGAGCAGTGCCTGGTTTGCTTCAAACATGATGCTTGGAATTTAGGTTCATCAGACCAGATATTCTTGTTTCTCACAGTCTGAGGGTCCTTTAGGTGCTGTTTTGCAAATTCCAAGTGTGTTTTCATGCGTCTTCACTGAAGAGAGGATTGAGTCTTGCCACGTGGCTAAAAAAGCACAGATTGGTGGAGTGCTGCAATGATGTTTGTCTTTCTGTAGATTTCTCTCATCTGCATATATGATCATAGAGCTCAACTAGAGTGACCATCATGTTCTTGGTCACCAGTCTAACCAAGACCCTTCTCCATCAGTTTGACCAGGTGGCCAGCTCTAGGAAGAGTCCTGGTTGTTTCAAACGTCTTCCATTAAGGGTAACAGAGACTACATGCTTCTGTGAACCTTCAGTGAAGCAGAATTTTTTCCCTGAACTCTTCCCCAGATGTGTGGCTTGACACAAACCTGTTTCTGAGCTTTACAGGCAGTTCTTTTGACCTCAGGGCTTGGTTTTTGCTCTGATATGCATTATCAGCTGTTAGACCTTTTATTAAGATGTGTGTGCCTTTCCAAATCATACCCATTTAATTTGCCACAGATTAACTTCACTCGAAGTGTAGTAACATCTACAATCAATATGAATCCTCCTGAGCTAAATTTCAACTGTCCCAGATAAGGGTATGAATACTTATGCAATTGAATCATTTAAGTTATTTTTAATAAATTTGCAAAGATGTTAAAAAACTGTTTTTTGCTTTACCATTATGGTGTATGGAGTGTAGCTTGATGTGGGATAATTTAAAGCAGTTTAACAAGCAGCAACATAAAAATGTGAAAAAAATGAAGGGGTATTAATACATTCGCAAGGCACTGTATATAGTATATGCAAAAAGCATGTCAAATGAGAAGCATGAATGTGCAGTATTCATGAAACGGTAGGTAGGCAATACCTGGATGATCTACTGCGTTCACTGAGAATTTAAAATGTGCAGCAAGTGGACACTTTGCTACTCCATAAGGCCACAGAAGCTGAGAAGTCATCAGATCTGAAATGTTGAAAAATAAAAAAAAATAAAAAGGTAGGAAATCATTTTATTTGAATAATTTTAATAGCGTACACCAGGTGTATGAGGTGGAAGATACAGTAAAATACTAAAAATAGACTGAGTTCTGCACAAATTAAGCCATGCATATAATATAATATAATATAATATATGGAACTAAATATTATAAAACAGACCTGTTTTACTGCCAGAAGAGCACAGGGCATAAGATACCTCCAACTGTTCTTCTGAAACACTGTAAGAGCAAAAAGATATATTGCTATGAGGTACAAATGTACTTTAGGGCCAATAAATATGCTACGCACCACATGAAGCTGCTCTCAGTAATTAAATTGATCCAATCAAAACTCTCTGATAGGAGTTTATCTCTTCGCCAGTAACAAGCACCCAAGGGACATGAAACAAGAGACAAGGGAATGAAAAATGGAACAGCTTTTTTTTTCCTGCGCTCTGTCAGGCAGGCATTTTATTTAAAGAGCACAGAGTGCTTTTGCACCCCTGACTAAGCATGACTAGGATGTCAATTTTTTTTTTGTTGTTTTTTGCAAAAACAGTGCTTAGCATGTTAGAAAAAAAAATGGTATATGTTAGCTTGTGAAGATGTGCACATATTAAGAAATTGAAAGTAAAACAATTAAACAAAGTATAAAAGTACAATTTACCAGATTTTAAAATCTCACAAATTTCATGATCCAAGAACTCATAAATAGTAGTTTAAAAAAAAAAAAAAAATAAAAAAAAATAAAAAAATAACTGCACATCAGGAGCAATCAATCAAAACACAGACTTTTGTAAAAACACCTGGGAATAAACCAGCAAATCTGTCATCGCTGTGCATTTGAAAAGAGAAAAAGCATCCACATTTCTATACATCTATTAAACTAATCCTGGTTTCTACCAAATTATAGAAAGTCCTGTGTGTGTTAATGACCCGTGAGCAATTTAATGTGAATTCCCAGGTTAAGCGCACACCTGACGGAATGTCTTGACTGTTTGCAGAGAGATGCTCAGGGTGGGGAATTGGAATGGGAATAATGGGACAGAGTCAATTCAGAAAGATGAATTGTGCACAAACACGCACACTGCCTGCAGACAGGATGGTCCATCCAGAGAATGTTCCAGAGACAACGGCACCACGCCAACACAAAAGGACTCCAGCACAGCAGGGACACTCTCCAAGGTAAAGTTTGGAGCAGTCCATTAAAATGGAAAAACAACAATGAGCGTGTGGTGATGGAGTGTAGACCATTTCACGGTGGTTTATTGAGAAAGAGACTTATTCCTCCCCCTAAATGCAAAAGATTTCCGAGAAGAGGCACATTGTATGCACAGTTGGATAATAAACTACTAAGTACCATGCAGAATCACCCTGTCTGATTCATTCTGAAACAATGTGGTGATAAACACTGGTGTGTTATGTTATGGACACAATGAGAAGATTGTTACATGGCTCTTAGGCTGCACACAGGCCTTGACCGATCACAAAACTTCAGAATGGTTCACCTAAATCCTTTCCAGAAAGGAATGGTTGACCCAAAAATGAAAATTTGCGCAGTATGTAGGCCATCCAAGATGTGGATCAGAATGAGAGTCCAAACAGCTGATAAAAAAAACATCACAATAACCCACAAGTAATCCACACAACTCCAGTCCATCAATTAATGTCTTGTGTTGAAAAGCTGTTAAACTGTTACTTCTGGCCAAAACAGGAGTCTATAATAAACCATAACACTTCCTCCAGTGAAATATCCATCCCCTGTTGTCCTCACATAAAAAAAATAAAAATAATAAAAACAATTGTTCACGAGTATTTTGATCTGTGCAGATTTCTCTCCTGATTCAGACTTACATGCCACTTTCACTGGAAGCAACAGTTTGAGGTTAAAAACATCTTAAAGAGAGATTTGTTTCTTACGAACACAGCTTTTCACTTCACAAGATGTTGATTGATGGACTGATGGACTGTGGATTGCGATGTTTTTATCAGCTGTTTGGACTCTCATTCTGATGGCACCCATTCACTGCAGAGGATCCACTGGTGAGCAAGTGATGAAATACAAAATTTCTCCAGATCTGTTCTGATGAATAAACAAACTCATCTGCAACTTGGATGGGCTGAGGGTGAAAACATTTTTGGATTAACTATTCTTTTAACTCCTCAAAAATATGGAGAAAAAAAAAAATTCAAAATTAACGAATCAATTTACATGCTATTCAGAATATGCAACTAAATATGCTGTTATAGTAAAATATTATGATATACATACAGGTGCATCTCAATAAATTAGAATGTCGTGGAAGAGTTAATTTCAGTAATTCAACTCAAATTGTGAAACTCGTGTATTAAATAAATTCAGTGCACACAGACTGAAGTAGTTTAAGTCTTTGGTTCTTTTAATTGTGATGATTTTGGTTCACATTTAACAAAAACCCACCAATTCACTCTCTCAACAAATTAGAATATGGTGACATGCCAATCAGCTAATCAACTCAAAACACCTGCAAAGGTTTCCTGAGCCTTCAAAATGGTCTCTCAGTTTGGTTCACTAGGCTACACAATCATGGTATGCATGGTATGACATGCTGATCTGACAGTTGTCCAGAAGACAATCATTGACACCCTTCACAAGGAGGGTAAGCCACAAACATTCATTGCCAAAGAAGCTGGCTGTTCACAGAGTGCTGTATCCAAGCATGTTAACAGAAAGTTGAGTGGAAGGAAAAAGTGTGGAAGAAAAAGATGCACAACCAACCGAGAGAACCGCAGCCTTATGAGGATTGTCAAGCAAAATCGATTCAAGAATTTGGGTGAACTTCACAAGGAATGGACTGAGGCTGGGGTCAAGGCATCAAGAGCCACCACACACAGACGTGTCAAGGAATTTGGCTACAGTTGTCGTATTCCTCTTGTTAAGCCACTCCTGAACCACAGATAACGTCAGAGGTGTCTTACCTGGGCTAAGGAGAAGAAGAACTGGACTGTTGCCCAGTGGTCCAAAGTCCTCTTTTCAGATGAGAGCAAGTTTTGTATTTCATTTGGAAACCAAGGTCCTAGAGTCTGGAGGAAGGGTGGAGACGCTCATAGCCCAAGTTGCTTGAAGTCCAGTGTTAAGTTTCCACAGTCGGTGATGATTTGGGGTGCAATGTCATCTGCTGGTGATGGTCCATTGTGTTTTTTGAAAACCAAAGTCACTGCACCCGTTTAACAAGAAATTTGAGCACTTCATGCTCAAGGCCACTGTCAAAGAAACCTAGGCTTCCATACCACCTCAGCAGTGCCACAAACTGATCACCTCCATGCCACGCTGAATTGAGGCAGTAATTAAAGTAAAAGGAGCCCCTACCAAGTATTGAGTACATATACAGTAAATGAACATACTTTCCAGAAGGCCAACAATTCACTAAAAAAAAAAAAAAAAAAAAAAAAAAAGTTTTTTTTTTATTGGTCTTATGAAGTATTCTAATTTGTTGAGATGCACCTGTAATACCCTAAATAAGTTTCCAAGCATGAAAATGCATTAACTTTTAAAATGATAGTAATGCATGTGCATTATCTACAATTTAAACAGACAGTTTTCATATGCTGTATTTTGTTTGTCTTCATACTTTTGACATTTAAAATAACCTAATGTAAAAATGACACAAAAAGACTAAAAGAGAAGGAATGCTGTTATACAAGTCCTTGTCTTGACTTGCTGTTAAAGAGAAAGGATAATAGCCGCAAACACCAGTATCCTACATGCATTTCTATTCCTGTTCAAGTCAAAACAAGTAGGCAGCCTTGTGCTAA
Organism: Spinibarbus caldwelli; assembly: GCA_039654775.1. NCBI lineage: Eukaryota > Metazoa > Chordata > Actinopteri > Cypriniformes > Cyprinidae > Spinibarbus > Spinibarbus caldwelli. The sequence continues at coordinate 6,934,772 of CM077233.1, forward strand.
ATCATTCTGGAAGCTGAGAATAATAAACCCAGCAGGGGGTGGAATGAACAGTGAAATGGTCGTCAATTATCACAAAATGTAGAGCAGTTGGATCCAAATTTCAGCTGAGAAAGTTTTCACTCTGTGAATGTTAGGTTTTAATCACAGCCCTCATACAACATATGATTTGAGCTGAATTCAAATCATGCACTTGTAAGTTAACTATAAAAGTTAGTCAAGACAAACTTTGTGTACTTGACAAAGCCTTGCTTGAACAGGTCACAGGGCTTATGTACAAAAGGATGATTTTCATACAATGACAGAAACAGACAATTCCAAATCTTATTTAACCTTGGAAAAAAAAAAAAAAAAAACATTTTCAGAAAAATTCTAAAATAAAGACACTAATCAAATAACATTTTGCTTAAGTCTTCTGGCTGATATAATTTGTAATGAAAGAGTCTGAAAAACAGCTAAATAGGAGAAGCATCTTCTGGTCTCAGACATTTGGACTCCTCTTCGTATTTAAAATTATTTCTCTAAAATGGCAAAACGGCAAACTGAAAGCTTTTGAAGTACGCTGTTCCTCTTGCCAAGATGCAAGTCAAGCATTAACACATTCTCCAACATGGAGGAAAATAAGTTCATAATCTGCACGTCAATTCTAATGAAATATCAATGACTAAAGATGCACTATAGGAGCATTTCGACCAGTTTCTTTAGTGCTTGAGCACATACCAACAGATCAGATCAGCAGCTGTGCGTTGTATTGACAGAGAGCTTTTGAAGTAGCTTTTCCGATCAATGTCCAAGATGCACATCTATGGGAGTAAAGATTTCTGTAGCCAAAAAAAAAAAAATTAAAAAAAAAAATAAATAATAGTACTGAATTTACAGACAAAAAGGAGGCGGCGGCTGCTAACTGGACCAGGACTCCACACCAACAATATCAGCTAGCTAAATATAATATAAAATTGTTTGTAAATAAATAAAATAAATGGCTTTCACAGCCATGAAGGAACAATTTTTGATTCTTCAAAGAACCTTTCAGTGAAAAGTTCTTAAAAAGAACCATTTGTTTCTAGTGTGGACATTTTAATAATCTGAAGAACTTTCTCCACTTTATAGAACCTTTTGTGCAATGAAAACATTCTATAGATGTTAAAGATTCTTCATGGAAAGATGCCAATAAAAGAACCTTTATTTTTCACATTGCAAAAAGTAATAAAACATGTCTCCTGAACACTGCTTTAGGTTGAATAGTCATTTTCCATACTCCCCAATGATGTTGCTGTGCTTTTTGGGATGTTCAAACAAACAGGAGCAATCTGTTGATAGCACCACAGAGACACAGTGTTTACTTATTTGGGTGGAATTATGATAAACTAGTATTAGAGAAAGTATTTCACACATAAAAAGCCCACCTGCATTACCCTGTGTGGCCTTTGGCTTTCCATTTATTCTAAAATAAGCCTAGGAGAAACAATTAAGATATAGGTTAAACAATATCTCCGTTGTGATTATTCATTCCTATGGGAAATGATTGAGAGGGCGAGATGCAGTGAAGAAAGGACATTTTAAGCTAGAAGTCAAACTGATGAGCAAGAGGTGATGAGATGAGAATACGTATGAAGGAGACAGAGACACACTCAGTATGTTTGTATTGTGTGTACAACGGTGTGTGTGGAGCTAGAGATGCACTGAGGGAGGAGGCAGAAACTGCTGCTATTTATATTCCCTTCTGTAGCTACAGGGAACAGCCACCATCTGCATAGAGCAGGCAAAATCAGAGCCCAAATTTTCATGCAATACTCACTAGTATCCATGCAGCTTCTGAAATAGCAGGAGGAGCCAATCCTGGTAATAAAGAGCATGAATAACGCTCAATTATACTGCAGTGTTTGTATTAAATATTAAAATTGGATTTGTGAAGGCTCCATTCACCTCTGGTTGAGATGGATTGCGTGCTCGCTTACATCAACGGCTTCCTGCGGGGAGCTGGCCGCAGCATCTAATACTGTCAGAGTCACCGTTTATACGCTTGGGCTATTTATACAGCAGCAGCTTTTAATAGCTCTGTTCACCCCTGCACACCATCCTGCTGCTGCACTCATACACACTACTGCAGTGATCTGTTCTCAGCACACTGAACGAAGGTGGCAAGAGACGACAAAAAAAAAAAAAAAAAAAAAAAGCTATGCATTGCATGCAAATTTCTGCACAAAGAATAACTGGAATACAAATAGTGTACCGATGTCATTTTTGTATCAGACTGGTTCCCTTGTTACGATCTCAGGATTTTCCATTGGCTTTTGGATCGCAGAGAAAAAAAAAAAAATAAAAAATCTGTGACCAACAAAAGAAAGATTCTTATTCATTTTGTTCATGACAATCTTCACAACTGGACACATTTTATGAACTCCGTATCCTAAATACAATTGCCAGATGTAAAAATTGACTAGTTTGTACACAGCACAGTATTCTAGTAGTAAGCTAGTAAATTGAAAAAAAAAAAAAATAAGACCACACACACACACACACCCCACTTTAGCCATGATCAATATTCTTTGAAATGAACCTTTAAAAATGGAATTTAATAACTGGCACCACATTAAAAAAAAACAAAAAAACCAAAACGGGATCAAAGAACAGGGATTAAGAATTCTTGGAAACCTTGCCCTCTGCATTCAATTTTCTACCAACAGCATGTATTTTTAAAGTTATAACAAAAAGGACAAGGACAAACCCGCTAAGGACCACTTATTTGTCCAGGAACCCTCTTAAGTGTTGCATAGTCAATCTCTAGCTAAGAGCTCTGGTGATTTCAGCAAACTGCTTCTGAAAACACGTTTACACAGTGTTTCGGACCACATGGTTTAACACCACATCTGTAACTTTCTCTAGCTTCCAGATCCTGTAAACTAAATTCCACATTTGAAAACTGGTTCACAATATATCCTGATCAAAGTGAAGGGATGAATGCAAGCACCAGCACATTCTAGAGTAATTCTAGAGTGTAATTGTTACAACCCATTTTGTGCATAAGATGGCATGAATTTTCCCAAGTGCAACTTCACCAGCACCATAGAGTCTGGCTGTGGACTGAAAGTCCTTGAAAAACTAAAGCAGCACTATAATGCTGCCATCTAGTGACAAACCATAGACTTAACCCTTTCAGTAGTTTCTGACTTATTGGTTGGATAAGCGTACAAGATACCAGGTGGATAAAGAGCTGAGAGTCACTGGATGTGTGAAGGCTTGACACCCCTTTTGGGGACGTGATATTCTCATTACAACCACTTGTCAAGTCCAACCACACAAGTCTAGAGACCTAGCACTGGCATTATGAAGACATAAGTTCCACTGTAAATACCATCACCAGTAACGCATTGTGCAATATTCAAATTTATTCTGAGCTGCAGAGAACAAATGTGCAGCACAATAAAGCAATAGAACAGCATCAAGAGTGCAAATATAATCCCTCATTTCACTCTCGTTTCGGGACCACCTCGCTCTTCAGTTTCTTCTGTTGGACCAGGAGGTCAATATACATACTCCGATTCATAATAGTTGAAGCACAAAGAAGTCCACCATGTAGAGCACCAGAGTAACCCCCGCAGAAAACATCTTGCCCTGAGGTGAAACGAGACATCTTTATATAGTAAGCTTTATTAAAAAAAAAAAAAAAAAAAAAAAAAAAAAAAAAAAAAAAACACCAACACACACACACACACACACACACACACACACACCACACCTCACCCACACTGAAATTCAGTATTACCTGACAGGTAGAGGCTCTTGACAGGAGTGTTGCACCTGATCGTGGCAATGTTCAGAGGCTGGTATCGGTCCAGACTATGCTCTGCAGACAGCATGGATCCATATGCGGCCTGCAGCCCATGCATATTGACGGGAGTGACTGCATGCAACATTGCTACCTACAAAAAAAATAAAATTAAAAAAAAAAAAAATCCCCACACACACGCAGCAGTTGAAGCAGCACTCATAACTGACAAAGTTAACCTTCGCTTTCAGTTTGGGGAAGTGGACACAAGCCCATTCAAAGAGACGATTAGCAAATCTCATCTTGTATCTTCCACATTCTTCATCCCTTTCAGTCTCATTGACATTGTTCCACTGTTCAAACCACCTTGCATTGACCATGGTATGGATCACCATTCGTGACTGCCCTAAAACACAAACCACCCACAAAGACATTTTAATTGGTTCGTTTAGACTGATTGTTTTGGATGTATGACAGAGGGAGAAATTTAACCTGGGAAACGAGTGCATGAGGTGGGATCTTTAGCAGAGGGGAAGGAAATGTACATCATGGGGATATTGTCAAGTGCGGATTCCTTGTCTGAATCAAAGTACTCTTCCATCCTTAATTAAAAAAAAAAAAAAAAAAAAAAAAAAAAAAAAAAAAAAAGCCGTTACAGAGATGCACTTTTAAAACACAGAAAAGTGATTGATGGATGTGGATGCCTACATTTCATCCATGTTGTTGCTCTTATATAGTCGCATGTTGGTTGAGGAGATGCCCAGGTCTTCCTTAGTTGCATTAAATCCTGCAAACACCTGGAAAAATCCTTTGCCTGGTTTCAGAGTATGAAAATAGTCTTGGACCTCTGGGAGAAACGGATGTACAGGTTACCCCAGAAAAATCTAGCCAGTAATGCAGTTTTTCCATGTTAAGAGTTATTGAAATACCTTTTACCGCTTGTATTGAAAACATTCACTTACTTGAATTTGCCTGGACCTCGGGAGGCAGAAGCTTCTTGAAAGTAGTGAAGATGCCAGCATTAGAAATAATCACAGGAGCTCGAACTTCAAAATCTTGACCACCGCTCTTCACAGTCACTCCTAATCAAAGAGAACACTGATAACCCTCGTTTTATTCATCTGCAAGAAGTGGAGCTCAATATGCTATGGATGGTGCAACCTGTTAAACTTATAAACACAGCCCTAGCTCATATACAGGAACTCACCATATGCCTTTCGTCTTTTATCAACTAGAATGCTCGACACAGGAGCGTTGACAAGGACTTTCCCTCCATGTTTTTCCAAAACCTGGATGATGTGGTATGGGATCTCACTAGCACCACCCTTAGGATAGTACACGCCACGCTTGGAGTGGTGCAAAAAGAGGGCATCAATCACGCAACTGGAGTTTTTGGGTGGGACACCTTAGAGAAACAGTAATTCTAGTTAAAACCCACAAATGCATTGAATCCAAAAGTAGTTGGGAACAGGAGTAGGCATTCTTTTACCATAAAATATTTGAGAAAACACTGTGAGGAGGTCCCGGTTGCTGGTAAGACACTTGACTACATCTGTTGTACTGGTGCGGGAGTATTTAAAAATTGGGGATATTAGATCAGCAGTTCCAGTCCACAGTATGAAGCGAACAAACCAGAGTGGAGCCATCTTCAGCATACACAACAGATGGATACTCTTTGAACAGATCTAAGGAAGAGACCGTTCAAAAGGACATTAAAGGCCGTACACGGAGCATAAATACAAGATTTAGTGCATGTAAATACCTTCATGATTTTGAAGAGCTCCTCCACTGCTTTAGTATCTTTGGGAAACTGCTTCTTTAGATGAGCCTCCATCTGCTTCTTACCACTGTAGATGGTGTACTCTTTACGCCGATTTCCTGTACCAATAACAACAGTGTCCACATGGGAACGCTGCTCAGCAAAATGCACCTGGCCATCAGTGAGCAGATCCAATGCAACTTTCAGGAGGCTGTTCTCATGAAGTTGTCCAACATAATGGAAGCCTGACAAAAACATTCATGGAGTAAGAATAGAAGACATTCAGGTTTTGGTCATTAAACGCAGCTCAATGAATATCAATGAGAGCATCTTACCACAGTCAAACTCAAAGCCTTTTTCAGTGAAGGTCTTACATAGGCCTCCAGGCTGTTTATCTTGCTCCAGAACCAGGACTTTCTTTCCTAGTTTGCTCAAAACCACTGCTGTTGTCAAACCACCAATACCACTGCCAATCACAATGACGTCCAAGTTCTCGGGTACTTCAAATTCACCAAACTCTAGAAGCAAAAAGTAACACTTGTTAGCAATAGACATTTGTTACTTGGACCAGTACTTCTCAAATTGGTCCTGGGGACACCCAACCACTGCATATTTTGTATGTCTCCCTCCAACCACTGCAGATTTTGTATGTCTCCCTCATTTAACACATCGGAGTCAACTTATTAGAAGAGACTGCAAGACATGAACTGGGTGCAGCCTATTGAAGGAGACATACAAAACATGCGGTGATTACGAGTTACCAGGACAAGGTTGTGAAGCATTAACTTTCACAACACTACTTGCAAACTAAAGCTTATGTACCCTTCCAAGGAAGTCTGTCCGTTTTCTCTTGGTCTACAACTAGCGGGCCTGGAGGGCTATTGGCCCCCATGTACAGGTCACTTCTCCTGCCGAACAGGTACCGGTATCTGTCATGTACCCAATACACAAGCCATTCTATGAAACGCAGAATCCACCGCATCTTCAATTGCTAGAGAAAGATCAGCTGATGTTTTCAGTTTCAAGAGTGGCTGTAACTAGTGGCTGTTTAAAAACTCAAGGAGCTACTCTTCCAGAGACTTCCACTAAGAGTTTAAAGCTGGTGATCGAATTAAGGCCTTAGTGATTAGTCTAAATTGTGGGTGGAGAGAATTAACTTGCTTGACTACTATTGGTGTGACTTGACTTAATCAGTTTAGCAGACTGATTGTTTGCAGTGGTTGCTTGTAATGATTAACTTTGTTTTGCATAAAATATTAAAATGTGGGAGTGCAGGGGTGTGGTAAAGTCATCAGATCAGCTTGACCAGTTGTATTGATTTGGAGAAATATTTTCCTCATTTTTCCTGAGAGAGTTGTAGACAGTCAACCAACAAACACTAACCCATGCAGTCTCTTTAATATCACTTCATCTATACTTGGATCAATTATAGTAAATTCAATTAGATGAAAAATCAGTTAGTTCACTGATTTACTTTACATGTATTTTAGGACCAGATTGTTTGTAAAGTGATAAACTAGCACCATTGAATTGTTTGAGAAATGAGATTGAGCGGACTTTGGAAGACAAGTATCATAATGCTTGTGAAGCATACTCTTTCATATACTGATAATCAACAATGAAATGGGCAAATATGTTTGTGCTGTGCGATTCATCGTGCAAATGTAAACATTAATTCACTGGTCGATAACATGTGAGATAAGACAGCTGCACAACCACATTCACTGGCTGCATTTGAAAGCAAAAGAATTGCATTGCAGCCCAGTCAGTCAATGGCAGTGTTTTGTGTATGAAAGCAATTCAGGCTTCCAAAGCACCATAACATGTCAAATGTTTTCCAAAGCACCATAACATGTCAAATGTTTTTTTGTTTAGCACAAATGGAAGAGGTGACCATCACCATGTCGCACTCAATCCAGGTGGAGCATTTGAAGTCAGCATTTTGTAGGGAGCAGGCCAACTGGAGTCTGAGAGTCAATTCCAGACTTCTTTTATGTTCTCTGTTCTGAAGAAAAAATAAGCAGTGAAGTAAGCTTTTAAAATAAACAGTGCATATAACAAGAGACAGACAATAACAACTGATTGAAGGTATCAACGATCTTGTGATTTTATTTAATATATATGGTGGATCAATTTTTTAGAAACAACGTTTGATTTTCTGTTAAGAGAGGTATAGTAAATGTCTAATCACCCAGAACAAACTATCAACCATATACTCTAGCAACACCCCAGCAAATGCATAGCAAGAGCCAAGCAACCATCAAGAATATCCTACCAACCAGTAACACTTTAGCAAACACCTAGAACATCTAACTGACCAAACTATTTGTTTTTTAAACAAAACTTTAAGACAAGCCAGCAAGCCAAGCCAAGGTTTGTACGTTAGCATGGACTTACTAACTTTAAATCAGAGAGCCAGACATATGTTGCTGATGCACAAGATGACATTAACATTCTGCTTGAGCAGATGAAAATTGCAACTTAATGAGAGTATGACAACCAGAAAATGAATGTTGAAGAATAAAATAAATTCCAAATTCTATTGTCCATCCTTCTCAGGATACCTGGAACCAGTCTTACAAGTGCCCCAGGCACATGATTTTACCATTTTTGTACCATAAACACCATCAAACCGATGAGCACTTCAGATCTTCCAATGTCTTTCTATGGAGCTGAAACCCAAAGATGTCCGAGTTAGCCGAGAAGCAGTAATTTTCTGATCGCGAACAAATGTAAAAACAATTCGTTAGTGAACTGAGCCACGCTTTGTGTTTTTGACTCACAAAGAACTGGTTCATAAGAGTCATTTGTTAATGAAGCCTACAGCAGGCTACTACACTGGGCGCGCTGCGTGCCCGTGCGGTGCAACCATAATGCACAGTTTACTTAAAGACCATTATTTTGCGTTACGCTGTCATCTCAGCTGCTGAAAAGTAGCACATGAAACACTGCTTATATTTATATTTAATTCTGTGATAATTCATGGCAGAGTTTTTTCTTGCCACCGCCCCTGGAATGAATCACTTCAAAGATTTGAGTCTTTAAGTCAGTGCATCAGTATTTTTTTACGTAACGACAGTAGCCAGATTTCTTTTTGTGTGCTTGGGATATTGCATTGCAAATATTTCTGTTGCTTTGGTATACGTATGCGAGTATACATATAATTTCATTATAAATAATGTGTTTGCAGTTGGCTAAGTCGTTGATGCCTAAGATTAAGCCAACAGTCCATTTATTGATCACATGTTGCACTCAAAATAACTGTTTGATCATTAGTAAATTTTTAATGCAGGGAGCAACTGCAGCACATTGGCCAAATGTACATGAAAACAAAAATGTTTTTTGATCAAGCTTTGTACTTCAACTTATTTTTGTTTAACAGCATTTTGGTCCTTACTCAAAGCAAGCAAGCAAGCAGTTGACATCACTGTACATATAAGAGTTTGTACAGTACTGTGAAAATGATAGTGACAAACCTTTAATCTTTGTGTTGCTGTTTTTACATGTTAAAAACACAATAAAATGGGAATGAAATAGATAAACAACTGATATATCCATCTCAGTAGCTCTTTCACATATTTCATAGTTTTTTCACTCTAGTTTCTTGACTGTCTGCCTCTTCAGTTTCTTTTGGAGGAGCAGAAGGTCAGTGTAAAGACAGTGATCCACAACACTTGAAGCACAGAGAAGTCCACCATGTAAAGCACCAGAGTAACCAGCAGAGAAAACATCTTGCCCTGAGATGAAACACAAGAACATACATTTGTAAGTAGACCAGGCAAAACATGCTACTATCTTTAAGAAGCCACTTAAATATTTAATATTATTATAAGGCTTTCTGTAATATTTCTGATAATTATGACTGGTCAATCACAACATCAACAGTCAAATATTTCTTAATAATGGCAGCTAATCCAAATGGAGACAGATTTCAAAACAACCAACCCATGCACTTTTTCTTCAATATCACTTCATTTGTACTTTGTTCAGATATTTTATGTTGTAGGTGACAAATAGTTTTGCAAAGGCTGCAGAACTGAAAGACACCCCAGTACCAAACAATTGGAAAATCAAATCAATGTTTTTAGGACAATGACCAAACTGCTATTCCACACTGGCACTCAATCATCAGCACTGAGGTCTTTGAGAACAGGAGTATTAAAGATATAGTTTCAGTTTTAGTATCAGGAGCTTTATGACCAAGCAATTTCAGTAATTTCAGTGGTGAGCAACTTCATAAAATAGCATTCTTTTTTTCTTAATGCAATGCCTGTACACTACAACTGCTTCATTAAAATACTCTTGATGATTCTCCAGCTAAAAGTGGAATACACTACACAACTCTAAACAGATTTTAAAACACTAGGAATCATACACTTGATGACTTTTTAAATGGTTACAGAGGAAAACTGGGCTTCATGCAATAAATGACTGAGAAACAACACAGAGACCTGCTTCATTGCTAAGAGAAGCATGACAAAAATTTGCATTCTAAAATTGGCCCAAAATATTAAACATAGTTAATACTCCCCTACAAAGGCAAAACACTGTATTTAAATAGAATTTTGACTGATATGAATCTTTTCTCTAAAACTAAGCCAAACCTGCCTGTCACAGTCTAAAAAACGTTATTTCTGTCTAAAACATGTACATGTTGCATGTTTGCAGGTCTTCTGAAAAAGATTACGGTGATTCTACAGCATTTTAAAGAAATGAAATCTTTTTAAGATCATATAAAGTGGACACTATTGTGTATCTGGAAACCTGTAAAAAAGAGTTTAAGACAATCAATGCTCATTAAAACCAGTTAGAAACTCAAACAACAAGCATCAAGCACTTTAATATAAATTAATCTGTACTTAGATGATGAGTTCATTCATTTACCTGGTTTATATACACTTAAAGTTTGATTGTTTGCATAGAGATAAACTGGCACCACTGCAATGTTGTTGTTATGTATGTGATACTGTCATTCCTCATAGTGCCTGTAGGTGGCATCCCCACTTTTGTAATTATTAGTTGTGTTCCTTAAAATAAACTAAGTGAAGAAGTTAAGCACCCCTGCCTGTGGCTGTGTTATTTATCGTAGTGCATTCAAGAGTGTATTCTATATGTTATGATAATGAGAACATAACATATTTGGCGACGAGATGGATTAATATGTCATGGAGCTACCACAGTGAATCGTGAGTAGTTAGGCGCACCTGAACTTTTCTTTTCTCTGCATAGCTAAAGTGAGCTAGGTTAGCTAGAATGGCTGTTACTATAGGCCATATGGAAGCTTTTGATGAAAGCGTCGAACCATGGACCACCTATATTGAAAGATTTGAGCACTTTGTAGAAGCTAACAGCATTGATGCTGACAAGATAGTGCCTGTGCTACTCAGCGTGATGGGAGGAAAAACATATGGATTACTCCGAAGTCTGATCGCGCCCGATAAGCTGAGAGAGAAGAGCTTTAAGCACATCACAGACACGCTACAGCAACACTTTTCTCCGAAGCCCCTGATCATCGTGGTACGCTTTCGTTTCCACCAGCGGAATCAGGAGGAGAGCGAGTCGGTGACACAGTATGTTGCAGTGCTTAGAGGACTATCAGAACACTGTGAATTTGGGGGACATTTGCATGATGCACTTCGCGATAGATTCGTGTGTGGCTTGAAGAGTGAGGCTACACAAAAGCGGTTGTTGACTGAAACTACTCTGACCTTTCAAAGAGCGGTGGAGCTGGCGGTGTCCATGGAAACAGCGTCACGCCAAGCACACCAACTCAGCGGATCACTGACCATAAAAACACTGTCTTTATCAAAGACTGCAAACCACAAACGATGTAAACGATGTGGAAAGGACAACCATAGTGATGATGAATGTTGGTTTAAGGACAAAAATTGTAATGCATGTGGAAAGAAAGGCCATATCAGTCGTGTTTGCAGGAAGAGTAATAATGACAGTAAGGCAAGGAGTGGAAACAGAGCAAAAGCTGCACGGCCAACGAAACAAACTAAGTAGAAAGGCTATGTTAAAAAAGGAAGTGTACACTACCTTAATGCTGATGCAGCATCCAGTGATGATGAAACAGACTCTGAGTTAGCTCTGTTTAAACTGTCACAACCAGGAGAAAAGTCCAGTATCATTGTGAAACCAGAAGTTGAAGGAATGCCATTTGAAATGAAATTAGACACGGGTGCAGCAGTGTCTTTGATTTCAACAGAGACTTATGATAGAATACTGAAACACCTGCCCTTATGCTCAACAGACATTGTTCTTCGAACATATACAGGAGAAGCATTACGCCCTGAAGGTGTAATTGATGTTCATGTAAAAATGGGCAATCAGACAGCTGTTCTTCCATTGTATGTCGTGCAGGGGGGTTATCCACCACTCTATGGCAGAGAATGGCTGCGTCAGATTAAACTGAACTGGAAAGAAATAAAAACAGTCAAACTGAAGACGCTAGAAGATGTTATGCAGAAACATGCCGCTATTTTCTCTAAACAATTGGGGGAAATGAAGAGCATTAAAGCTAAAATAACATTGAAACCTGAACATAAACCCAAGTTTTGTAAGCTCAGAGTAGTTCCATATGCTCTGCGTCCAAAAGTTGAAGCAGAGCTGAACCGTCTCACTGAAATCGGAGTATTGTTACCAGTACAGTACAGCGAATGGGCTACCCCAACAGTCCCTGTTGTAAAGAAAAACGGGGCAGTGCGCATCTGTGGTGACTTTAAGGTGGCGATAAACCCCGTCCTTCACATCGAACACTTTCCGTTACCACGTATTGAGGACCTGTTCGCTTCATTAGCGGGAGGATAATGTTTCAGCAAACTGGACTTGTCACATGCTTACCTCCAAATGAGGGTTGAGGAGGAGTCCACGAAGTTCCTCACAATTTCCACACAGAAAGGGCTATTCCAGTATAAGTGCCTTCCGTTTGGGATCGCTTCGGCCCCAGCCATATTCCAGAGAGCTATGGACCAAGTGTTACTAGGTCTTCCCAATGTCCATTGCTACCTGGATGACATTCTTGTTACAGGGCGGACGGAAGCAGAACACCTGGAAAACCTGGATGCAGTCCTTGGACGCCTGGAGGAGTTTGGTTTGCATGTTGAAAAGGGGAAATGTGACTTCTTCAAGGATTCATTGGAATACTTGGGTCACATAATTGATGCTGAAGGGTTGCACAAGTCACCTGAAAAAGTAAGTGCCATTGTCGATGCTCCAACCCCATCAAACATCACACAGCTGAGATCATTCCTTGGCCTGTTAAACTATTAGGGAAGATTCATACCCAATTTGGCGACTATAGCGAATCCTTTGAATGCCCTGCTGTGTAAAGGGAAACATTGGCAGTGGTCTGCAGAGTGTGATGCGGCATTCAAAAAGGACCTGATGGTCCTTTTTGGATGGTCCAAAAAGGACCACTTCTGACCACTCTATTTTAATTGTTCAGAGGACAAAGTACAAGCGATCGGGCTTTTTCGGTGGTGGCCCCAAAAAGATGGAATAGTCTTCCCTCCCATATTAGAGTTGCACCTACTCTAAATATTTTTAAAAGTCGTCTGAAGGCTCATTTTTTATGTTTAGCTTTTGAGACTGCAGTGTGTTGAGGCATTGGTTTCTGCTCATACTGTCCTTGATGTTGTATCTGGTGTTTTGTCACTGTTGTTTTTTTATTTGTGGAATCATTTTTTATTATTGTACAGCACTTTGGTCAACACTCTGTTGTTTTAATAGTGTTTTGTAAATGAATAAATGAAATGAAATGAAATAAAAAGGCAAAGGAACAATTAGTGTCACAAAATGTCTTGACACACTACGACCCACAGAACGCAATTTGACTTGCGTGTGATGCATCACCTTATGGCATTGGTGCCGTCATTTCCCATATGTTACCCAGCGGAGAAGAAAAGCCAATAGCTTTCGCATCGCGCACCCTTAGCAAGGCAGAACAGAATTATCCGCAGATTGAGCGTGAGGCTCTGGCAATTGTGTTCGGAGTCAGGAAATTCCATCAGTATCTCTATGGACGAAAATTCACACTTTTCACAGATCACTGCCCCCTTACTACGATCTTTGGACCACAAAATGGAATTCCATCTATGGCGGCGGCCAGAATGCAAAGGTGGGCATTACTTTTGTCTGCCCACAATTACACCATCGAATACAAAAGAACATCACGCAAATGCTGATGGTCTTTCCCGTCTGCCATTACAAGTAGAACACCAAGAAAAAAAGGATGCTGTAGAGTTGTTCTACCTTGGACAGGTGGAGAAGCTCCCTGTCAGTGCCACTGATATTCGACATGAGACTATGAGCGACTCTACCTTGGCTACAGTTGTCGAAATGGTTCTGAAAGGGACTCAAGCTGTCAGCCTGACTAATAATGATGAACTCTCACCTTTCATCTCCAAGCATAATGAACTGTCTGTCCAACACGGGTGCTTAATGCGGGGTATGAGAGTTGTTGTTCCCCACAAGCTGTGGAAAAGAGTGCTGGAGGAGCTGCACACTGGCCACCCAGGAATTGTCCGAATGAAAGCCATTGCTCACAGTTATGTGTGGTGGCCAGGTCTTGATGCTGACATTGAAATGCAAGTGAAAATGTGTCAGTCATGTCAACAAATACAGAAAATGCCATCCCAAGCACCCCTCCACCCATGGGAGTGGCCAAGCAAACCATGGGAGCGCATACATGTAGATTTTGCTGGGCCGTGTGAGGGTCACATGTACCTAGTCGTGGTTGATGCTCATTCAAAGTGGCCTGAGGTGCAGTTGATGACATCAACGACAGCAGAAAAAACAATTGAAGTTCTGAGGAACCTCTTCAATCATTATGGTTTGCCTGAAGTCCTTGTGAGTGACAATGGACCACAATTTGTCTCTCAGGAGTTTGCAAATTTCCTGAAGGCCAACAATGTGAAACATATCAGTTCCACACCGTACCATCCGGTAACTAACAGGCAGGCTGAGAGGTTTGTTCAGTCGCTAAAACAAACACTGAAGGTCTCTAAGAGCTCTTCTACTCATCAAAAAAAGACTGGAAACATTATTGCTGATGTACCGCAACACTCCTCATCCAACGACAAAGGAGTCCCCTTCCCTGTTGTTTTTGGGACGCCAGTTGCGCACACGTCTTGCTGCCTTGAAACCCAGTGTGACAGCTGCTGTGCGACTGTCACAGACCTCTCAGGTTCTCCGCCGAGCTGGTCGTTCGAAGCCAAGACAGTTTGGAGTAGGTGATGCTGTGCTGGCTCGTGATAACAGGGGGAGAGAGAGATGGACATCAGGAGTGGTGATGGCTCAAAGTGGTCCAGTATCTTATACCGTGGATGTAGGCTCTTCTGAGGAATGGAGGCATCATGCTGATCAACTTTTGTCTATTCCAAACCAAACAGCTGAAACTCAGTTGACAGAATTACCTGATAACAAGAATGTGTTGGTTCCGGTGCATACCTCTGTAAATGCCACCTCTTCAGCACCCCCAACAAGAGAACAAGATGTTAGCAGTGGTATGTCAGCAGAGTGTCAGACAGAGCATGGCAAACCCGACATTCCACCAGTGCAGGTCAGACGTTATCCAGCCAGAATGATTAAACCACCCGACCGTCTGACATTATAGGATTATGGAAACTGCTGGATTGAACTGTAATTAGTAATGTTAGTGAGCCTTTTTCTGGCATGGGGCAGAATAATCCCCGAACTGGCTCGAGGTAAGAGGCAGTCTACCCTCTACCTCTAGAGTAGGATAAATAAATGCATAATATTTGTGGTTTTTGAAAATGTTTTGGGATTTGTTTCTTGATTAAGAGGGGAGGAGATGTTATGTATGTGATACTGTCATTCCTCATAGTGCCTGTAGGTGGCATCCCCACTTTAGTAATTATTAGTTGTGTTCCTTAAAATAAACCAAGTGAAGAAGTTAAGCACCCCCGCCTGTGGCTGTGTTATTTATCGTAGTGCATTCAAGAGTGTTAAGAATGTTTTAGCTCTTTATCTTTCGATGCCGTCCGACTATTCTCAGTCCTTGCATTCATGAAGACATGGGCCCATGGAAAGAATTATGAACAAGACGCCAATTGTCTTTTCACAAACTTCTTCCAAGTTTATTGTTACATCCATACATTATATAGTCTCATTGCTAGGGGTGGTGCAGTGATACATCCAATGAGAATTATACACCACATCTGTGTGGTATCCGCGCCAAGAAATATACGTTATATAAAATGGAAGTCTGGCCAGGAAGTTCTGGACATATTAGGAATACACTTGGACGGAGAGAACTACATCTTTATGCCAAATGTCAATAGTACAGACTAAACTCAGTCACCTCCGAGCTAGGAGGCCCTCTTCCTCAGTTGAACATTTGAACCTGGATGTATGTATGGATAAGAGAGATACAGTCAAACAGAAGAGAGAGAGAGAGAAAGCACAAACGGGAGGAGGGAGTAAGACAGAGAGAGAATGGGGAAAAACACGTATGGGTGGAGGGAGCGATCAGAAGAGAAAAGGAGTGAGATGGAAGGAGGGATTGCATAGAGGCAAACTCACAGAAACATCTGGCAGAGAGCATGATATATTTTAACAGTTCCCCCATTTGTTTATATAATAAACACCGTAAAGGCTCTCTGCCCAATTCTCCTTCTCTTAACATTCAATCAACATGTTTCTCATCCCACTTAAAATCAGCACATATAACAGTTCTAGTCATCGAGGCACTTACGAGCATCTTTTACCAACTTGTAAATCAAGACAAAAATCATTCTGAAGTATTCGCTACTTCCCTTGCCTACAATTCCTAAGCATTCCTAGACATATTCAGTAAACCTTCATTAATCAGCATCCGTATCAGGGATGTATGGGATGTATGCAACACAATATTCCTACGATAACACATAAGCCTTGTAGCTTTTCCTTGGCCTCAGATTTAACAATATGGTTGGCTGGTCACTAACACGTTCATAGCAGATGTATGGTATATCTTCATTATCTAGCCAGTTTTCCTCACCCATCTCTTCAAAGAAATATGTACGGGTGAGCAGGCTTTCAGTACAGCCAGGCATATTACCAGTTTTGCAGCCATGGCCTAATACTTTTAGTAATAGTCTTGCAAGTTCTAATTTCCTTCACATAATTCCCTATCTAAACATTATGTATTAGATTGCAAAATTTCAATGCTTTGCATTACATTGTTCACATCTTTGGTTTCTAAAAGGTTATGAATACCTATTTATTACCAACTAGATATCCGTAAGGTATGAGACCTTAACCAGGACAATCAGATTTGGGCCAATTTAAGAACTAACCCCTATGTCTCCTGGACTTCTGCTGTGTCGAGGACTTACTACAGCTCTCAGGCTTTTAGTGTCAGGAGGCCTTCTAGATGTGGTCAGATTTTTCCACACATATAATGTATGCTACCATTTTAATTTTAGCCTGTGATAGTAATGTATCCAGTGTAAGTGTCAAGTTAGTCTAACAAATTAACTTTTAAAGTCTATTTCAATACTATAGACCTATGCAGGAACTCGAGTCAGCTAAAATAACAACATTATCAATAATGTCAAACAAACAGACAATCAATCTAAACCACATCGCAATCTTCATTCCATGCTGTATCAGAATGAGGTCAGGATCAGGATTATTAAATCAGTCTCTCTTGCATTCTCCTTGTTCTACTGAACACTGAGTTGCTCCTCAATCTATCCTTGATTCCGGCAGGCTCTTTATCAGTTGGAGCAAACGGCGGGCTTTTAAGCCACCAGTTGAGTTTGCTCATTCTCCTCGTTGGTCCCCCTAGGGGACTCTTCTGCCCCTGCCAGGGTTAGAGGCACGCCTGGTGTGAACTCAGGGTGTTTCTCCTTTCAACGACGTGAAGGCAACACCGAAACCATGTATCTCCCTCTGTCAGTCCAGATTAGCAGAGTAAACCATCCTTGATATCAGAAGAACTACTTCTACCTGTGAAAGGAGATCTTAAAATGCTTTTGTTAGGGACAACACATGTTTACTCCTCACCCAGTCGATCCTTGTTGTAGTGACCTGTGAGGAAAAATGAATGTGGCCTGAGGGCTGTCCATTTTTCCTATAACACCAGTAGATTGACAGGGCTGGAACCCATATCATTCCAATTTCAGTCCATATCATTTATAATCTTATCTGATTTCTTTAATTTTTCCCCCTGTATACCACGTCTAAGTGGTATACACTAAATTTAAATTCATCTCAATTATTTCTTTGTTGTTTAAAGGCGTCTCACTATTCATCAAATAGTTTCTTAAACATGACTTTGTTTATTCAGGCTTCTCACTAATATCAGTTTTTTCTGTGAAACACTCAGCCCACATGTAACATGTTAACAAACACAATGTATTTCATACATTTGACACAGAATCAATTTGATGAAGTCCATCATGACATCCTGAAAGGGAAAAAGTTAAATATGGGGTGGACAGGGCAAGCCTTCTTGCTCTGCCTTCCCATGTTTTACCCTGCGCAGGTGTGGCACTTTTTCTTTCTGCCACAAAAATGTCCCAGGCCAGGATAATTAGCCAAATTAATCCATAGCCATTATTTCTCGGGCATAATCTACATTGTATGTCCTCTTTGAAAATTTGAAAACAGCTGTTCATGGCAGTTTGTCTGCCTTGGTGCACCATCACTCACACACTCTCACACACCCCCACCTCTGGCCAGAGCATCATCTCTTTTTGTTACTGCCTCCGAAGACAGTAAACTGAATGGGGAATGTTTGTTGTTAGGGTGGAATACCACCAAGTCTACTCGAATAAAACAATTTCGATAATGACAGACACTACTCAACGTAGGCACTGTGGCTTTCCCCTTGCGACAGTGTCTAAACGTTGGACTAAAACAGCTGGACGATGTCCATCACAATGGGGTTGAATTTCATCTTGCGGTCATGAACTCCAAATATTTAAAAAAATTTTGTCCAAATAAACTTTTAGGCCTAGGCATGCCATAATTAAAAGAACCAATTTTAATTTCTGAAATATAATTCATTGTTCAACTGTGCACTTTTCGTCTTTATTATCTCTTCCTATTGCTCATGAGCTGCTCTAATATAATTGGAGATCTCTGCATGATCTTGGATCCATGGCCAATAACATTAACATCATGTTACCGCAATCTCTGGGTAGGACAGCATTTGTGATTTTCCGAATTTAGAATTTTAGAATTATTACTGAAATTCAGCCCTAGGAAATATCTATTAACCAAGATGGAGTGACCAGTTTCATTGTTTTACCATTCATATTTTGATCTTGGACACTTTGTGCCCCTCTATTCCCTTATTTATTTATTTTTTAAGGAACCCTGGAATGTTTATCAGCTTGACAAGAAGCTCTGTCTTTAAATCAGAGTCTAAACTCTCTATATTTCACAGTATCTCCTCTCTATGCTAAATCCAGTCCAAATTTAAGCTGATTGAGAAATCAGGCAAACACATTCCTTCTTTCTATGGTGTTGGACTGGTGCCTTTTAAAAGAAAGCAGTGTGTTGTTAGTTGAACAGATTACAAAGAACTGCTATAAAACCAGTGAATTATCAAGTTGCAAATTAATATGACAAATCAAAAGTTGAGGCGGTCTCTGTAGTGATCATTGTATATGCAGTACCTGCCCACGAGGGAAGAGATGAAAGTCTCTGATATCATCAGTCAGTTGAACATGTTTTGGCTGTTTTAGCGTCTCTCTCTTCATGCAGTGTCTTCCGGTCTGACACTCGGTAATGAGGATCTGGTGGGGCATCGGAGTTTTGACTCGGAATGCAGTTATCTTCCTCTCTGCCTCTCATGGCAGATATTTCATGTCTGCATTGTTTCTCAGTCTTTCTCCATTCTAACCCCTGAAGTGTCGGA
Source organism: Spinibarbus caldwelli (assembly GCA_039654775.1). NCBI lineage: Eukaryota > Metazoa > Chordata > Actinopteri > Cypriniformes > Cyprinidae > Spinibarbus > Spinibarbus caldwelli. Next base: position 6,954,173 of record CM077233.1, read on the forward strand.
TTCCTCTTATAGGGGGGTTTAGCCGATCGCCCATCAGCTTTTCCTGTTCTCCACAGCCATAATGTCTCTTTCTTCATGTTGCGTCGCCCATTGGCAGCTGTCCCAGAAGGCATCTGGTTTCTTCTCTAAAATGAACACTCAAGAGAACCGCATTGTAAATTTTGACCACAACTGCATATAAGCAGTCTGTGCTATGGTCAGTCATCTTGTGCAACTGTCCAAAATTTAAGGAATCTCATCCAGTTAACAATATATAGCAGTTCCTTATTTCATTTTAATAAAGCAAGTTCTTCTTTGCGAGAAAAAAAGCAAACAATTCCTTCTTTGCAGAATGCAGAAAAGAGCAGTAACCTATTCTGACTGAACTGAGCATATCATACTTCTATAAGCCTTATAAATACATCAGCATGATGTATTGTATTATAACTTCAGACTGAAATCTTGTAAATAGTCCAGCAAATGTGGCAAAGTCAAGAAAAAAAATTTCTTCTGTTCTCTTTTTGATTATTATTAGCCGAAAACAGCCGTTTAAAGTAGTCACTCAATCTTGTTCTCATTGATCACAATGCAGAAGTTATTTCAGTTAACACAAGCTAAAGTCTTAATCTCTGCACTATATCACATTTCAAGCTGTCCCCCAGTGATAACGGACACAAACTTCATACATCTAAAGATAAGATGTAATACAAACTAAATCTTTGAAGACCTGTATTTAACATTATACTGTTTATTAAGTTATCAACATAATTCTCTCCTGGCTCCCACATTTCATATAAAGTATAACCTTTAACTTTTCGGAGCCAATAAATAACTCAAATCTCATGAAAAAAATCTTTTCAGCCAAGTTATCTACATACAGTTGTAAATCTCTGCTCTATACATTGTCATCCACATAATCAACCGTATTGTCTCCTAATTTTGGATTTGCTGGTGACTGACAATGCTTTTAAAAATAGCAGCGCACTTGATCTAACACAGCAGAGACAGAACAAAGCAAGAGTAGATTCATTTAAAACTTCACTAAATCCAAGTGAACTGAGAATGGCAAATAGCCAGTTGAATTTGTACTAAACAATTTTCTGAAACATACTAATCTGCTGTTTCATCCGTCCTGTCCAGATCAAGTGACATAGACAATTAGAAAAATTGTTATTTAGCAGTTTATTTGTTTTAGTGCCTTGCAAGGACTTCACTATACCAATTTTCTTATCGCATTTAGATAATCATTCAATCTTGAAAGGACTGAGAATGTCAATGTGTAAATAGGTAACAAAGATAGCTTTTCACTAAGCATCCATTCCTTTTTTTTTTTTTAAGAATGGGTAATGAAAAAGGTATTTTGCAAAACATCTATTCTCCTTCCCACATATAAATTGTGAGGATAATCAATCGGTCGCGATCCGATATCCCATACTATAGCCTACGTCCCGTATATCTTAAAATACGAGGATAATACACTCTGCCAAATATGGTAGAGTGTAAATTCACGGCACGAAAATGTGCTCAATTTCTTAACAGACAGTAAGAATAATTCATTAAAGATTATTTCTCACCTGTCTGTAGAAATTCCCGGAAAGACGAGCCCCCATTTGTTAAGAAAGTTTTAGCTCTTTATCTTTCGATGCCGTCCGACTATTCTCAGTCCTTGCATTCATGAAGACATGGGCCCATGGAAAGAATTATGAACAAGACGCCAATTGTCTTTTCACAAACTTCTTCCAAGTTTATTGTTACATCCATACATTATATAGTCTCATTGCTAGGGGTGGTGCAGTGATACATCCAATGAGAATTATACACCACATCTGTGTGGTATCCGCGCCAAGAAATATACATTATATAAAATGGAAGTCTGGCCAGGAAGTTCTGGACATATTAGGAATACACTTGGACGGAGAGAACTACATCTTTATGCCAAATGTCAATAGTACAGACTAAACTCAGTCACCTCCGAGCTAGGAGGCCCTCTTCCTCAGTTGAACATTTGAACCTGGATGTATGTATGGATAAGAGAGATACAGTCAAACAGAAGAGAGAGAGAAAGCACAAACGGGAGGAGGGAGTAAGACAGAGAGAGAATGGGGAAAAACACGTATGGGTGGAGGGAGCGATCAGAAGAGAAAAGGAGTGAGATGGAAGGAGGGATTGCATAGAGGCAAACTCACAGAAACATCTGGCAGAGAGCATGATATATTTTAACAAAGAGTGTATTCTATATGTTATGATAATGAGAACATGACAGTTGTGAAAGAGGATAGGCCTATAGCTGAGCATGCAAGTCACACATCATGAATACAGTCTCAATGTTCAGAGTTGCTGCAGGATTTTTAAGCTCAAAATTAAGACTTTTTAAGACCTTTTTTAAGACCTGCACAAATAAAATTAATACCATATGAGCGGGGTAGGGCAATGTCTATGGTAAACTGTAAAATAACTGTAAAAAGCATGATTTACAGTTCACATACAAGTTTTCACAAAAACAAAAAGTTTTATCAAATTATACACTTCAGATTTCAGCCTTTAAACCATTTTCAAAAGTATTAATTATTATATTAACAAACAATTATTATCAATAAATTATTATATTAATTAAATAACATACAAACACATTTTACTGTTTAGATTTTTATAATGAATTATCTTCTTATCAATCCACCAGTTCACATTTACAGCTATGCGTGTTTGCAGGGTAAGAACATGGGTCGATTTTCGCATTGGTCTGAACAAAAACAACCCAATGGTCCTGCAATACCAGAGGCTGCAGTTCAAGGACTGCACAGGACCCTATTTTTTGGGACAGTGCCATCTATTCCAACAGAGGAGACCTGATTCAAACATCAAACAAACATATGCAAAGACTAGATCCATGGAAACTATTATTTTTTTATCTTTCTATCTTATTTTTAATGTAAGAGCGTGAATTTGCGTGTTTGAGGGGGTGTCAGCAATCTCCATTTAGCCTATTTAGCTGCGCAAAAGAGTTCATTGTGCTGCTGGATGTTGTAAATTAGTATTTGTATTCAAATTATTTTACATTTATTAAAGTACTAATAATCACACTCATTTGTAGCGCAACTGTTTTACCATTTACTGCTCTTTAAGTGGGTCACACGTCAGAGGTGAAGCACTGCAGCTAATGAACTGAAGTCTCGCACAGACACAAGTCTTTCGTTCCAAGAAAACTGAATTTAAAACCAGAATATATGTAGAATATATTTAAATAAATTAGGTTAAATATTTCAAGAGGGTTACCAACGGGTATGTTTAGGGTTAGGAATTGGTTAGCACAATAATTAAGTGTATACAATTAAACAACTACATAATTCCTTAAAAATAATAATATACAGAATTGAACAGCAAGTGCTATAAAATAGAATGAGCCACTAATACATACAAAAAATAAATAAATAAATAAATAAAACAAATACTTAAAAAAAAAAAAAACCTATAGGGTCCTAGAAATGCGGTCCTGAAACTGTATTGTTTCTTGTATTGCAGGAGTGGCCTACTTACAACAACAGCCTTATTGAAAAATGCACATTCATTTTCTGCCAGCAGGAGGCGCGTTCGAACTGTTTCCCCGGTAACGGCAGAACACAAAGCAGCATAGCACAGGACTTTGAATCGTGCGGGCTGCAGCGTTCATGTTTATTTAATAAAATCATAGCCTTTTGAAGTTTTCGATCGAAGTTGTATTGCAATTCTGGTCTGTACCCAAATTTAAGACCTCTTGAAATCATAATTAAGACTTTCTTGTACAATTTAAGACTTTTTATGACCTTAAATTGGTACAAGTAAATTTAAGACTGTTTAAGGACCCACGGGAACCCTGGTGAGGACATTGGCCAAACTACTGCATTTTTCCAAGTGCTTGCACTTAGACTCTAACACAAGTATGACAGGAGTCATCTTGAAATTTCTAAAGATTTTGTTTCATAAACGTTATGACTGAGTAGCTTTATCTTTTCAGAAGTAATTTCAGGGTTTTTTTCTCTCCACCATGCCCACACTTCTCAGTAGATGGTGCTATTTTCACAAAAATTCTGAAATGTTCAGAAAAACCTTGTTAGTTAGATGCAGTTCAAAAGTTCCAACTCCCTAAAACATAATGTGCTGTGAAAATAGTATGCATGTGCCATCAAGAATTGGTGGTTTTCCCAACATACAGTATGCAGCTGTTTCAATACTTTTATTTATTTTTGTAAAATGCTTTTATTTTAAAGTGCCCCTATTATGAGTAATGAAAGGTTCATATTTTGGTTTTGGGAGTCCCCAACAACAGGTTGACATGCATGCAAGGTCAAAAAACACTTTCATTGTCTTATAATATGCATTTATTTTTTACCTTATTTGCTCAAGGACTCCCAAACAATTCGCTCAACGATTCATTTTTCCAAACCCCTCCAATCGGCGGTGACTGGTCTGATTGGTCTCATTTTCATGTCATCATGCCCATAGACATAATAAATAGATGATCATGCCTGTAATGCCTGATAAAGCAGCTTTGTGCAGTGCTTCTTTGTGTACAGCGTTACCGTAAACCGCTATTTTTCCGCTCGAAAAGCGGCACCTAGTGGAAAAGAATGAATTTACATTTTCATTCAAACCAAAGCGAAAAGACCAACAAGTGGGCGGGCATGTTTCATGTTGATGTCAACATGAAACGACTTGGGATTCGTTTTAAAAACGATTCGTTTCAATGATTCAGAGTCGACTCTTTCTTTTGAGAGACAATAACTTTATACACGGTGCACTTTCAGATTTTAAATTTTGCAGGATGTTTTCATTCACTTAAGTCACACACTGCATGAAAGGTCATTTTCAAAAATCCGTAATAGGGGCACATTAAGAGTTGAAAGGTGCCTTTTTACATATTTAAACTACATAAATACCTACAAATACTATATTTTAAGTGTAATTTGTTAAATTATACAGCCTTTTATCCTTGACATTGGTGAAATGTCAGTCCAATGTATGTATGTCCTAGAACACTGGAATAAAACATTAGGCCTTTTTTAACAGCTCTTCAGATAATGTGACTGAAGTCATGGATAGTGCAAAATTCACTTATGACAAAAGTGATGTCTGAGGCTTGCTTACTAGGGTAGTGTTGCAAAATCTGAAAAGATCGCTCTTTTTTGGTTGACACCATTGCCCATCCAGACTGCTCACAGACAGACTGCAGTTCTGATTGGTGCCTCAAGAAGACCAGAAATTATACACTTCCCTTTAACACAAAGTCAAAGCAGGATTCTTTTTGTATATGCATGCAAATTTGTAACACATTGAATCACACTTGTATGGTTTAGTCAAAAATAAATAAATAAACAAATAAATAGAATTAAATAAATAAATAAATGTATAAAAGTATAATTTCACACAAAATGTTGCAATAGATATGACTGGCAAATGTGTCAATCGCCCTCCACCCACTTTTTAAAATATACTTAGAAAAGAAAAAAAAAAAAAAACCCACGAGCTTCTTCCCTCTTTGCGGTTTAACTTCCTTGTTCAGAAACTGATCATCATTATTTTATAACCACCACTCAAGCAGACAAAAAGTGATAAAGAGTAGCATGATTGAAAGTTAAACAAATGTAGTATAAGTGTAAAGTTGATCATGTATGCCTATTTGCAAGCAAAAATGGCAGGATACAAACCACCACAACTTTCTAATATGAATACATTAACACAATGGTTCTCAATCCAAAAAAAGTCTCTTTGAGCGTAAACTTAATTACATTTTATAACATACGCTATATTTTGGTTATTACAAAAATTAGTATTCATTAATAAATAATATTCATTTATTTATTTATTTAATTTTGCAGTAATGCCACAGAAGAACCATTTTAGGTTCCACAAAGAACCTTTTTAGTGAACAGCTCTTGTGTAACAGAAAGGTTCCATGGATGTTAAGGGGTAGTTCACCCCAAAATGAAAATTAAATCCCAATTTATTCACCCTTGTATTGTTCTTATGCCGTATGCCTTTCTTTTTTATTCGGACCACAAAAGGAGATTTAAAAACATTCCCGCATTCTTGTCCATATACAGGTGCATCTCGATAAATTAGAATGTCGTGGAAAAGTTCATTTATTTCAGTAATTCAACTCAAATTGTGAAACTCGTGTATTAAATAAATTCATTGCACACAGACTGAAGTAGTTTAAGTCTTTGGTTCTTTTAATTGTGATGATTTTGGCTCACATTTAACAAAACCCACCAATTCACTATCTCAACAAATTAGAATATGGTGACATGCCAATCGGCTAATCAACTCAAAACACCTGCAAAGGTTTCCTGAGCCTTCAGAATGGTCTCTCAGTTTGGTTCACTAGGCTACACAATCATGGGGAAGACTGCTGATCTGACAGTTGTCCAGAAGACAATCATTGACACCCTTCACAAGGAGGGTAAGCCACAAACATTCATTGCCAAAGAAGCTGGCTGTTCACAGAGTGCTTTTTTCAGATACTGGATTTTTGAGTTTCATGAGCTATAAGCTCTAATCATCAAAATTTAAAAAAAAAAAAAAAAACTTTGAAATGTTTTATTTACATGCAATGAATCTAGAATATATGAAAGTTTCACTTTTTGAAATAAGTTACAAAAAATAAAGAACTTTTTTCACAATATTCTAATTTTTTGAGATGCACCTGTAGAGTCTCATGAATGCGCAGTAGCCAAGGTCAGGATATTCGTTAAATAATACGTTACATTTTGGTTTGTTTCTCACTAAATCTTATCATATAGCTCCCGAACACTTGGAATATAGGCTATGGCACGTACCGCATGGGACCATTCTGTGATAGCCTACTTTTGCGTCTTTTTTAAAAGCTTGATGCTGATCCCTGTTCATTGCCATTAAATGGAAAAGCACATGTGGGACACACGTGGATTTTTAAAGAAGGTCTAAAAGGCACAACAGCAGCTTAACTGTAAATGTCGAAAGAAAAAGTGGAAGTGGTCAAGAAAAAGTAAACAATGACAGTATCTAGCATAAAAACATGCCTAACATCTTACTAAGGCACTCAGTAACATTTCCTATTAGGGATGTGCATCTCATGACTCAGGCCGATACGATACGCATCTTGATGCATAGCCAATGAAACAATACATTAAAGATGCATATGAAGCAGCTAGCGATGCGATCCGATTCACCCCTGTTATGATGCAGTGCGATCCGATTTCGATTCGATTCGATTCAACAATGCGATTCAATGCAATGGAGAAAATATGATCACTTTTAATGCCTCGAGGCCTGTTTCATAAAACAAGTTTATCAAATAAGCCAGGCTTATTTCAGTTAGTCTGACTCGCTGTCAAACGATTTGGTTCCATAAAGCAAATTTAACATAGGCCTAGATCAAGTTAAGTCACTGTGGCAACTTATGCTGGGAAACTAACCTGGTCTAAAGTAGGTTAACTGTCAGACTAAGCTGAGCTCCTCTAACACTGACCAGTAGGAACACAATGATATTATCACTGTCTGACTGTCACGGTGCACACACGAAGGAAGCAAGGAGATGAGGAATAACTCAAAATACAGTCTTTAATTGTATCCAAATGACAAACAAGACAAGGCACGGCAAGACAAGACAGGAACGACACACAGGAACACCGGGGGGTAACGAGTAGACCAGACGAAAATGAACTGAACAGGCAGGAATTAAATACACATAGTAATTAACTAAACACACCTGGAAAATAATCAAACAATCAAACTAGACAACGACAGGAACAGGAAGGACCAGGAGCGGACTGGGACAAATTTTCAGGCCGGGAAATCTCACACTCATCCAGGCCATCTCATACACCCACAACAAATTTTGAAACCATGAACAACAATATTTTTTTGTATGGCCATCATCATCACGTAAAAAAGTTTGAATCCCTAGACTGAGGCCATGCAAAATAATTAAAGGTTATCACTTGAACTTCCATTTTCCTTTTTAGTCTCTTCATTTTCCCTGACATCTCTCTGTTTCTCATGCGTATGTTTAGTTTTTTCACTAATTTTCTTGTACCTGTCACTTTTTCATCAACACATCTCCACCTTGTTGCAAAACAACCACCTCATTGTAATTTGTTTGCACATAGTATACTTTTATTTTAGGAAAAATTATTACATTAGGACCATGTGTTTTTGTTTTATCTTGCCTAAATTTCCAAATTAGTACAATAATAATAGCTACATCTTGAATAAGGAAAAATCTTAAAACTGAAAATGTTTTTGCATTATTATGGGTCATGTTTTGTCCAAAGTAAAATTAAGCGTGGTATTATTAGGCCTATGGTAAAAGTATAGTAATCATGTGGTTTTTTTTTTGTTTTTGTTTTTTTTTTTGTTTTTGTTTTTTTGGTGGATTGATTACCATTTGTATAACCAGAGCTTTACTACAAATACCATGGTGAAACTATATAGTGTAGCAAAACCATTGTTGATTTGTGGTTACTATGGTTTAACTATAGTAACCATTGATTTTGGTTTTATTTTTAGTAAAACCAGGGTTAATTTTCGTAAGGGTTGTGCTGTAGTCTGCCTTAGCTCCCTCTAAACCTGTTATGAAACGATGTGAATATTTGTCTGCTAAATTCCTGTTCTTTCCAATAGTAATTATGTCCTTTTGTTAATTTTGCAGTAATTGACTGCTACTGCTAACATTTGCTAGTAGGTTAATGTTTAACAAAGTAAACAAAGCCAAAAATAGTCTATTTACAGATGTAACTGACCTGCACTTGAAGTCCTGAACAGGACAGTTTTGGCTCTCTGCTCCACCTGGGCACTTCCACTCCACTCTCCAGTCTCGCATAGTTTTTGGCTGACGCGCGGATGCGCGGAGCGTGCGTGAGGCGAATCGCGTTGCCAGTCAAGACTAATCGATTCGTGATTTATTAGAGTTTTATTATTGAGTAGCAAATTCGGAAATAATCACTTTAGTACGTTCGGCAGTCAACAAAAACAACAACAATATTGAGAAAAAAATATTAATAAAAAAAATCAAAATATGTAGGGCAGCGGGCCAAATTGCCTGCCAGGCCACCGGGAACTCTCCCGGTGCTCCCGATGGCCAGTCCGCCCCTGGGAAGGACCAAATAAGGGCAGGCATAACAGGGGGAACACAAGACGAGACAGACACAATACTGACGCTCACATAACGTTATTTGACTTCTTCTTCTTTTTTTTTTTTTTTTTTTTTTTTACAATTTCTAGCCATGCAGCCTTTCTCTCTGGTTTTATGACAGATTTTATAGTTTGCAGAACAGATAGCAGAACATTACAATTTAAAATTGCTTTTTAAAGCATTAAAATAACTAAATTAAAAGTTAAAATCACTGAATTAAAATAAATAAAAAATAAAATTACTACATTTTAACTGCTATAAGAAACACAACTTATTTGAGCTTAGTAATTAGTACTGTACTAGTTTACATTTGATTTACCTATCCCTTTTCAGTTACTGCTATCATAAAAAATACTTATGTGTAGGTTTAAAATTCTACAAACGACACATTTAATGTCCAACAACAAATATTTTAGCAAAATGTATATTTTACTCAGAATTATTGCGCTCCTATTCGATTGCGCTCCGTCTGTTCAGCGCGCAGAAGCGCTCGTTCAATCGCGTAAACCTCGCCCACTCCCGACAGATATGTTTGCATGACTTTCTAACATTTACAGATCAAAAATATACCTGTGACAACACAACGTCTCAAATGCATTAAACAGCACAGATATATTCGCTGTATGACATGGTGGATCAATTTGATCCATGATCGTCATTAAGGTCTGCTGAAGAATAAACGTGCCCAGATTAGTGAGATTGTGTGAATTTAATTTGTCGTTTATGGAACAGCTTTGTTGAAGGTTATTTCAAGTAAGGTCTTGGACTTTAATCCCAGTTTTTCCTCGGGTCTCCATAATGTTGTGATCCGTCATTCACGCAGCAGCGGTGATGAGAGAAGCAGCAGAAACAGAAACAGAAAGGAGAAATCAATCTACATTATATTGGTCACAGATTATTGGTCCCTTTCTAAATAATAAAAGTATAGCGCATCCACTAGTAATTACATATAAATTAATCGGTTTTTACCGATTCAAATATGTTAGAAACGATGTATCGAAATATAAATGACAACTTGTAGCCGATGCGCACTTTTTAACCCGATGCATCGCATAGTTAACTTTTTAATGCCGATGCACCGAGCGAATCGGGGAATCTTCCCATCTCTATTTCCTTTTGTAGGAACTTTTATCCTAAACTTTAGTTTAGTTCAAACTCTAGTTGAATACGTGGTTTTGATTTGCATCGTCTTATCTCTCCTTTACCCCAACGCCCATATTTTCTCAGGATTTACATCATTTTACTTCCTCTCTGCTTTCCTGTCATATTTGCAGCAGTTTGCTAGCGCTTTTCAGTTCTGATGCAACTGTGTTCTGCTTGAGGACACCAAAAAGCATCTCAAAGCCGTTTATGACGGCTGTATCTCTCTAGAGCGTTGCATTTCGACAACATTAAGTAAGGCCTGTTTTTAATACTTGATTTTGTGCATTACTAATTCTTTGTCTGTTGTAGTTTTGATAACAGCAACTGTAGCTTTAGGAACAGTTTCATAGTTTCTATCTGCTTAACCGTTAGTTCACTAATCCACTGAGTATTATCAAGGATGAATCAAATATTAATATTGATTAACGTTAATCAGTAAACTCTGAGATGACTTTACAGTAAGGATAATTTTCTTATATAGAATTGTATAATTGGCAATATCAACTGCATTTACTAAATGCATGAAGGACTCTGGTAGAACAACTAAGTACATCATAACTAAAGGCAATATATTAAAGGAATACGTCAACATATTTTATTTATTTATTTTGAAACACAACAATAAAATGTTAACCAAAATGTCTGAGCTGCTTTTTATCATACAACAAAATGGATGGTGATTTCTACAGTTAAAGTATCATAAAAGTAGTCTATATTTGTACAGTACACATGATATATTTTGAGCTTGACTGTATAAATAAACATCCAAACAGTCATAAAACCAGGATTTATGTTCCTGTAACCATTTGACATTGCGAAAAGTGGCATACAGCACCTAGCCTACATCTCGCTGTAGTGCCGACAATGTAAATATAACTCTCTGTGTGGGAAACTAACCCATGTTTCATAAGCTGATGTGGTAAAACTATGATAAACCAATAAATGTCAAGCTCATAGGCCATTTGACCGTTTATGGCAATTACTTGTCTGAGATGTGTCATCTGCATCACACTTGCTTCTGCTAAAAATATCATCTGCTTTTTTCAAGTTCACACTTTTCTGTTTAATGCCTTGCACAGCTGCTGCAAAACTGCACAGGTATAGGAAAGGTTTGTTTGCATTACTAAACATCAATGGCAAGCTCATTTCCCGTCATTTTCAATAGTTTAGGAAGCTGAAATATGAGGAACTATGATTATAAAGAATACTGTTTTACACTAGGAAATGCTTCAGGCAGTGTGTCTGAGGGGCCTTCTCCTGTTGTTGGTGGGAAGACAGGGTACGTGCATTGCATACACCTTGTGCATATTATGTTCTTTACACTGTGTCCAAAACCTGAAAAACACTGCTTGTGCAGAGGTGGTAATATTCTCCTTTGCTGCCTATAATATCCTCCAATTCTGTGCATGCAGTTTGTTCAAACAACAAAAATGACGTCTGATGTTATAGTGGATTGGAAGCCAATAAGAAACCAGTTTCATCTGGACCCAGCTAAGCCTTGTTTGAAGAATTTTGGCTGTGTTCCAAAATCTAGTGGTTCTAACTGAAATGGAACCTCATGAGTGACCGATTTGGCATAGAAAGAGAGCATTTCAACATATATTCAAATAGAACACACTAGGTTTTGGAACAAAGCCTGTGTCTCACAGATAAATGCATTTTGTATTTATGTATTTTAACTAGATTAATCATAGCAAATATCCAGAATGTTGAATCATGCAAATAAATAAATAAATAAATAGACTGTTACAAGACATAGCTTGTTTATGTTTAAACTGTTTGTTGCAGTCTACATGGAGGAGCAATGTTTAAAAGCTTCAGTAAACACATGTGGAGACTGCATCAAGTCCGGGCCCGGCTGTGCCTGGTGTAAAGATTTGGTAAGTGCTTTTTAATGGCTCTGTTCATATCAATGAAATCAATTTTCAGAGGTGGGGAACCTGTGAAACACCATTTAATTGGCCATCAGAAAATATCTGACTGTCTGAACTCAGTCCATGCTAATATAATATAAAGTAGTTTAGACAATTTCAATCCCTAGTCTCTCAAGTAGCCAGAATTTCACATGCAGCATTAATTCTGGTCCACTTTGCAGCTTATTCTGACTAAGAATCATTCATTAAGATGATATTTAAAGTGGCCAGTTTGTTTTGTACATGCTTTTTAGGTGCATGTTTTTCAGAAAATATAACACTAGCATAGTAAAAAATTATAAATATGGAACAACAATTCAAAAGTAAAAACTGATGGTAATTTCATAGAAAAAAACAAAAACAAAGTTATGCTCATGAATATCTTGTTTGCTACTTAAGTGCCTCAAACTCCAGCGATCAATACTGTTTCACAAGCGCTCATAATATCAACTAAGTACCTTTTAAATGCAATTTTATTGATTGAAAATAAAAAGAACTCTCAAAGTGTCATTGCTGTAAGACAATTTAATTGGAGCTTGCAAGTTTTACTATTCAATGTCAACTATTTGATTTCTAACATTCCAGTGTCGAATTGGAATATCCAGTGTTGGTTTGTTCAATTCTCAACAGCTTTTTCAAGTAAAGAAAAATATAATGACTGGCACATCCCATCTCCTTAACATAATGCTGTCTGTCCTATTTAAACCACAGAATTTCACCAAGACTGGGGAGCAGGAAGCAGTACGTTGTGACACAGCTACTTCGCTTAGAAATAAAGGATGTTCATCCAATGGCATAATAAATCCCAGAAACGATTTTACAAAAATTTCAGACAAGCCCTTGGTTGCTGGTGCAAATCCAGTGCAAATCCATCCACAAGAAATACAACTTAATCTTAGACCAGGTATGTTACATTCTTACAAATCTACTGAATAACTCACTCAAAACAACTTTCTTTTTTAATGTACATTTGAGCCTGACTTTCAGAGAACAGAGGTGACTGAATATGTTGTTTCCTCAGGGTTGCCCCAAACTTTTCAGCTACATTTTAAAAGGGCAGAAGGCTATCCAGTAGATCTCTACTACCTAATGGATCTCTCATACTCCATGAAAGATGATTTGAAGAATGTGAAACAACTAGGAAATAATTTACTTACTGAGCTCACCAAAATCACTGGCAATGCCAGGATAGGTAAGAGTATTCAAATATATTAACATAAAAATATAATAAGAGTTCAAAGATTATGGCAATGGCTTCATGAACCAACTTTCCTGATGCAGGCTTCGGTTCGTTTGTCGACAAAACACTTCTTCCATACACTGACACCAATGAAGCGAAGCTCCAGCGGCCGTGCTCGGATAAAAATGAACCATGTCAGCCAGCGTTTGGCTTTCAGCATGTGCTTTCACTGACAAAAGATGGGAACAAGTTCAGAGATATGGTTGCCCAGCAGCATATATCTGGAAACCTGGACCCCCCAGAGGGAAGCCTGGATGCCATCATGCAAGTCGCAGTCTGCGTGGTGAGACTAAGATTTGTTTCACACTACATGCATAAGTTGCAGAAATTTATTTTGGCAGCCATATTAACAGATTACATCAGCTATACTATACCCACGCTTACATGGACACTTTTTGTTTCAATTGGAATGAAATCATTCCGAATGATGAAACCGAAAGTAGTGTTTACATGAATGCTAAATAAAGTGATCGTGTTGATGTGCGCATTTATGTCACAAGCTTCCAATTGTATTTAATCTTTTGACATGCATACACTGCACGAATATGCAGCGTTTCCCACTGTTTTTACATAGTAAACATCCTCCTTTTCATTGTTTAAAAAAACAGACTTAATATTTAGGCCTACTGTAGCTATTTTTGGGTCCTAATTAGGAGACAACAAGCACATGAAGCTTTGTGCAATGATGCTTATATTAATCAAACAGTTAAAAAGGCCATTCCCGTGCTCAAAACAAGACGTCTGTAGATGAGAGTTAAAAGCAAGCACTTGTGGCACAACGTTATCCTGCACCACTTCACAGACAATGATTGGAAGGTGAATTTTAAATCGACACGACAGTCATTTATTATATTCAGCAAAAACAACGTAGGCTTGTTCCATGTATCATGCGTCATTTTTACGTCATTGCATGTGCAAAATCTTTCAATTTCAGTTTTCAATCCAATCAAGTGTTTACATGTCCTATCAAATGGATTAGAAAAGGTTTATCCCACCCCTCTCATGTGTTACCCATGCAGAAAGATATTGGTTGGGGAAACAGCACTCGTCTGCTGGTGTTGGCCACTGATGACGGCTTCCACATGGCAGGGGATGGAAAACTTGCTGCCATTCTGGAACCAAACAAAGAAACCTGTGAGCTGGTCAACAACAAGTACAGCAAGAGCAACCTCTGGGTATGATTTAATACTTTATATTCATATGTTATATATCAAATGTTTAGAATATTTATATTAAAAGCACTTGAGCTAAACTAGGAAAGTCAGAGGTCAGGTATTAACTAAAACCATAAAAATTATTTTCAGTACTTTAAATAAAATAAACATTATTATTATTATTATTAATAATAATAATTATATATATATATATATATATATATATATATATATATATATATATATATATATATATATATATATATATATAATATGAGGAGACAGTGCTGGGATGCTCCAGGACAGTTTTGAAAACCCTGTAGCCTTTATCATGTCATATCAAAGCGCGAAAGAAACGACGTGCATGCAATGTCGTGGTCAATTAAGTCATAAAGGCAATTAAAGCTGCCTTAAAACTGTGCGTGCATGTATTATATGTTATATGTGAGTCACATTTAAGAACATGTCTCTGAAAGGGTTTTCAAAACTGTCCTGGAGCATCCCAGCACTGTCTCCTCATCTAACACACCCGATTCAACTCATCAGCACATTAATAGAGACTTTAAGACCTGAAGTGGGTCAGAAAAGGGTAAAGAGTTGAGAGAAAATGCGATGAGTGTCAGATCCGCGTCACGTTCAGCAGCGGCAGCTCTTAAAGAAACAACACCCAAAATAACCTATTAACCCGGCTGCTGTGATGTGTTCATCAAAGAACAAAAGAAAAAAAGAGGAAATCAATAACTTTAATAGCTTTAAGGATTAAACTATATTTCATTTAGAATTTAGTGTTTGATAACTTTATTCAATTTATTAATAATTAATAATAATTAATTAATATTTCCTACTTGCTGAAGGGCACAGCTTGCTAAATTTGACATTGGTTATAATGTGTTTATGTAAAGATTGTTTAAAGTTCACTTAAATTAGAAGTTATTTTATTAAAGTCTAATATTAAAATTGATAGCTCTCAGTTATACTGTAATGTTGAATGGCTATAGTCAATGGTTAAATATTAGGGAAAAAAGAGCAATTATATAGAGGCATCAGTAGTATTGGTATCAGTGATACTGGCCTTCAGTCATAAAAAAAAAAAAAAAGATACCATTAAACAAATATTAAAAATATACTCTCTTTATGATGTTTCTATATTAATTTGAAGATTAAATGTAAAATTATTGCAATATAAAAATACATTTAAAAAGTTTAATGTTAGGTGGGATTAATTTCAGAAAAAAACATGCGATTAGTTAATTTTTTTTTTTTTTTATCGATTGACAGCACTAATATACACTATATTGCCAAAAGTATTGGGTCACCCCCTTCTAATGAACAGGTTTGACTACTTTAGTAATTTCCATGAGTACAAATCTTAATGTTTAAGCATATAATGATATTCTAAGGCAAGGTTCAAAAAGAAATGATTGATTTAGTCAGTATGGAAGAACTTGACTGGTCTGCAGAAAGCCAAGTCCTAATCCAAGCTGAACACCTCTGTTCTGACTTCAAATGCAGATCTTGAGCCAAAAACTCATTACCAAACACCAACGACTTGTACATACACTATATGGACAAACGTATTGGGACACCCCCTTATTTAGAACAGAAAAAGGCACTTCCAAAACTGTAGCAACAAAGATGGAAACATAATTCATGTATTTAAAAATTGTATTTCCATCTCTGTTGCAACAGTTTTGGAAGAGTCTAAAATGACTGTACCCATATGTACAAGTCATTGGTGTTTGGTGATGAGTTTTTGGATAAAGGTCTGCATTTAAAGTCACACCAGAGCTGTTCAGCTTGGATTAGGACTTGGCTTTCTGCAGACCAGTCAAGTTCTTCCACACTGACTAAATCAATCATTTCTTTTTGAACCTTGTCTTATACACAGAGGCATTGTCATGTTAGAATAGAAAAGGGTCCTGTCCAAACTGTTGCTTTAAAATTAGAAGCACACAATTCCCTAGAATATCATTATATGCTTAAACATTAAGATTTGTACTCATGGAAATTACTAAAGTAGTCAAACCCATTCATTAGAAGGGGGTGACCCAGTACTTTTGGCAATATAGTGTATATATCATTCCAGCTAGTTGCCAAGGCAACATTTCTAATTTTTGTTTATTTTAAGTACTAAAATAATTACAATGAAAGAAAAAATGGCAACAAAATGACTAAAGATTATAAATAAATAAAATTAAAATGAAAACAGAAGATATAAAAATAAAATACAAATTAAAATATTTAATTACTATATTATTATAGAAAATATAATAGTTTAGTACTAGTATAGTTGTATAGCTTATCATTACACTATAATAGTTTATAAATGACAATAAAAGAACACTGGTCCAGGACGAGTTCAATTGTACATTTTTGCACATTTGGATAGACCCTGAAACAAAATATCAACATACTGACAGCATCTTAGACACAAAGCCTTTTGCACTAGTACAATTTTAGATTTTTTTTTTTTTACATGGTCATACAAATAAATTATGTACTTTTATAATTAAATATCTGAAAGGCTCAAGGAATTTCTTAACATTTGTATGTCTCCAAAGTTGTACATATGCAAAAGGGTTTATGTATTAGATGCTATCAGTACCTTGATAACACATCATGAGAAAATATCAAAACTATAATACAGTCTGTTTTCAGGACTACCCATCTGTTGGACAAATTGCTCGCAAGCTGGAGGAGAAAAACATACAACCCATTTTTGCAGTCACCAAAAAAATGGAAACTGTGTACACAGTAAGTAAAACATGCTTAGCTAAAATATGCAAATAAATTATCTGTATAAAGTTATTATTATCATAGGTTGAGTGCCCTGGAAAGTGTAAACGGGTGACTCTGTGGTACTATAAAGTATTGCCAGTGGCAGTTTGGCAGTGTTTGGGAAACCAGTCATTATTTTTGTAGTTATGATTGGTGTATAAATTACAACACTTCTCCTTTTGCTTCATTTCATTTACACACAATTCATATTAAGGTTCTTAGTAGCTGCAGTACTATGGTGTACTTGACATGTATCCTTAACAGGAGCTGAGCAAACTGATCCCTAAATCTGCAGTTGGAGTGCTCTCTGAAGACTCAAGCAATGTTGTCAAACTAATTGTGGACGCATACAACGTGAGCGCATGGGATTTCCACTTAGCACAAACCTTTTTTATTTTTTTAAGTAAAACATTTTGATATTCTATGTTTAACGCCATTATTAATGTTCTATGGGGTTGGAACAGAACTTGACCTCTGAAGTGATCATGGCTCATGAAGCCCTCCCAGACTTCATATCTGTGAAATACACATCGGACTGTACAGGTGGAGAAAAACCCAGTGACAGGGGGAAATGTGATAATGTGAACATTGGTAAGGAGGTGAGTAAGATTAGTTCAAATGAGCATAAAGATCATTTACGCAAGTGCAGATGCAAATCTTGGTTTATCATTTCAGAAAATTTAGCAAAAGCAATATTATATGACTTTGTAAATAATCTTACTCTTACCATAATCCTTTCAGGTGACTTTTAGTGTGACAGTAACAGTAGACAAATGCATTACCAGTCAGAGCTTCCTCATCGGGCCATTGGGCTTTGGTGAAAAACTGAAGGTGAACGTGCAGACTCGATGCAAGTGTGAATGTGATGATAAAAATGAACCTCATCCTCACTGTGGGGGAAATGGTAAAGTCGTCTGTGGTGGCTGCAGGTAACAGAAAAATATAATTACCTCTAATTGCTTTCTTTTTCATCCAAATTCCCTAGGTCAATCTTATTTCATTTTTAGCTATAAAAAGAAATACCTATATAATACCTATACACACACAATTCTTTATTCATGTGTAACAAGCAATCTATCAATATAATAGAAAATATAAAAAATAGAGATGAGATATTAAATAAGGTGTTTTATATTTTACTATGTATTTAACAATTATTAAAATATTCTTGACCTATTGCAGGAGTAGATGTATATATCTGTAGTGATATAAGCAACTTCCCCACGTCCACAGGTGTAATACAGGTTTCTTAGGACAGCACTGTGAGTGCAAACTAGGCCAAAAGGACGAGGCGTCATTGAAAGCGCAGTGCCGGAAGGACAATGGGACCGAATGTGAAGGCAAAGGAGATTGTCTGTGCGGACGGTGTCAGTGCCATTCTACAGACGGCGGTGGCAATTTCTATGGCGAATTCTGTGAATGCGACGATGAGCACTGTGAAAAATTTGACAATAAACAATGTGCAGGTGATTTGAGTAGAAAAGCTTGTATTTGACGTACTTTATAGTTTATTTTTAAAAATCAGTTCTTAAGTGTAATGTGGTTTCATTTTACAGGTCATGGCAAGTGCAAATGTGGTAAATGTGAGTGTGCTCAGGGCTACGAGGGCACAGCGTGTCACTGCGCAAAATCCGATGAGGACTGCAAGATCGATGGAAGTGTTTGTCATAACCGTGGGAAATGTGTATGTAACCAGTGTGAATGTGAGAGAGGATACAAGGGGCCCTACTGCAAAACGTGTCCTACTTGCCAACGTCCGTGTCAAGAGTCAGGGTAAGAAAACCTCAGAACAAGTCACCATGTGCTCTACAAAGCTGCCATATTAATAACAATTATTAATACAACTAAATACATATTTTTTTATTTCATAAGCCCAATTAGAGGATTACTAACTACAACTACTAACTTACAGAAATCATGAGAATCAGTTCATAAGGACAGTTTTCTAACGAGTCATTAAAAGCATTCCTGCAAGGAATTTCACATATTCTCAGATATATAAATTGGGATATTTTCTAGTTTTATTATTAGATTTAGTGGAAATATAGACTATTTGTTACTTATTGTAATATATAAATATAATATACATGAATGTAGTAATAAAAAAATCAGTGTCTATTTACACTAAATGCAAATAGCCTGTTTTGTTGGCAGAGGCTATTTACACTAACTTCACCCGCAAAAGTGTGGCTGGGCTAGACAACATTACAAAAAACGTCTGCTGAGCAACGGCTCCAGTGGCGAAGTGTGATAAAACTCATTTTTGACACGATCGACCAGAGTTTGAATCCGCCTTTTGCCAAATTCATTCTTCTATCTTTTCACATCACATATCAGAATAGAAAGGTTTTTTTTTTTTTTTTTCAATAAAATGAAGGAAATTATCAAAAAGTATAAAATAAAGTGCCTCACGGGTGTTTATCGGTTAGGGTCTGTGGTAGGTGTAGGAAGGGCTTTATTGTCCCAATAAGGCGGCATCCATTTAATAATTTTAATAAAAATAATAATTTACACTCAATACGTTACAATTGCATACTGTTTTATAATGTACTATAATACTGAGGTGCAAATATCTGTCAGAAAATACTATTTTTACATAAAGTAAATAGAACGTATCACTGTTTGCACTTAGTTTAAATAGTATATCGCTAAAAAAAATACTATTTTCACTTTTCGCTGACTAAAAATATATACATATATAAAAATAAAATTGATAAATTGTTTTATATTTATTTAAAAATTACTAAAACATTCTTGACCTGCTGCAGGAGTTGTGTTGAATGTTTGACCTTTGGGACTGGTCCATTTGAGAAGAACTGCTCTGTAGCCTGTGGACATCTGCAACTTACAACGGTTGAAAAATTGCTCAAGAGCGACTGTCGAGTCAAAGACAAAGAGGGCTGCTGGATGTCATTTACAATGACGGAACAGCTTGGATTTGACAAGTACTATGTCAGTGTTCTCAAAGACAGAGGTAGACCAAGACACAATATCTGAAATACTAAAACTTGTGCTAGTTACTTGGGTTCTGTCATTGTTCACCCTCATGTCATTCTGAACCCTGCTGTTATGAGAATTTCTGAAGAATCTTCATTTTCTTTCTATACAACAATACAGTAGTTTATAGTGACAAAAGGCTTCAAAAGTAGTCATAAGGAATTTTTTATGATGATTTTCATACTTTTTGGAGCTAGGCAGCATAAATAACAGTATAGAGGTTTGCAACAACATGAGGGTGAGTAATTCATGCCAGAATGTTCTTTTTTGGACAAATGTTCCAGTTTTCAAAAGCATCAGGTTTTCTACGTTTGTTTCCTAAACGTTTCCAGAATGTCCTGAGGGGCCAAACATAGCAGCCATCGTAGGAGGATCTCTGGTAGCTGTGGCGTTGATCGGTCTCCTGATCCTCCTCATCGTCAAAGTAGTTCTGTATGCAAGTGACCTTAGAGAATGGAAGAGATTTGAAAAAGACAGAAAACAGGAAAAATCATCTGTAAGTCTGTTTTCTTCAAAAAAAAAAAAAAAAAAAAAAACCCTACCCTTCAT
Organism: Spinibarbus caldwelli; assembly: GCA_039654775.1. NCBI lineage: Eukaryota > Metazoa > Chordata > Actinopteri > Cypriniformes > Cyprinidae > Spinibarbus > Spinibarbus caldwelli. The sequence continues at coordinate 6,975,074 of CM077233.1, forward strand.
ATTCAGTCAATCTGCCTGAAACTGTTCAGGATTCATGCTTTTTATTAAGCAGATTATGTTTTCTTCTCCTTCTATAGGGTACCAACCCGTTATTCCAGAATGCTACAACCACAGTTCAAAACCCAACATTTTCTGGAGATTCATGAGAACTTGTTGGTGCTGAACGCGTGATGCACAGAGAGGATGTGTATTAATGAATCTATGGGTCTGATGCATGATCATTCAATAAAACAAATTAGATATAACTTTTCTTAATGTTCAGTGAGATATTTAGCAACTTTAGAGAGGCATGAAAGTTTGCAAATGCTTTTACATTTATACACTGGTTTTATTTTAAATGTTTAACGTCATTAAATATATTTAACAGTTTAACATTAAAAAGGCTATTTTATGTTTTGTGTAATGTATAAAGACTGGTCACAATAGTTTTATTTTTGTATACACAAAATTATATACACAGAAATCAAATTTTATACTTGTTGAGCTTTAATGACAATGAAATTTAGCCATTCAAAGAGTGCAAACTGTCCCATCTGGAAGTTATTTATAAATAAATGCGTCATTCACGTGTAGAGTAACTCTTGCAAAGATTCTGGCAGTTCCACTGTTGTAAAGATTTCTATGTCTCTAAAGTTGTGCATTTGTAAAAGCGTTTGTTTTTGAAGCTCTCAATACACTGATATTGTATCTTTCAATGCCTGTCCAGATGCAAATATCTGAAAACTGAAATCACTATGTAACGCCCCTGTACTTCATTTCACAGATTCCTCATCATGAAACATGAGTACTGAACATATACATTGGCTTTCCACATTTTTAAGATAATAGACTTGTAACTTGAACATTTGCTTATTGCTTAATGTCTTCAATTTAAATAAAGTTGGAATTACAACTATACTTTCCAGGAACTGCCTTGTGATTTTTATGAATTTTGGCTATGCATTTAGTTGTCGGATGGCACAAAAAGCCATTTTAAAGCTGTAAATAAGATATTTTTTATTTCTATAATTTAGAAATTTGAAATAAAAGCTAGGAAAATGAATGTAAATTACTGAATAAATGGATTTTATGTTTTTGATATTGTAACATTTTTATATTGTGAAAGTAATTTTGAGTAGGTACTTTCTTCTTTGAAGGTACTCCATGGCTTCAGATTGGCTTCCAAGGTCCCATAATGTCATGTCTCATGATCTAAAAGGAAAAAAATAAAGTTTTAGTCAAAACCAACTAAATATTTAACGAGAATTTAATTATATTAAAGAATATTATATAGATATTTAACAATGCTCAGTTTTTGCCAAAAATAAAATCATCAATAAGAAACACTGACATATAGTCCTTCAAGCACCATTTTTATTATTTCTCGTACAGAATAGTTGGATATCATAGGCAGTTATGAGCATATGTAGAAGACTGAACAGGTTTAAAAAAAGGTGTAAAAAACATCCACTAATGTTCAGTAAGATTTGTTTGAAGAAATTAGTACTTTTTTCAGTGAGGAGGAATTAAACCGATCAAAAGTGAAAGTGACATTTACAATGTTACAAGAATCCTGACAAAAACTCATCATGGTTTCCACCAAAATACTAAGCAGCACAACCATTTTTAACTGTATAAAATAATAATAATAAAAAAAAAAGTTTCTTGAGCAGCAAATCAGCATATTAGAATAATTTCTAAATAATCATGTGGCACTGAAGACTGGAAAAATGATGCTGAAACTTCAGCTTTGCAATGTATGAATAAATCAAACATTATAAAATATATTATAATATATTATTAAAAATATATTAAAATAATGCATAATATTATTTTATTATAATAATTTAAATATTTTAATAATACTATTTTGATCAAACAGAAGCAGTCTTGGTGAGTATGAGAGGCTTCTTGACTTCTTTCAAAAACATTAAAAACATACGCAGGCCCTAAACTAAGACAGTAAGACAATACCAATATAAATATATTTTAAAGTTTAAAAAGAAAAATGAATCCAATCCAACAGTTCCATGGGGCTGTAGCAGACCTTTACATCTCCACTGCCCTCAAGAAAAGACCAGATGAAGGCATCTTTGTAGACATGATGTTTTGCAATCATCTGGACCTGCTTTGATGCTTTCCTACCTCGGTTTACCTGTAAAGGCAGCATTTTTTAGATTTGGCACAGAATGGCTGAAGCCCAACCTCCACTGAGGCCTAACACACTCTGCAGCACATTCACAAAAGCAGGTTCGTGGAGTTGAACTAACACCGTGTTAACGTGTGCCCTGGATTATGTAAGAGAAGGGGTTGAGTTAGAACTGAAGCACTGGCGGTTCACTGCTTTTTCCCCGGGCGGCAGCGGCTGGTTAATGAGTTTGAGGAAGGAGAGGGGAGCGGCCACATTCTGGAGGCTGAAGTTCACCTAGAGACAGTCTGAAAGTGAAAAGATAGGAGAGGAGCCTTACACTCGTCTGCCAAGGACAGAAACACCCTGTCTTACGAAGGTAGGAAACATTCCCTGGCAATGCATAGAATTTCTTTAAACTGTAAAAACTGTCATTTCAGAGACTTTTGATGGAGTTCAAATAGTTTGATGTAAACTTCATGCATTATCTAATGCAAGATCTTGTGCAACCCCTATTGTGGTGCCATTTTATGGTGGAATGTGTGTTGCAGGTTAAGGGAGGGTCTTGTAAGTCATAAATTTGTAAATCCAGAGCAATTTTGTTCTCAGTTTGCGCTGTTTCCCATGGATCTTTCACAACGTCATTCAAAAAGGCTCTACTGTTGGTTGCAAAAGGTCAAACAGAGCACAACAAACAGTAGTGACTGTAGTACTGTAATACAGTAACAGTGAGCCACTGTACATCTCACTAATAATCAAGTAAGTCGCTTTGGATAAAAGCGTCTGCTAAATGCATAAATGTAAATGTAAATGTAATCATCAACCCACTTTTGATGGTCTGTTTAACTCTCAAAAGATTTGACCATCTCAGTGGTGCCCGGGTGTTTCGTAATCTACTTGCCACAAAAGATGGTCTGCATTGATGCTATAGACTACATTAGCATAGAGGGAGTATGCTGAGGTTCACCAAGGGCGGATTTAACTAGTTCACAACAGAGGAAACATTCAACATAACCTGCAATTATTTTTAAACCTTTTATCCACTTGTCATAGCATACTCGATTCATTCGGTAATTATGCATGGACTTTGGATTTGTAGTAAGTTACACTACCAGTCTAAAGTTTGGACACACCTACTCAATAGATCAAAACTATCTTTTATTGTATCTTTAAGTTACTACACTTTGACTGGATTCTCAACCAACCATGCTGGGTTGCTTTTTATGAACTTCACATGTATGCTTGCTGCTATTCTTTCACTATCTGCTCCAACACATCCATTTAAAATGAACTTTTCATTTTGTACAGAACTTCATATATAGGTGAATTATATTTGCCCACTAAACTAAATTTAAGCATTTCAGCAGAAGACTCAAATGAGTCAGGTGTTACCATTATGAGAAATATAAGTTCAGTCAAGTGTGTCCAGACTTTTGACCTGTATTAGTTGCATGTAATACCACAGAAGTGAAAGAGTTAACCAGTAATACATTCCAGTACAGATTAGAGCTATTTTCGCACTCTTTGAATTTAAGCTCAAATCAGGGTTATTTTGACTCAAGAAATATTTTTTTCTGAATTTAGCTTTTCCGAAACCTCTATCACACAAAAAGTCTCTAGTTTATAAGGATAGTTCATTTAAAAATTTAAATCCTGGCATCATTTACTCGCCCTCATGTTGTTCCAAACCTGTATGACATTCTTTCTTCTGCAGATCTCAAAAGGGGCTTTAATCACACAATAAAGGTAAATTGGGACCAAAACAACACTATGTTGACAAATAAAGACATTCAACAAAATATCTTCATGTTCTGCATAAGAAATCTTGGAACAACATGATGACAGCATTTTCATTTTTAAGTGAAACATCCCTTAAAGGTTCATAATCATATAAGCCAATGTCATCTAAGTAACCACCATTATCTAATAGGTAGATATGACCTCAGGCTTTTGAGCCTCTCTTCTCCTTAAGCGTATATTTGTTTCTGAGCAGATCAGATATGAGATAAAGTATGCAGAACTTAAGGGAATGTGTAACTCATGAATTTCTAAAAATGTCTTATTCTTCCCAGAACACAATTCCTCCTGCACAAGTAAAGAAATACATACTGCACTTGGGAAATTTAGGAAATGTCTTCAGGTATAAGCAGAGCATCCTGCATCCTGAAAAAAAAAATCTGGAAAAATATATGGAATTCCATAGAATATCTAGGAATTTAAAATATATAAGTGAATAAAATAATATAAGGGAATTTTAAAAATAACTTTCAAATTTAAAGACAGACCAGATTTTTTTTAAAAATAAATAAATAAAAATATACAACAATAAGGAAAAAGGTATGGAAAATATTTAGAAATGTATTTTAAAATGTATTTTTAAATTTTAAGTTAAAGACATTAAATGTCATACCTGGAAAATATCACAAAATCATGAATATGATTATGATAATGCATATAATTTTTTTTCCTGTTATGGTCAATACATTTTTTCAATAAATAAAAATTCATAATTTTGTATCAGTTTGGAAAAAATGACTGGAACTGAAATTTAGTGGTCAGAAGGAGATATCAATGGTATCAATATCATTTCAAAACAACACAAAATGCAAAGGACAAGTATGTGCGACACCAGATGGGCTGGGGGTGGAGAGGTAAATAAACATATTTGTTTCGCTCTATTGCTCAGAGATATCTACTGGGGAGGGGGGCGAGATGAACGACTTATGCCTGTAACCACAGATATGACACACCTGTATGCATATCGCCTGCTCTTGCCATATATGGCCCTGAGTGAATGAACAGAGAGAGAGATAAAAGTGCAAGGGTTGTAAAGTAGAGAGAGAGTGAGAGAGTGTTACACAGTCTCCACCACCGTCTGTGAACCAGCAGCACCTTTACCTGGCTGCTTCCTTCTGGATTCCTCCGGTGGCAGGTGAGTTCATCTTACTCTCGCTCTTTCCATTGCAGAAAAAGACCTTTAACTTTGAAGATGCTCATTAAAGTGATTCATTAGCCAAGCAGACTGCAAAAGTTGACCCTGTAAAAGAAGAAAAAAGGAAAACCCTGTTGTAAATTTAGTACATAATACAGCAATGCTTTTTATTTGAAATATAAGAATATTATTTAGCGTTTATGCCTAAATATTTAGCATGAATTAATCATTTTAATTAAACTTCTATCATCGGTGGCAAAAACAACAGCTGAAATAATAAAAACGATAAAAAAGATATTAGAAATACGCTGGACAAAATCTTCCTGTCCTTTGTCTGAAATCTAACATTAAATATATTTCTTGAATCAATTAAGTGAATCATTTGAAGTGTTTGACAAAAATGGGCAACACATAAATTTATACTTAAAATAGTGCCTAAAATGTTCCCCTATGGTTTCCTAATGAGAAAGTTAATTTCTGACTGTCTTTTCAACGATAAAATGCCTTTCTAGGTGAAATGTCCAACGCTTGATATTGTTGGTCTGGAAATATCTGTTCGGTGTTTTAGCTTGTTTGCTGTTATTCTTTTTGAAAGTTCATGCCAAAAAAAGTCAATGTGTCGATTAATGACTGGTGACCAAAAACATCCCTTTAATATAGTGGCTTTATATTTGAATAACTTGACAACATGCTATTTTTCTATATTATAAATATGCATTGCATAATCTGATGTGTTTATATGCCATTGTCTGAAACAGAAGGTTAGATTAGCCATGATGGACAGTTTACAGGAAGAATATTAATCAAGGTTATAGGGAAGGAGGTGGAGATGAGACATGTACACAGCGCTGTCAGGCCTGATCAAACACCAGGCGGTTACATAAAAAACGGCACACTTTCCTGTTTGCTCTGACACACCGCATCTAGCAATTCTGGAGGGCAGATAATTTGTGACATGTCATTGTTACTGTAACAGCAGAGTGGAGCCGTTAAGGCATTATTGCACTAACAATGTAACTTCTAGGATTTAGTTAGGAAATATGAACCTTTGCACAGGGCAGAGGGTTTGTGATTGGTGACTTAAGGGTTAGTGCAATCTGCTCGATACAACCCCCTAATAAAACCCAATCATCCAATCAAACAAGAGAGATTGAGTCATCCGTATTATCACACCATATCAACATCTATGCTGCAAGGTACCAGGCAAACATAAAAAGATGATAAGGAGGCTCATAAATTTGGGATATGCAAACAAAAAATGATCCTCTAGGGTGTGTGTAGATATATATAGGGTGTGTATATTGTATGCGTGTATATTATTTGTTGATAATGACCGGCTCGCTGTACATGATCTGACATTTTGCTTGGCAACTTGTAAATAAATAGATTTTAGTGAAATTATTTTGATGTGAGAAGAAAAAGACTAATGTTTTATAATGACTATCGAAACTGACACTGTAAGGATGAATACATGTCACATTGACTGAAAAATGTCATTAGCATAACGTTCCATGTAAAAGCTATTATCAGGTGCGATGAGCCCATATGATTTGATAGTAGCTTCCTGCTTAATTTGTTAAAAACAACCCCACAAATGGATGATAGTAACCAAGCACTGGCAAGTTTCTTAAATCAGTGTAACCAGGATGTGGACGTGAGGACAGAGAGGATGTGGTTGTTAGAAGTCATGGTTTTGAAACATGACACTATTCCTCACTAGCCACATAGTTTGCAGCATATTTAAAGAGATGGGTGGTTTGCACACAACAAAGACAAAGCAAACGCAATATAATCAAATTTTTATAGTCCCCTGACTATCATAAACCATGTACAACTTCCTTTAGTACATAATGGTCAGTTACCTGAGCAAATGTAGAGAATATTAATATAATAAATAGTAAAAGTGGAGGCTGGTGCAGGAATGGAACAGGGCGGAGACAAGGAGAGCCTCCAGGGTGGATCAGAGAGTTCGGGAGGCCATGGCGGATCAGGGAGTTTGGGAGGCCATGGCGGATCAGAGAGCTCGGGAGGCCATGGCGGATCAGAGAGTTCGGGAGGCCATGGCGGATAAGGGAGTTCGGGAGGCCATGGCGGATCAGGGAGTTCGGGAGGCCATGGCGGATCAGGGAGTTCGGGAGGCCATGGCGGATCAGGGAGTTCGGGAGGCCATGGCGGATCAGGGAGTTCGGGAGGCCATGGCGGATCAGAGAGTTCGGGAGGCCATGGCGGATCAGAGAGTTCGGGAGGCCATGGCGGATCAGAGAGTTCGGGAGGCCATGGCGGATCAGGGAGTTCGGGAGGCCATGGCGGATCAGGGAGTTCGGGAGGCCATGGCGGATCAGAGAGTTCGGGAGGCCATGGCGGATCAGGGAGTTCGGGAGGCCAGAGTTTGGGAGGCCACGGCGGATCAGGGAGTTCGGGAGGCCATGGAGGATTAGGGAGTTCGGGAGGCCGTGGCGGATCAGAGAGTTCGGGAGGCCATGGCGGATCAGGAAGTTAGGGAGACCATGGCGGATCAGGGAGTTCGGGAGGCCATGGCGGATCAGAGAGTTCGGGAGGCCATGGCGGATCAGGGAGTTCGGGAGGCCATGGCGGATCAGGGAGTTCGGGAGGCCATGGCGGATCAGGGAGTTCGGGAAACCATGGCGGATAAGGGAGTTCGGGAGGCCATGGCGGATCAGGGAGCTCGGGAGGCCATGGCGGATAAGGGAGTTCGGGAGGCCATGGCGGATCAGGGAGCTCGGGAGGGCATGGCGGATCAGGGAGTTCGGGAGACCATGGCGGATCAGGGAGTTCGGGAGGCCATGGCGGATCAGGGAGTTCGGGAGGCCATGGCGGATCAGGGAGTTCGGGAGACCATGGCGGATCAGGGAGTTTGGGAGACCATGGCGGATAAGGGAGTTCGGGAGGCCATGGCGGATCAGGGAGCTCGGGAGGGCATGGCGGAACCTCCGTGGCCTTAGCTAGCTCGGCCAAAGGCATATGCCCCCCAATTTTCTTGAGGAGAAATAGGTCCTTTAATGCCTAGAGGAATTCTGAAGGGCGCTCTGGAGGAGCGGGCACTTGAGGGCGCTCTGGAGGAGCGGGCACTGGAGGGTGCTTGCGAGGAGCGGGCACTGGAGGAGCGGGCTCTGGAGGGCGCTGTCGAGGAGCGGGCTCTGGAGCTGGGCTCCAACACATACCCTCATAGGCCACCAGTAATCCCAGGGGCACATGGGCGGCCGTCGGCGGGCTTGACTTCGCCGCGGATGGCGGCGGGTATAACTTCGGAGCCATGGACGGCGGTGGGCTTGCTCTCCCCGCGGACGGCGGGCTGGAGAGAGCCGCGGACAGCAAGCTGGAATTCCCCGCAAACGGCGGGCTGGAGAAAGCCGCGAACGGCGAGCTGGGGAGAGCCGCGGACGGCGGGCTTGATTCGGGGACGGCTGGCAGACTTGACGGCGGGTTGGTTCTGGATTCAGCGCAGGACATTCTCCAGACACCGGAGGATCCCTTCCCTCCAGCTGAGTCCGGTGGTGTCTGGGAGGTCCACGGGGCGATGGTAGTTGGCCCCGATCCAGAACAGAGAGTTTATGGTGGCGTCATCCAACGCTGTCGTTGTGGCCAGCCCGCAAAACTCCCAGGCGTACTCCACTAATGGGAGATCTCTGCGGGCCAGGGCGGAGAAACAAGCGGTGGTTTCCATGCCGCGGGAAGGAGAAAAACAGACAAACAAAAACTTTCAAAAAACGGGGAAAACAAAACGGGGGAAAAGGTGCCGCTCACTTTTTGTTGTGGTCTGCTGTTCTGTCACAAACGCTACTGTGAGGGAGCATGGAGCGAGGAAACGAGGAGAACATAGGAGAATACAATCATAACAGTTTTTATTATTTCAAACCTCTGGGAACACAGGATAGGCAGGAACATACACGTAGCACTGGGAGATGACGATAAACAGCGGACAGGAAACAAGGGGCAGAACACACTCAGGGTTCCCACGGGTCATGGAATTTCTGGAATATCATGGAATTTTAAAAGGTCAAACATAAAAACTTAAGCAAAATTTAATTTCTATCTTTGTGCTATATATTTAATTTTGCTATTACTTGCAGTTTGTTCATTTGTTCTTATTTACTGGCTGTCACTTGTCTTTAATAATGTTTGAACTTTGTATTTGTTAGGGTAGTGGTTTTTGCTTTTTTTTGTTTTTTTTTTTAAATCCTTAGCGTTGAGCCCTGGGCTATTTTTTCAGCGCCATTTTATTTCCTTCCCGCTCATCAACTGGCAATCACTTAAGTCAAATGCAGTCACCAGGCTGTATCGGTTAACTAAGGCAAATATGCCAGAAAATGTTAATTTTTAGGAACTTTAGCTACAAACTGACCACTTCAAAGACTGAGTTTAAAAAAAAAAAAAGTATGAAAATATCAAAGTGCATTTAACGGGTAAAAGCAAAAAAAGTGCTCAGCACAACAGCAGCCTGTTTTTCCATTCATTATAGGTCATGGAAATTCAGCTTTTTAGTCAGGGAAAAGTCAGGGAATTTGACATTTGGAAAAGTCCCTTTTAGAAAAGTCTAAAAGGGACTATGAATCAAAAGAAACTTCATAAATAAAAACACTGAAACACTCTGAAATGTCATATTACCTGATTTTCCTCTCTCAAGTAAGTTTATCATGTTTTACGGATGTTTATATAGAAAATAAGACCGACATGCTGGTTAAGCAAACAATTATTTGTGGTTTGAACTGTGATCAGTGCAGTAGGTAAAGTGAAGGACTGTGGGGCTTGATCATGTCCTGACATTTCAGCCACACTTAATGATAACTGCTGTGGCTATGTAGGCATAGTATTTTTACTAAAGATTTGCAACAGATATCTGACATGAGGCTTTCACTTCCTTTCTCAGGGGTAGCAAAACTAGCTTTCTTCCGTAAGAGTTCAAACTGTAGCTTCAGTGTCTGGGTTTACCAATGCATGAACTGAATTGCACTGACTCCTATTTAGGCCGCACCCTCTTTTGCCTTTGAATGACACTGAGGAAGCCTAACAGGAAAAAAAATCATTAAAAAGTATATTAAAGGAACAGTTAATGCAGTTTTAAGCTGTTTTATACAGTTTATAGTGACAAAGTCCAAAAACACAAGTCTTCTGAAGCCATATTATAGCTTGATGGGATGAACAGACTTCATTATTATCAAAAAATAATTATTGACTGAAAATCTTCCTGTTTATTCCAAGTCTAAGTACTGTAATATCAAATATGGCATGTTTAGGGAAAAAAATAACTGCCTACAGGTTTAAGATGACATGAAGGTGAATAAATAACAATGGAGCATTAACTTGTACTATTTTTCCTTGTTATACGGTAAGGTCAGATGAAGGATAAGTGCAGATAAAAGACTTTTATTTGCTTGTGGTTGTGAATTGTAAAGGAAAATTAGTAGCTGAGTAGTTCATACACAGGATATGTATGCTTTGTAGTTCTAAGAAAACAATCTGGATCTTTGAACTCAAGTAATTTCTATCCAACCCTCTCTCTTTTTCTCTTCCAGGTATTTCCCTGAGACATAAGCTGGCACCATGCCACAGGATGTCAAGACCGATGTTCCCAAAGTCCTCAACAAAACCACACCAGGACTTCAGATATGGAGAGTGGAGGTAATACTACTTTGTCAAATCAGTGCAGTCGACATTTGAGATACTGACATCTTTAGCAAATCACTAATCAGTCTTCTTTTTAAATTATTGGTCAGAATATGGAGCTTGTGCCCTGTCCAGCTAATACATATGGGCAGTTTTTTGAGGGAGACAGCTACGTAATACTCTACGTAAGTATCAGCGCTTAGTGTCCTAATCAACTCATTTAAGCTGACAAAAACTAATCGCTGAAGAAAAACCTTCTCATTTTCAGACTCACAAGACCAGCAACAACTACTCCTACGACATCCATTATTGGCTGGGCAAGGCCACCTCCCAGGATGAGCAGGGAGCAGCAGCGATATACACCACGCAGATGGATGAACACCTAGGGGGCGCTGCTGTGCAGCATCGTGAGACCCAGGGCCACGAGAGCGCCACCTTCCAAGGATACTTCAAACAGGGCATCATGTAAGCCAACTCCTGACTGATGTTTAGGGTTACATTGAATGAATCTAACCAACACACACAAAAAAAAACTTTATTTTAAGGTGTCCTTGTTACACATCTTACATGTACTTACTATTGTAATAACACTTAATAATGCATAACTACTTGCAAGTAACCCTAAACCAAAAACTAATTCTAACCATATAGTAAGTACATGTAGTTAATTAATATTACTCAGTACATAAATGTATAATTACACTAAGGACACCTTAAAATAAAGTGTAACAAAAAACAAAAACAAAAAAATTGCCCTTCATTTTATGTATAAAAAACATCATTTCAAATTTTTTATATTTTGCTTTTGAGGGTGAAATATGACCCTGACATTGTTGACAGGAGTCATCCCTTAGTTTATGGTATAAATAACATTTTCAAGGGGAGTTCATACACACTGCACATATTTTCCTTTAATCATAATTTCCACCACTGAGCCTCTTTATTTTAAGATACTGTGAGAAGCATATATAATGCTTCTCTTAGTCACAAAGATTAAAAAATGCGGAAGTTTACAAAGACTTCTTCATTTCATTTTACAAGAAGTGGTAAACTTTGAAAGAGAATAAAAGTGAGTTACAATTGAAAACAATGTTAATCTCTTTTTTTCCAGATACAAAAAAGGTGGAGTCGCATCTGGGATGAAACAAGTAGAGACAAACACGTACAACATTCGCAGACTGCTGCATGTAAAGGGAAATAAGCATGTGGTTGCAGGAGAGGTAAGAATGGCACCAGTAGCAACAGAGGAACTAAAAAAAAACACTACAAAAAGACACGTGGTGTAAAAACCCGTGACATTTTACTACTCTTTTTTTCATGTATCAACAACACAAAAATCAACTGCCCACAGTAAGCTTTATTAAAAATCATCCAGCCCATGTTAATTTTAAACACATTTTAAGCTACTCCACATGCCATACATTTATTTGCTACTTAAACATCTAATGCACATTTCAAGATGACGAAGAAAGGAATACCTTAAAAAAGAAATCATTTACATAATAACGAAATTACTTTAGGAATAAAATCTGCGTAAATATTAATATACTAATATGCATGCACATAATGATTTGCTATTATATATATTTTTGAATGCCTGATATGATTATGATTGCATAAATAATTTTATATTGTAAAGAGGTCAAATTTAAGCTTCCATTTGTTAACATTAGTTAGCTTTAGAGGTATTTTTCATTGTTAATTAATGTTAATTTTAATATGTAATAATAGATTATTAAAATCAAATGTTTATAAAATTATTTAATGGACCTGAGCTAACAATGAGTAACTGTATTTTTATTCACTAATGTTAACAATGATGAATAAATACTATAACAAATGAATCGCTCATTGCATAAAAGTGATAGTTCATCCAAAAATGTAAATTCTGTCATCATTTACTCACCATCAAGTTGTTCCAAACCCATATGAATTCCTTTCTTCTGCTCAACACTAAATAAGATATTTTATTAAGAATGTGGGTAACCAAACAGTTGGTGGTCCCCATTGGGAAAAAAAATATGATATTATGAAAATATGATATTACTACTATAAGTCAATGGTGATCGTGAACTGTTTGGTTACCCCCATTCTTCAATATTGTCTTTTACGTTCAACAGAAGAGAGAAATTCATACATGTTGAGTACAAGTTTGGTGAGTAAATGATAAAATTTTCATTTTTGGATGAACTATAGTGTTGCCTTTAAAGACTATATGTGTCCTATCCCAGATTGATATGGACAGGCAGCTATAAGTAAGCAGATTTTCGCCCAGAAAGTGTAAATAATGAGGTTCAATCCCTCTACGTGCAGGTGGAAATGAGCTGGAAGAGCTTTAATCAAGGTGACGTGTTCCTGCTGGACTTGGGGAGCCTGATCATTCAGTGGAATGGACCCAAAAGTAACCGAATGGAGAGGTTAAGGGTAAACCATTAGAACTGATTTGCAATGTAAAAATACCCCTATTCAGTGACGTAAACTATCACGTTCTTGATGCAGAAGGTGTATATTACCACATCTGCACAGTAAGTTCACTAAAGGCTTTTGTTTTCGTAGGGAATGAACCTAGCGAAGGACATTCGTGATCGAGAAAGGGGTGGTCGAGCACAAGTGACTGTAGTGGAAGGAGATGATGAGCACTCTTCAGAGGAAGCAATGAAACTGATGATTCAGGCACTGGGGGAGAAAAAACAAATCAAAGATGCCATCCCAGATGAAATTGTGGATGAGAAACTCAAGACTGCCATTAAACTCTTTCAGTGAGTTCAATAGTTTAAACCACAAATTAAAGCATGTGTTGAAAAATATGTGCCCCAACTAAGACAACTATCTTCTGTGAAAAGTATTTCAGATGCTCAGGGGAACCTTGTAGTGCAGGAAGTGGCGGTGAAACCTCTCACACAAGACCTACTGAAAACTGAGGTTTGACTAACCCTGACCGGCAACCCAAACTAAACACCGCAGCATAAAGCAATTCTGTATAAAGGCCGTGATGATAGCATATATATAGATAAATGTCACTTTTACGCCTATGTCAAAGTGCACAAGTGCATTTCAAAGATCGTAGCTGGGAGGGACATGTGATAAAATAGATACGGGGTAGTCAGAATCAGCATAATGTGTACGCCTACATAGTGGATGCCTGTCAAGATAAGACATAAGGAACACGTGTCATGCTCAGAACAGTCTGACCTGGTCATGTGGTTGTGATGCAAATTTGACAAGAGTATCAAAGTCATTATGAAATGCTGTTGGCAAACCATTTTGCTTCTGTATTCGGACATAATTTCAAGACAAAAAGGATGGTCGGTGTGAGAAATGTATTGCAAGACTTGATTTTATTAATCAGGAATTGATTGTGAAAAGTGAAAATTAAAGCCAAGGATGGAGCTGAATATAACTGGAGGAAATAGGCTAACAAGACATAGAAGTTTGTGACTTTAACTGCAAAATAATGTTGTTTCAAATATATTTTGATAGAAGATAATGAAAAATTAATAACATGCATCAATGAATTGTGCACCAAGACCAAGAACGTACATTTAAATTGTAAACAGAATAAAATCTTGTCTTGAAAATGACAAAAAGTTGATTTGAAATGGAGAAGTGGAACAAAAAGGTACCCAGAAAGGAAACAAGCAAGTTGCATGATGAATTCAAATGCTAAATGAGTGTATAATTCTCATTGTAATATACAAGATGCATGGCTCTCAAAAACAAAAAGTTCGACACTTTTGCACGAACACTGAAGAGAAACTAAAAAAAAAAAAAAAGTGGAAAGTATGCCAATTGACATCTGATACCTGCGACAGGACTGCTATCTGCTGGATCAAGGCGGAATAAAGATCTTTATCTGGAAGGGCAAAAAGGCATCAAAAACTGAGAGAGCAGAATCTCTGAAGAAAGCAGAGGTGAGTCTTACACCAATGAAGCACTAATCAAAGTATGCTTTTCACAAAGGCCCAATATTTCTAAACTCAGCATAGTATATTGCAGTAAATGTTAATGCAATCATATATCAAATTCTTGCTAAAGCAACACTTCATCATCTCACTTCATGTTTTATTGTTCTAGGCCTATATAAAGGCAAAAGGATATCCAACATCCACCTACGTAGAGACAGTAAGCGAAGGAGCAGAATCATCAGTGTTCAAACAGCTCTTCCAGAAGTGGACGGACAAGGGACAGACAGCTGGATTGGGCACCACTCACAGTCAAGGGAAAATAGGTGAACATGGCTTACTAATGTAAAGAAAGCATTATAAAATAAATACATCCTAATTTATATAATTGAAAACACAGTCATGAACAGTGGCAGTGACAGTCTAAAAACGGCATGCAGGGATTCAAATCAGTGAATCACTTCTTGAATCAGTTCCTTTAACATGAACCTTTCGAACAAAACGATTCACTATATCAGTCAGTCAATCAGTCCTTTGAATGCAATATATGAGAGAGGACCATTTAAAAAGAAAGCATTTGATTATTGATCTTGTATTATTGTACATTATTACATTATACATTATTACATTATTATTGATAGTGTATTATTGTACACTGCATGCACAATACTGCTATGTAGCCTATTTTTTGCGAAGAGTAGTTTGTTCAGAAAGAGTAGTCATAGTTAAACATTTTTTTACTTGAAATAAATAAACTGAAAATAAAATAAAGCTAAAATTATTTATAAAATAGTAATAATAAAGAATAAAATTATAAAATTCTATTATATAAAATAACTTAATTTCAGCGTGTTGTCAAAGCAACATTACTAAAATAACACTAAAACTGAAGTAAACATTTAAATATATATATATATATATATATATATATATATATATATATATATATGACTAATACTTTAACTAATATTAAAACAAAAAATATACTGACAATCTGATTGAAACTAAGATAACACTGATCAGGAAAAAAAGCGATTTTGAATATTTTCACACCACTGAACAATGTTAGTTGCATCGCTATTTCACTTGGCACTGCTCAAATGATCAATACTATGCAGACAATCATCTATGTATAAGAATAAGTCAGCGTTCATACAGGATGTGTTCTTGTGTTAAAAATGGCTGTGG
Source organism: Spinibarbus caldwelli (assembly GCA_039654775.1). NCBI lineage: Eukaryota > Metazoa > Chordata > Actinopteri > Cypriniformes > Cyprinidae > Spinibarbus > Spinibarbus caldwelli. Next base: position 6,990,828 of record CM077233.1, read on the forward strand.
TGAGATGCTCATAATAACACTGACATCCTTTTGCTCTGTGTACACAGTTCAACAATTCAAAAAATAGCATACACAAAACAAGAACGCATCCTATATGAGTGTCCCCTTAGAAACCCATGATTTTGGCTCTACTATGTTATGATTTCTGCTTTCTGTAGCCAAGGTTGAGCAGGTCAAGTTCGACGCCACCTCGATGCATGCCAGACCTGACTTGGCTGCACAGCAAAAAATGGTGGATGATGGGACGGGCGAAGCCGAGGTCAGTGAAATGACCTTTCATTGCCTTTCATTCATCTCAGTGAAACAGAACTCATTACATGAATGTGTTCATCTCTCAGGTTTGGAGGATAGAGGACAATGAGCCCGTACCTGTGGAGAGGAAGTGGCTCGGCCACTTCTATGGTGGGGACTGTTACCTCATTCTCTACAAATACGAAGTCAACAGCAAACTACACTACATTTTGTACATGTGGCAAGTAAGTGTCTCTTCGTTTTAATTTAACCCTGTACAAAGAAGATTTTTTTTTATGTTTTTGAAAGAAGTCTTGCTCACTAAGGCTGCATTCAAATTGGAATTCTGCATCCTGCAGTTTAAATTCAATTTAAAGTCAGGAATTTAGAATTTTAAAGGCACTCTCAGCTCAATTCTGAATGTTGATGGCATTTTAGGGCCGCCATGCAAGCACAGCGGAGCTGACAGCTTCTGCATATCAGGCTGTGATCCTGGACCAGAAGTACAACGGAGAACCAGTACAGGTTCGCGTTCCCATGGGAAAGGAGCCTATGCACCTAATGGCCATTTTTAAGGGCAAAATGGTTGTTTATGAGGTAAGTTTGTCAGCCTGTTCCTCTCTCTAGAATCAGCACACTTTCTGTAGTAAGAATGTAAATCGAAAACACAAAATCACTTCCTGTTTTAAAAATGACTTTGTTTCTGTTCTTAAAAAAAATTCTAGAAAAAAAGTGCAACAGTTTGCAACTTGGGCTGTACCTTCAAAAGTACAACTTTGTCCCCAGTCACTTCATAAAGGGTGCTTATTAGGAGCATAAAATACTAATATGCACCTTTTAAGGGCAGTTAAGATACAAAGGCGTACTTTGGTACTGCTTTAGTAGCATGCTAAAAGATTTTTTTGCTATAAACATACCTTCATCTGTCCAGGTTTAATTTGCAAGGACAATTAAAGTAAGCTACTCATAGCCTGGCAAGAAAAGCGTGCAATGTGTGGCCCCTTGAAAACATTTGAGGCAGGGCTGTCAAATAGGGGCAGTAGGAGTGTTTTGGAAACAATTGTGTATGGTGCCCCTAGTGGTGCAGAAATGACACACTTTAAGCCTTGAAGTGCATGCATTCACCTCTTCACTGGTTGTGATTGACTAACAGGAAGGAAGTTCCAGAGAAGCCTCCTCTCATTCTCAGCCATCAGTAAGACTGTTTCACGTCCATGGAACAAATGAGTTTAACACACGTGCTGTTGAGGTACCTCCCCGATCATCTTCTCTGAACTCCAACGATGTGTTTGTGCTCAGCACGGATAAGAGCTGCTACCTGTGGTACGGCAAGGTTGGTAGTTTCAAATGCTGAGAATATCTGGCATATTTCAGAAGATGTTTCTGCATATTTCTTACCTGTCTGTCCTACATACTTGCCTTAAATATTACTGTGCAGGGCTGCAGTGGAGATGAGAGAGAGATGGCCAAAACCCTGGCTGACATAATCTCCAAGAGGGAGAAGAATGTTATCGCAGAGGGTCAGGAACCAGCTGACTTCTGGGTAAACCTTGGTGGAAAGTCGCAGTATGCCAGCAGCAAAAGGTACAGTAACATTTGCACATTGTACATTGTACATGGTAAAAGAAAAAAATTATTTGCTCGGCTCTTGTCCAAGTCCTACTGAAAGAGAAATGTTGTGAAATATTATTATAAGGTAAAATAACGGTTTTCTATTTAATATATTTTAAATTGTAATTAATTTCTGTGATTTCTAAGCTGATTTTTATTTTATTTATTTTTTTTACTCTAGTCTTCAGTGTCACATTGCTTTTATAGTTAAAATTTACAGTCATATGAATTTTAATTTCAATTAATTTTTAATTCCACTTTCTTCCATTCAAATTGGAATTCTGCATCTTTTAGTTTAAATTAAATTCAAAGTCAGGAATTTAATAGGCATTCTCAGCTGCCTTTTTGTCTACATAGGGCAGCTACATTCTAAGTCTGCATCTTCACTGAAATGGAACCTCATAAATGAGTTCTGAAATGCTGTAAATACTGTAGATAATGAATCAGACAAATACAGTGCAACAGTCAAGGTCCATAAGTAAAAATACTATTAATTTTCTCCATAGAGAAATTGATTTTTAATGATAACTTAAAAAAAACAGACCTGTTTTTAATTGAAGGTATATGCCTTTTAAGCCATTATTTCAAATTATTTATTTATTACAAAAAAAAAAAAATTGTGTTTATCATTGTAATTGTTGGTGAAAAACAGCCCATGCTGCTGTGAAGAAAATTCCACCAATCAGAGAGTTGGGGTGAGCAAATCTTGTGGGTTTGGTTCATGGCTTATAATACTTTAATAAAGACTTTTTAAAATCCCTATGGGAAAAGTAAATGGAAAAAATACTTCTGGAACCAACATCGCAGAAAAAGTGGGTGGTAACTGTTCCACTCTATAGCGCTCCTCAAATGAAGAACACATGAGAGTGATATAGACAATTGATTTCAATAGGGTTTAGCATTGGAGAATGCATTTTGGCATTGCTTTCTTTGCAAAGGATATATGCAATGCTGCCTACATAGACAGTTCACAAGTTTTAGGACAGCTTATACATTTCTTCTTTTCTCAGACTTCAGGATGAGAACAACAGTATCACACCCCGGCTGTTTGAGTGCTCCAACCAGACGGGTCGCTTTATAGCGACAGAGATTACAAACTTTAACCAAGATGATTTGGATGAGGACGACGTGATGTTGCTGGACATCTGGGATCAGGTGAATGTCAGCGTGGTTTTCTCTCTTCACAATTGTTCATATTCTTTCCAGACAACTATAAATCACAGCACAAATATGTTCTGTCAGGTGTACCTGTGGATCGGCAAAGGTGCCAATGACAAGGAGAAGCATGAAGCAGTGGTTACAGCACAGGAATATCTGAAGTCCCATCCTGCAGGGCGTGATCTGGATACACCTATCCTAGTGGTGAAGCAAGGGTTTGAGCCGCCCACTTTTACAGGCTGGTTCCACGCCTGGGACCCACAAAAGTGGAGTGTAAGTAGATGACGGGAGTTTCAGCATGACAATGTACTTCACAAGCGTACGGCACAGGTGATGAATATATTTTATTCTCTTTTAGGGTGGGAAATCCTACGACCAGCTTAAAGCAGAGCTTGGCACTGCAACTGATCTCATTGAAATTACTGTGGTAGGTTATTCATTCTTCAAATGGTAGCATTTCACTAGCAATATCAAGGTCATGAGTTCAGTTACTTAGGGGATGCATGAACTGATAAAATGTACAGTATAACTTGAATGCTTTTTGTGCAAAAAGCACCTTCTAAATGCATAAATGTACAGCAGCAAGTGAAAGTGAAAAATGGTTTAACACCTTGTTCACAGGATCTGACCAAACCAACCTCAAACCAAACCAACTCAAGTAACTCAACTCAAGGGGGTAACTTACCCCGGCCTGTCACAGAAACCTTCCCTCCAGAGAAGCTGGTGAACGTTCAGACAGAAGACCTGCCTGATGGAGTCGACCCCACAAGAAAAGAGGTAAACTCTCGATCTACAGACATCTTCCTTACACAAATCTCACATACACAATTCCATAATGCAATGAAACATTCCTCAAAACAATTAAATTTGTAACATTTTATTTTTAATTTTTTTGAGAATAAAAAACAAATCAATTTATATTTTCATTTATATTTGTTGTATATATATATATATATATATATATATATATATATATATATATATATTAAATGCAAAAAAATCCTAAAATAGGAAACATTTAAAAAATAAGAAATATCTTTTAAAGAAGGTAAAGCTTATTTTTTAGGACTTTTTAGGATTTTTGGATTGTGGCATTATTTTCATGACAATTAAGCTTATTAATGGTGATGAATGCAACAAATCCTATTCTCCTTTTACTTGTTATTATTATCATCAATATTAATTATACATTATGTTAGTATATGCCTTCAAATTTTCTGATTTAAATAGTAATATTACAATAAAAAAAAAAAAAAAATTAATAGCACACTTTAATTTTCTTTCTTTGATTTTCGAGTGAAATGTGACCTGAACATGTTTTTGTGATATTCATCCATTGATAAAACTAATACATACCTCTATCATCTATGCAGGACTATCTCTCAAACGACGACTTTAACCTGATCATGGGGATTTCTCGGATTGATTTCTATTCTCTGCCGTCCTGGAAGCAGCTGAACTTGAAGAAAGAAAAGGGCCTGTTTTAGGATGGGCACAAATACATTTCTGTTCTACGAAACAGACTTCCTCTCAAGCTAAACTGTTTGAATGCTAGTGGTGCAATGTAAAAACAGTACACTACAGTCAGGATCATTTCCTTTTAGAGTTTTTGGATTTACATGTTTACATGTTTAATTACTTTATTTAAATGTGTTGTTTTGCACATGCAAATTGATTTATCTGAAATTGACATATGTCATAAAGCAGAATTAATTACTTTATGAGTATAATTTTTTAACAGAAAATATAGATGATACAGGAAAATTAAGTTTGCAGATCTGTCTTTTTTACACAGGGGTTCGTATTAAAGCTGCATGGTAAACTTCCAATGTAATATTTTCTTAATGCATCTCAAGGGGAAACCTTCAAGCACTGAATAAAAGCTGCTTTACACTTAAGTGGCTTAAGCACTACAATAAATTTTAATATATTTCAAGAAAGATAAAAGTTTTATGTGAGGTTAATCATGTATACTGAGTATTAATTATAAAAGACACTTGGAGCCTTCTGTATACTGTCTGATGTGTAATTTCCATTGGTATTAATCATTTACTGCATACAAAAGGCACACCACCTGTCTAATGCAAAAGTCAATAAACAGGAAAAGACTCATTGTAATGGAAAATCTTTTGTTGCCTCTTTGCTGATGCAAATATTATACATTAACTTATGCACAAATTCAATATGGTATTGTAAAACTTTTTTTGTGGCCCTAAGCAAAGCATTTACATCTCAATCTAACAAAACAGCACTTGTTACAGTTGTTACAAAAACAGTTTTCATTTTAAAACAGCATAGAGATCAAAGTTTGAGAATGATAGTCAAATAAGGGCAGCCTACTAGTTACTTGGGAACGGTATCAGATGTTCAAGTGTACCACCATCCTAGCTGGGAGGAGAAAATGCCATTTAAACCAGTCTAGACTAGTTTGCTCACTTTGCTGGTCTCCAAAATTTCTCTAAAAGCACCAAACCAGACCAGCCTGCCTGGGAGACCAACAAACCAGCTTAGGCTTGTTTAAACTGATCTTTCAGCAGGGATAGTAGTTAGCAAAAAAAATAAATAAAATAAAATAAAAATAAATAAATAATAATAATAATAATAATAATAAAGTTAATCTGGGACATGACAAACTTTGAAAAACAGACTTTTAACAGGTAGAATTACCTCAGACACATGTACAGAGAAACAATGGTTACGAATGAATAAATATATGAATATATGAGTTATAAATAACTACATTCGTGAGAAACTGCAAATACCAACCTTGAGGTGGTTGTAGCAAACTTTAGATGGCGTTCACGAGGAAAGGAAAGGAGATGAGTGGTTTCCTGGTTTGTGGTGTCCTGTGTGTTTGGTGTATTATTGTCTTAATTTGTCGTTTTCGTGGGGTTTTTTTTCTATTTGGAGGTGTTAGTTTAGAGGTTTTCGAAGTATATATAAACAGTTCATGAAGTTCGGATGAAATCACCTTTACTTCAGCAGCACGCACAGGTGACCAAATAGAGGTTACTAACGCCATCTTACGCCTTCAGTATGTGGTTCACTAAAACATTTCTGTTGTTATCTGTATTTTAAACAGAAATTATGCTTGTTAAAAAGTCTTTGTCTTTTGTTTGTACGTTTGGAGTTTCCATTAACCCTTGTGCAACCTTTTGGACATTTTTGTCCTTTTCAGTTTTTTGTTTTTTTTTATCATTTTGCCTGTGTTATTGCCAGATACATAAATTTTGGCACAGATGTGTATTTTTATTGGAATTTTACTATTTCACTTCCATTTTCTTTATTAAATCTGTTTTGTACTAGGTATACAAAATTGTTCCTCTCAGCACCTTTTGGACAAAAATGTCCCCATTGAAACCCATTAAAACTGATATTTTTAATCGCAGTGCAGTTTAACTGTAAAATGATGCAGTTTTTGTTAATAGGCTTTCATTCTGTCAGCAAAGTTTTAAAATTTTATTTTTTTACTATTTTTTTACCAGATGGTGCCATTTTTTCAGGTTTGGCCTATAAAGCAAATACTCGCTTTATTCCTGTTTTCTGCTTCCGCATATTATAGAGCTAATTGGATAAATAATGCAGCTATAATTGTGTGGGTGTGTTGGTATGGATGTCAGAGTGTGGTTTGTATGTGTGTCATAAAAAAATGTGTGTGTGTGCATGTGTGTTCTTGTAAAATTTGAGAGATAGAAACTCTACTGTAAATCATAAATCCAACCACTGTGTGCACCAGCAGACGTTTGCTGGCATCTAATGGAGAAAATTTGGTACTGCACCCAAACAAAATCTTACTGAAAGCTCATTTTTTGAGATATCAACCTCAAATTTGGAACACAACTTGATTAGATTTATGGCTTTGATTTTCTAGCAGGTTTAGAGTTCAACATGTTTCATAAAATATATATTTTATATAAAATATTGTTCATAAATCATTTTCATAAACTTAAACCTCTATAACTTTTTTTGGTTTCACTTTTTAAACTTTTTTTACTTCAACAATAATCTGCCATGGGTCTTCTTTAAAATGAGACCCCACTTAACTCAATGCTCCCAAGCTTCACATTTTTATGACAGTTTTTTGACATGGACATTTTTGTCCATTATGGAGCTATGTGTAACTTTTTTAAATTGATGCACAAGGGTGAAAAAACAGATTCCTGTGGCAGATTTGCACATGTGACAAATCTCAAACAGGTAGCCTACTCTTAGTATGCTAATTGTTTTCCCATTCATAAAGGATTTAGTAAACACTTGCAGCGAATTTAGGCTACGTCACATACATAAAAATACATTTAAAAAGACAGAAATGTGAATAATATTTTATATGAGTATATATTTTATTTTATTTTTAATTTTAATAATTTAATAATAGTTTTGTGTTTTGTTTGGGGACCAAGTGCCTTTTTATTTTTAATGTGTTTTAATATATATATATATATATATATATATATATATATATATATATATATATATATATATATATATATATATATATATATATTTCTAAACAGACATTTATTTTGTAGTTCAGTTTGTAAGAAATATTACAGTCGCTGTCTTCACACACATGTCACTACGAAGCAGAAGTATAAAAACTTCCTTGTTTCGTTTGGTAGCAAAACGAAATCATCATGCAGCCTTATAAATGCAAACGAGAGAACGTCATGCTGTGTTTCTGTTGCTCATGAAAATGTTTTTGAAACGTCTGTGTATTTATTGCATTTAATTCATTCTCCGTGATAGAGTATGCAAACACAGCGCGAGCGTCTCTACCGGGAACCGAATCGTCCGACCTGAGGTCTCCGCTTTCAGTTTAACTCTCGCCGGCCGGTCTCCGCATAAACTCGAACACGCCTAATATCTTAATCTGCCATTGGATGTACCGTGACCGTCTGATTACGTAAATACTGATATATTGTATGGACTACAAAGGTCAGGTTTTACAGGTTGCTAAGCACCGGCACATAAAGGAGCCTCTTTTAGTGCATAGTGCGCTACTCATCACCTGTGCACGTTTTTGTGCGAGAAGTCGCTATTTGTTCTTACAACTGCATTTATACATTTTCAGCTTTTCAATCTCTAAACATCTCAACAAAGTAGCAAGAATGAGCTGTTGTTCTGGTCGAGAAGATGCTAAAGTTGTAATTGTAGGTTCAGGTTTTGCAGGGTTGGCAGCTGCAGCCACGCTGGTGAAGGCAGGATTTGAAAATGTCCTGGTTCTTGAGGCGAAGGAAAGAGTTGGAGGTCGAGTGCACACCACTAAACCCTTCACCGAGAACATCATTGAAGTTGGAGCAAACTGGATCCACGGACAGAAAGGAAACCCCCTGTACAAGACTGCAACAGAGGAGAACCTGCTATGCGAGGGACCTTCTGCATCCAAAAACATGTGCCTGCCCCGTTCTGTAACTCCTCGAGATTACTTTTTCAAAGAAGACAGGAAGCAGGTCTCCACAAAGCTTGTAGATCAGGTGTGTTCGCACTTCAGCAAGCTCACCGACAAAGCTTTTGATGATGAACTCAACCACAAGCACAGGAAACTAAGTCTGGGTGCTTATCTGGACGATGCCTTTGATGAATCTCCTCTAGCGGCGACAGAAGACGGCCAGCAGGTTTTTGAATGGTGCAAGAGGATTGAATGCACAGACGAGGCTTGCTCTAGCCTCTATGAGGTGTCTGCATCTCAGATTAGCTATTACACTGCTTTAGAGGGAGGATTTTTTAACACTTTGGGACCCGGTGGCTATCAAGCAATCTTAGATGTCCTCCTGAGAGATCTACATTCAGGAACAATCCAGTGCAGTGCACCTGTCAAGAGCATCCGATGGGATTTGGTCAGAAAAGGCCATTGTGAAGACCAAAGGTATCCTGTTGAGGTCGTTTGTGAAAATGGACAGAGCTTTGAGGCAGACCATGTGATTGTCACCGTTTCTCTCGGGGTTCTCAAAGACAAAGCCTCAACCATGTTCGAACCGCCCTTACCACAAACAAAGCTGTCTGCGATTGAAAATCTCGGCTTTGGGATAGTAGACAAAATCTTCCTGTTTTTTGAGAAGAGCTTCTGGCCGGACGACTGTGCCGGGGTGCAGGTGGTGTGGAAAGAGGGGCCTGAAGATAAAGATGTTTATGAGTCTCAGTCTGAAGGAGAAGCCTGGAAGAAGACGTGGTTCAAGAAGATCACTGGTTTTGATACAGTGGCCCGTCATCCCACGGCTCTGTGTGGCTGGATCACAGGTAGAGAAGCGCTGTATATGGAGAATCTTCAGGACAGTGAAATAGGAGATACCTGTATAAGGTATGGTAACATAAATGATGAAATGTATGACATACAATCATTTTCCCATGTTGCAATCAAAATTATTCACCCCCTTGACCTGTAAGGCATTCTGCTTTAGTGTACAAAATTTATGAAAACAATTCAACCAAGGCATGTGTAAACTTTTATAGAAAGGTGTTCACAATATTTTATATTATTATAGGGGTTAATATCGTTTAAATAAACTACAGTGGAAAAAAAAACTATTGCATGCAACTATCTTTTATCATTTCATTGTCAGTGTAATATACGGTGTGTTCTGGCATGTCATACTTCCAAAAAAAATGGCAGCTCATGGGAGACTGTTTAGCAGGAGCATCTGTACCCGTACCCCAATTAGCCCAATTATTTGGTGTTTAAAGAACAACAGTCTTTACAATTATGACTGCATATAAAAATAATGACATGACTTCACCAGCGAAGAAGAATAGTGGGCGAAAACCAAACATGAATAATAGGGAGGGCTGTGTCGAAGGATTGTGGGAAACAACTAAGGATTGTGTCGTAACAACACTGAAAAGTGACCAAGTTACCGAAAATGCCCATATTCACATTGAATAGTTTCTACAAAAACCAACCAGAGAGAACTTCACACAGCCAACATCAATGAAAGGGCTAACTGCTAAAAATTAAATTAACTGCTAAATGCGAAAATATGATCATAAAAAACTTGAAGAGTTGGATCACCAAGATGAACTTTAAAATCTGCCCTGACTTAAATATTATCAAACCACTGGGGGCAGTTTTGGAGAGAAGATTGAGAAGCATGTGTTGGATTGTGTTGGCCAAAATAAATCGATAAATGGCAGTAAAAATCTGAAAATGTTGACAAATTCTGTTTATGTCTTTGAAGGCTCCTCAGGTCTTTCACAGGCTGGTCAGTGCCAGAGGTCTCAAAGACGCTGATCTCCAGATGGGGTTCTGATTCTCACGTCCGTGGCTCCTACACATTTATTCCTGATGGTGTTGATGGAGTGAAAGCACACAAGGCATTAGCGTCACCTCTTCCTCCTAAAGATAAATGCAGAGGGAGGAAGGTAACCTCCTAATAACTTTAAATATTTATATACATTTAATTTGTACATATAATACATTTAACTTATTTTATAGCTTCCAAGGCAACATTTCAAAATTTTCATTTGAAGGGATAGTTCACCCAAAAATTAAAATTCTGTCATAATTAATCACCCTCATGTCATTCCAAACCCGTAAGACCTTTAGTTAGTTCATCTTCGGAACACAAATTAAGATATTTTTGATGAAATCTGAGAGCTTTCTGACCCTGCATAGACAGCAACGCAACTGAAACGTTTTATGGCTCAGAAAGGTTGTAAGGACATTTTTAAAATAGTCCATGTGACATCAGTGGTTAAACCGTCATTTTATGAAGCCACGAGAATACATTTTTGTGCACAAAGAAACAAAAATAATGACTTTATTTAACGATTCTTCTCCACATCACCAGCCGCTGCCATTCATGAAAGCACCACGACGCATGCGCTTGGTGCTGCTGATGTAGAACACGCATGCGCTGCGCCTTGTTTACAAGCAGAGGAATGCACACGCATATGTCATGGTGCTTTAATTAATAAATGGCGGCGGACGGTGATACGGAAGAGAAGAAATTGTTAAATAAAGTCGTTATTTTTGTTTTCTTTGTGCACAAAAATAATTCTTGTAGCTTCAAAATTACGGTTGAAGCACTGATGTCACATGGACTATTTTAATGGTGTCCTTACTACCTTTCTGGGCCTTGACTGTGTTAGTTCCCTTGCTGTTTATGGCGGGTTAGAAAGCTCTCCGATTTAATCAAAAGTATCTTAATTTTTGTTCTGAAGATGAATGAAGGTCTTACGGGTTTGGAACAACATGAGGGTGACTAATTACTGACATAATTTTCTTTTTTTGGGTGAACTATCCCTTTAAGTTTTTCTTTTAACTTTTGTATTTTTTTTTTTTTTTACATATTCTGATGTAAATTGCATTAGTGAAAAAGGCAATTACCAGATTACATTTTACAAAATCAAGCAGTGATGAAGTTAATAACAACATGATTTTCTTTCTCTTTGTTTCTGAAGTACCTTCAGGTGTTGTTTGCTGGTGAAGCTACACATGTGAACTTCTACACCACGACCCATGGAGCGTATCTCACAGGGGTCAGAGAAGCAGAAAGACTCATAAGCTATTACTCTGATTGAGCATAAAGTCCCAAAGAGAGAACAACATATACTTTGGTTTCATAAAGATAGCATTTTTTGAATGTGTAACATTACATAGATTTCCTCTCACACCCTAGTCTTGCACAAGTTTGGTGTTTAAACAACCCATAGGTAGTTTACAGCTGCCTGGCAAACATCAACTGTGAGTGTTTACATCCATCTGGTCAAGGTACCATGTATATCTCTGTACTGTTAACTGTTAAACATCTCTGTGTTGTATGTGTAGTACTGATGGAAAAATATTCTTTCACAATCTTCAAGCAAGGTTAAATAATATTTTCTAAAAATAGAAGATGATTCATTGAAGTAAATGAGTGGTTCTTAATCTGTAATATGCATACAGTGCCCTCAGGTGATATGTAGCATGACACATGACAATTTAATATTGAACAACATAAAATGTAAAGAACTTCTGATTTTGTTCGTTGTGTAATGACACAGTGCCTTGATTTAAATTAATTGTTTATCTGGGAATATCTGTATTTATTAATTTAAATGAATAAACTACTGCCAATCAGGACATTCTTTCCCATTCCTTATTATTACTATTTTCCAATTTTTATTATTGTTTAGAATAATGAAAAAGCCATCAAAACTATGAAATAACATATATAGGCTTGTTTAAGCTGTTCTTTCAGCAGGGATAGTAGTTAACAATTTAATCTGAGATGTGACAAACTTGAATAGTCTTTGAAAAACAGATTTAAACAGGTAGAATTACCTCAGACACCTCGAAGTACAACAGAACAATGTTAACGAATAGATTCTAACTAAATATATGAATATGTCTAATATATGAGTCATAAACATCTATATTCGTGAGAAACAGTGCAAATACCAACCTTTGGGGCGCTGTAATGGCTGCAGTAAACTTTAGATGGCATTCAGAGGCTTTCAAAGTATATAGTAATCTCATAAACAGAAGTTCGGGCTGAATTACCTTTACGCACAGGTGACCAAAGGAAAAAAAAAAAATAGTTAACTAGCGCCATCTTACGCCATCAGCTCACAAAATATTTTTGTTATCTGTATTTTACGCAGAAAAAAATTCTTTCTTTATACTCATCAAAACATCTAGCATGTAGTGTCTTTTAAAAAATTACGTTTGGAGTATTCTATTAAAAAGCAGATTCCTGTATTTGCAAATGCCACAAATCTCTGACAAGATACTCGTTTGTTCTCTCATTAATGAAAGCTTAAATGAATACAGCGAATGAACGTTACATAAAAATAAGACAGAAAACTAAGTATTCCCTTATGAAAATTAACCATTGCTATAAAAAAAAAAAAAAAAACATGATTATAGTTATACCATGGCAATCAATACGGTTAATACACCTTTACTAGAATTAAACCATGGCTAATTTTCATAAGGGTTATTTTATAGGGGTATATATTTTATTTATTCACTTATTTATGTATTTAGCTTAATATTTAGTTAGTTTGGTTCTTTTTTTTTTAAATTTATTTAGGCCTAGTTTTAATGTGTGTTTAATTTTTTCCTAAACATACATTTAGCTTGAAGTTATTATATAATAAATATATATAAAATATTAACGTCCCTGTTTTCACACTGTCACTACTATGGAAACAGTAATGTGTGTTCCTTAATGTAGTTTCATTGGATAGCAAAACATTTTATCATTATGCAGCCTTAAAAGTGCAAATGAGAGAACGTCATGCTGCTTGGGCTACTATAGAATGTATAATTTTAATCTGCCATTGGACGTCCCATGACCACCTGATTGTGCAAATAATGATATATTGTATAGACTACAAAGGTCAGGTTTTACAGGTTTATAAGCATGGGTACATAAAGGAGCCACTTTTAAGGCACAGTGCGTTACTTTCATATCTCCTGTGCAAGTTTCTATGTGAGAGTTGCTATTTGTTCTTACAACTACATTTTTACATTTTCAGCTTTTCTCTCTAAACAGATCAACTAAGCAGCAAAAATGAGCTGTTGTTCTGGTCGAGAAGATGCTAAAGTTGTAATTGTAGGTTCAGGTTTTGCAGGGTTGGCAGCTGCAGCCTCGCTGGTGAAGGCAGGATTTGAAAATGTCCTGGTTCTTGAGGCGAAGGAAAGAATTGGAGGTCGAGTGCACACCACTAAACCCTTCACCGAGAACGTCATTGAAGTTGGAGCAAACTGGATCCACGGACAGAAAGGAAACCCCCTGTACAAGTTTGCGAAAGAGGAGAACCTGCTATCTGAGGGACCTTCTGCATCCAAAAACATGCGCCTGCCTCGTTCTGTAACCCCTCAAGATTACTTTTTCAAAGAAGATGGGAAGCAGGTCTCCAAAACAGTTGTAGATCAGGTGCGTTCAGACTTCAGCAAGCTCACCGACGAAGCTTATGATGATGAACTTAGGCGCAAGCACAGGAAACTAAGTCTGGGTGCTTATCTGGATGATGCCTTTGATGAATCTCCTCTAGCGGCGACAGAAGATGGCCAGCAGGTTTTTGAATGGTGCAAGAGGATTGAATGCACAGACGAGGCTTGCTCTAGCCTCTATGAGTTGTCTGCATCTCAGATGAGCAATTACATTGATTTAGAGGGAGAATTTTTTAACACTTTGGGACCCGGTGGCTATCAAGCAATCTTAGATGTCCTCCTGAGAGATCTACCTTCAGGAACTGTCCAGTGCAGTGCACCTGTCAAGATCATCCGATGGGATTTGGTCAGAAAAGGCCATTGTGATGACCAAAGGTATCCTGTTCAGGTCGTTTGTGAAAATGGACAAAGCTTTGAGGCAGACCATGTGATTGTCACCGTTTCTCTCGGGGTTCTCAAAGACAAAGTCTCAACCATGTTCGAACCGCCCTTACCGAAAAAAAAGCTGTCTGCGATTGAAAATCTCAGCTTTGGGATAGTAGACAAAATCTTCCTGTTTTTTGAGAAGAGCTTCTGGCCGGACGACTGTGCCGGGGTGCAGGTGGTGTGGAAAGAGGGGCCTGAAGATAAAGATGTTTATGAGTCTCAGTCTGAAGGAGAAGCCTGGAAGAAGACGTGGTTCAAGAAGATCACTGGTTTTGATACAGTGGCCCGTCATCCCACGGCTCTGTGTGGCTGGATCACAGGTAGAGAAGCACTGTTTATGGAGAATCTTCAGGACAGTGAAATCAGAGACACCTGTTTGAGGTATGGTATCATAAATTAATGTACATGGTGAGATGTAAATATATAAACAATTCAAGACATGGGATCTATTCCAATAAGGCTGGAAGCTGTATTAAAGACAAATAGTGCCAAAATTCCTTGATAAACAAAAATTGGCTATTTGTTTGCATTATTTTGTCAAACCTCTGTATATGTATATATACACACACACAGTTTAACTCTGTTTATGTCTTTGAAGGCTGCTCAGGTCTTTCACAGGCTGGTCAGTGCCAGAGGTCTCAAAGACGCTGATCTCTAGATGGGGTTCTGATTCTGACGTCCGTGGCTCCTACACATTTATTCCTGATGGTGTTGATGGAGTGAAAGCACACAAGGCATTAGCGTCACCTCTTCCTCCTAAAGATAAATGCAGAGGGAGGAAGGTAACCTTGTAATAACTTGTACAAGTGTTTGATTATTTATATTATATACATACCAGTACATTTAATTTTTTATCTATATAGTACAAAATATAGTAGAATTTGATATCTATTTAGTTTTCTCGCTGATGATTATTACAAGAAACAGCTATATATCAGCCAGCGTTATTTTACATTTACATTTAGTCATTTAGCAGACGCTTTTATCCAAAGCGACTTACAAATGAAATCATTCTAATATGCTGATTTGCTGCTCAAGAAACATTTCTGATTATTATCAATGTTGAAAACAGTTGTGCTGCCCAATATTTTTGTGGAAACCGTGATACATTTTATTTTTCAGGATTCACAGATGAATAGAAACAGCATTTATTTGAAATATAAATATTTTTCAACAATATAAATGTCACTTTTTAATCAATTTAATCCACCCATGCTGATTTAAAATAATTTATTTTTTAAATCTTACCTCAAACATTTAACCAGTAGCACTGTATATGTGTATATTTTAGTATTATTTTATTTTTCTGTATAATTATTTAGTAATATTTTCTTTTATGTAGCTATATATTCTATTTAGCTTTATTGTTGTTATGTAAGTTTGAATAATTTTAGTACTTCAACTGATTTTATAGCGGTATTTCTAATTTTCATTTAAGTTTTTCTTTTAACTTTTTCAATTTATTTTATTTTATATACCCACATATTCTGATGTAACTTGCAATAGTGAAAAAGATACAGTAATTACCAGATTGCATTTAACAAATATAAGCAGTGATGAAGTTAATAACAACATGATTTTCTTTCTCTTTGTTTCTGAAGTACCTTCAGGTGTTGTTTGCTGGTGAAGCTACACATGTGAACTTCTACACCACGACCCATGGAGCGTATCTCACAGGGGTCAGAGAAGCAGAACGACTCATAAGCTATTACTCTGATTGAGCATAAAGTCCCAAAGAGAGAACAACATATACTTTGGTTTCATAAAGATAGCATTTTATGAATTTCACATTTTCACTTGCTCTCACACCCTAGTCTTAGACAAGTTTAGTGTTTAAACAACCCATAGGTAGTTTACAGCTGCCTGTCAAACATCATTAGCTGTAAGTGTTTACATCCAGCTGGTCATGGTACCATACATATATCTATCCTGTTAATTGTTAAACATCTCTGTGTTGTACGTGTAGTACTAATGGAGAAATATTCTTTCCCAATCTCCAATCAATGTTAAATAAAAAAATTAATATGATTGCATTCATTGACGTAAATGAATTAAATTAAGTAAATGGGTGGTTATTAAGTGGTATGCATACAGTGCCTTCAGGGATTATTCAGCATGATCTATGACAATTTAATACTGATCAACATAAAATGGAAACAACTTTTGATTTTGTTTGCAATTGTTTGCAATGACAGCGTCTTGATTTAAATGAGCAGTTTATCTGGGAATATCTTTATTTGATCATTTCAATGAATAAACTACAGACAATCAAATGTCATTCCTGAGTATTACTGTTTTCCTTATTTATTGTTATTTAGAATAACAGAAAAGACATAAAAACTATATGGAATAACATATGGGGATTGGGGAATGAATATGCAATGACCAGAGGTGGACAGTGACTAAGTACATTTACTTGAGTATTGTACTTACGTACACCTTTTGAGTATCTGTACTTTACTTGAGTATTATTTTTTCTGGAAACTTATGACTTTAACTTCACTACATTTGAAAGACAAATATTGTACTTTTCACTCCACTAAATTTCTATCAAGGTCCTCGAAGTAGAAAGTCGTTACTATGTAGCAGATTTTAAAGTCAGTGGGTGATTTTTTTTCTTCTCCAAAACGTGACTTTCTTTTTTTCAGACAGTTTATCAGTAATCACTCTTGTAGGGCTACATGAAGTGATTTCTCAGCATTTTTGTGAACACTGACCAGTTGCAAATGTGATATTTATTTACAACAATTCAATAATAAGTTAATATTGTGGTATATATTAGACACAATATTGTCTGATTTTGCTAAATTGTGTATGTGAAAATATCAATATTACCTATAAAGCCACAGAAGAACTGTTGTGCGTCTCCTAATAAAACACAATAGGTGTTGGACTTGAAGCAGCAGTGCACAGACCGTTCTGTGTGTGACATCAAAGTACAGCAAGAGCGATCAAACAGCAGGTTTGATTTTTTTTTCTTCCTTATCACTCTGCATTTACAGCAATTTCACTGTCCACTCTGTTCAAATGTGGATGAATGGCTACACATAGAAGTGTGCACACACTGTCAGAGCTGTGTGGGATCACTACCATCCTGCTTTTGTGAGGGTGGGTAGGGGTGTTAAATAATATTCCCCCTCCCCATAGGTTTTTAACATTCTAAAAGCTCTTTATTCCAAAGATACTACAAGCTAGTCAGTGTATTCAGTAGGTGTAATGTATTGTAAGTTGCTTCAGAGATATTGCAAGTATACGTACAACAATAATAAAACATTGACATAAAAAAAGGACATTTATTTTTGGTACTTAAGTACTTTTAAAAGCAAGTACTTCTGTACTTTTACTTAAGTAAAACTCTGTCTTTACAACTTTTACTTGTAATGGAGTAATATTTGACCAGCAGTATCTGTACTTTCACTCAAATAATGGAGTTGTGTACAGGTGTATCTCAATAAATTAGAATGTCGTGGAAAAGTTCATTTATTTCAGTAATTCAACTCAGATTGTGAAACTCGTGTATTAAATAAATTCAGTGCACACAGACTGAAGTAGTTTAAGTCTTTGGTTCTTTTAATTGTGATGATTTTGGCTCACATTTAACAAAAACCCACCAATTCACTATCTCAACAAATTAGAATACTTCATAAGACCAATAATAAAAAAAAATAAAAAAACATTTTTAGTGAATTGTTGGCCTTCTGGAAAGTATGTTCATTTACTGTATATCTACTCAATACTTGTTAGGGGCTCCTTTTGCTTTAATTACTGCCTCAATTCGGCGTGGCATGGAGGTGATCAGTTTTGTGGCACTGCTGAGGTGGTATGGAAGCCCAGGTTTCTTTGACAGTGGCCTTCAGCTCATCTGCATTTTTGGTCTCTTGTTTCTCATTTTCCTCTTGACAATACCCCATAGATTCTCTATGGGGTTCAGGTCTGGTGAGTTTGCTGGCCAGTCAAGCACACCAACACCATGGTCATTTAACCAACTTTTGGTGCTTTTGGCAGTGTGGGCAGGTGCCAAATCCTGCTGGAAAATGAAATCAGCATCTTTAAAAAGCTGGTCAGCAGAAGGAAGCATGAAGTGCTCCAAAATTTCTTGGTAAACGGGTGCAGTGACTTTGGTTTTCAAAAAACACAATGGACCAACACCAGCAGATGACATTGCACCCCAAATCATCACAGACTGTGGAAACTTAACACTGGACTTCAAGCAACTTGGGCTATGAGCTTCTCCACCCTTCCTCCAGACTCTAGGACCTTGGTTTCCAAATGAAATACAAAACTTGCTCTCATCTGAAAAGAGGACTTTGGACCACTGGGCAACAGTCCAGTTCTTCTTCTCCTTAGCCCAGGTAAGACGCCTCTGACGTTGTCTGTGGTTCAGGAGTGGCTTAACAAGAGGAATATGACAACTGTAGCCAAATTTCTTGACACGTCTGTGTGTGGTGGCTCTTGATCCCTTGACCCCAGCCTCAGTCCATTCCTTGTGAAGTTCACCAAATTCTTGAATCGATTCTGCTTGACAATCCTCATAAGGCTGTGGTTCTCTCGGTTGGTTGTGCATCTTTTTCTTCCACACTTTTTCCTTCCACTCAACTTTCTGTTAACATGCTTGGATACAGCACTCTGTGAACAGCCAGCTTCTTTGGCAATGAATGTTTGTGGCTTACCCTCCTTGTGAAGGGTGTCAATGATTGTCTTCTGGACAACTGTCAGATCGGCAGTCTTCCCCATGATTGTGTAGCCTAGTGAACCAAACTGAGAGACCATTTTGAAGGCTCAGGAAACCTTTGCAGGTGTTTTGAGTTGATTAGCTGATTGGCATGTCACCATATTCTAATTTGTTGAGATAGTGAATTGGTGGGTTTTTGTTAAATATGAGCCAAAATAATCACAGTTAAAAGAACCAAAGATTTAATCTACTTCAGTCTGTGTGCATTGAATTTATTTAATACACGAGTTTCACAATTTGAGTTGAATTACTGAAATTAACTTTTCCACGACATTCTAATTTATTGAGATGCACCTGTACTTTGTCTGCATCTGGCAACGACCAATGAAAATGAAACAAATTAAAGCTCTTATATTTGAGCTTCTTTGTCATGTTAGTTGCATTTAATAGATTGCACTTTTAATAAAATAAAATGTGTTTTTATGCATGTTGAGATTTCCTTGCATTTACACCGTTCTAACCAGCAGGTGTCACCAGTAGCGCTTCGAAACAGTGGATCATTTTGCGTAGCAACTGATTCAGTTGATTCAAATTATAGTCTTGTAACTAAATGTATACATACACACAATTTATATTTTCCAACAACGTGCATTTAAACACAAAACATTTAGATTAAAAAGTAAAGCTCACGAGAAATAAATGCAGTTATATTGAGCACTCTTATTTTGAAAAATCCCATACTTCCGGGAGTTTGTTATTCTTTCTTCCGCTCGCTTCACGCTGCTGCAGACACACCGGTGATCCGGGAATAAGATTATGAATCAGGAGAGAACTGGAGGAGTAATACACAACATTTAACAGAAGGTGAGACACTGTATCCTAATAAATGTGCTAATGTTACATACATTTATCTCTGTGAAGCACTTGTGGATTTCGATCAAAAGTTTTTGACTGGAATGCAGTAGTTAGCCGGATGATCCCGTGTTCATGTAACATTCACAAAACAAAATTTAAAATTGATTCAAATAATTTAGGTTTGCATCCAAATGTAAACTGAGCTGTTATACTAAACTGACGAGTCTTGTACTAGTTTGCAGTTTTAGCTTTGCACAACTAACCCGAGCTGATCTCTATAGCACTCATTCATACCTTGCGCAGAAGGTATTATTTTTGTAATCTGTGTTTTATGTATTTGTATATTCATGAGAAATAAATACGTGTATTATATATGTAAAATACGTTTACTAGTGTAATTTATCTAGTATACGTTACTAAAACGTCTAGGTGATTGTACTGTTTGTTGAGTTGCCTTTATACTGTGTTATATATTGTAGTTACAGTGATAAGAGTCATAATGAGAATACAAGAATAATGCTGATTATTAAAAAACATGAATGATTAGTGATGTGACTTGCATCAAAAGTTGCTCCGCCCTCTGTAAACACCTACGTGTTCATTTCTAATAGCACCCATCTCTTCCCTTTCTTTCACTCTCTTGCAAGGTGTCTTCATTGAGGATGATCATCTCACTCCTGTAAGCAGTTCTCCAACAGTCTTCAACAATGGAGATCTTCCAGAATCATCTGAGAGCTTCTAGGAAGTTGTTTCTGTTTGCTTTCATCGCAGTATGGCTTTTTGTTACCATTTCCTCTGATGAAGATTACTACAAGCTGCTAGGTGTTTCAAGAGAGGCCAGTACTCGTGAGATTCGGCAGGCTTTTAAAAAGCTTGCTCTCACAATGCATCCGGATAAAAACCCGGTGAGTAGCTTTATTATGGCATAGCAGCCAGACATATGTGTGTCTTCCTTCGTTTGTGACGCTCTGAGAACGCTGCGATTGTCTTCTCAGAATGATGAAACGGCCCACGAGAAGTTCTTGAAGATCAATCGGGCCTATGAGGTGCTGAAGGACGAGGACTTGAGGAAGAAATACGACAAGTATGGAGAGAAGGGCCTGCAAGATGAACAGCAAGGAGGAAGATATGAAAGCTGGAACTATTACAGATATGATTTTGGTAATGCACAGTGTTACAGTACAACACAGAATAAGTAGGAAGATATGTCGTACTTGTCTCTATACTGGAGAAAAACCATGCATCTGTGTTTTTCAGGCATTTATGATGATGATCCAGAAATTACTACACTAGACAGAGGAGACTTTGGTAAGTGATAAATCCCCCAGTTTATTTTGGATTTCTATACAAACTGACAAAGCGTTTTGTGTGCTGGATTGAGTCTCACAAACGCATGTTCGGGTCATATTATACCCCAAAATCAAAAGACAAACAAGAAATTATATTTCGCATAAAATAAATTAACATTTTTTTTGCATTGGGACGTAATATCTTTGACTGTTAAGCACATTTTCCTCTAAATTATCAATTTTGCCTTCACCCATTTTTTCAGTTTTCTTTATTGTCATTAGCAATTTTCATTAGATTATCATCATTATAGTAGAGAAACCTTTTACTGTATTACAGAAGCAAAAAAAAAAAAAAGAAGAATTTAGCAAAAATTAAACCGCATAGTAAACATTATATAAACATAATAGTACTTTATAAATAGTTCTATAATGATTCTAATAATAGTTCTAATAATTCTGTAATAGTGTGAAATATAATACTCTGATTTTGATAATAATAATAATTATCTGTAATATTTATACAGATATTTTTGTTACTCAGTGGGAACTGGAGGGGTAAATCTGCTTAATATTTCTAAAAAAAAAAAATAATGCAAAAAATACAAAAAGGCTAAAATACTGTTTCCTTTCTGCAAAATTTATTTTATTAATTTTTTTGTAACATTTGGGGTGAGATATGACCTGAGAATTTCTTGTCAGGTTTCTTTAAACCCACCAATCATGTCTTTTTAGCTGATCTTGTAGAATTCAAATGGAGGCCTAACCTGTTTGTTTTTTCCCCAATGGTGGAGTGTTGTGACACCAGTTTTGTCTTTTTCCACAGATGCAGCTGTAAATTCTGGCGAGGTCTGGTTTGTGAATTTCTATTTCCCACGCTGCTCGCATTGTCACGATCTTGCCCCCACGGTACGTAACTCTGTTTTCTCCTTCTCTTAGTCACCTTTTAGGATTGTTAAAGTTACCGCAGGTTATTTGACTGACGTGTGATGCACTCCACAGTGGCGGGAGTTTGCTAAGGAGATGGATGGTGTGATTCGGATTGGTGCTGTGAACTGCGGTGATAATGGCATGTTGTGCCGTAGTAAAGGCATCAACAGCTACCCCAGCCTCTATGTGTTCAGAGCGGGAATGGTGAGAGCGTTCTGCCTTTATCAGCATATGATACATAATGCATGTTTAATGTCTGTAGTGATTCTAAAATATAAATGTAATCATGCCAACAGAAGCCAGAGAAATACTACGGCGAAAGAACAAAGTCAAGCCTCACCACATTTGCAATGCAGTTTGTGAAGAGCAAAGTGACAGAACTATGGCAAGGTATTCAATTTTGGCATGACCGTTTACATTTTATTTTCTTTAAATCTAGAAATAAAAATTTTTTTCAGAGTTCATGCACCTGCTGACATTACAGCAAAAGATAGCTGCACTTAAAAATAAAATAATGCTAATTAAATAAAAAAAAGAAAAAGAAAAATGGTGTATTTATTAAGGGAAATACTTATCTGTCACTATTTATTAATTTTGTGTTATTTGGTGTAATGATAACTTTATAGATTCTTTTGTAACATTTGTAAATATTATTAGGTGTTTACTAATGATTCATCTCTAAATTCAAAAAATTATTATTGAAGTTTTAGTAATGCAAAATAAAATTGTAACGCATCTATACAAAATAGTAATATAATATAAAATTATAAAGTATTTTATTGTACTGTCTTTGATGAAAATTGTATGTAAAATATTTTAATTTTTAGGGAACATTTTTAATGAGATGGATCGAGCGTTTGCAGAAAGAATTGGCTGGTTGATAACTTTCTGCGCTGACACTGGGGGTGAGACAACTACTGAAGCTTAATGTTAGAAATGCCAACCCATAATCACTCGTTTTATTCTAAAAAGCCTTTTTTTTTTTTTTTTTTTTTACAGATTGTCTGGAACCTCAGACAAGGCGGAAGCTTGCTGGAATGTTGGTAAGCATTAAACTGATCATGTTTCAATAAATTCAATTTCAGTGTCACATGTCTCAAAGCATTTAATAACAGATGTTTTTGTCTTGTGAGCACGAATGAACATTGTAACCTCTCCTCCACTTGTTTCTCTTTACAGGATGGTCTGGTCAATGTAGGATGGATGGATTGCTCCAAACAGGGAGATCTGTGTGACAGCTTTGAGATCACCACTAGCACTACTGCCCTCTTTCCCCCTGGCAGTTCTCTTACTCAGAAAGGCAGCATAATGGTAGGGACCTTATTTATAAATATGCATCCTGTCCAGTTCTTGAAGGAAAAGTTCACCCAAAAATGAAAAATGTACTTACCTTCAGGCCATCCGAGATGTTGATGAGTTTATTTTTTCATCAGAACAGATTTGGAGAAATTTAGTATTACAGCACTTACTCACCAATGGATCCTCTGCAGTGAATGGGTGCCGTCAGAATGAGAGTCCAAACAGCTGATAAAAACAACATAATAATCCACAAGTAATCCACATGGGTCCAGTCCATCAATTAACATCTTGTGAAGTGAAAAGCTGCATGTTTGTGAGAAACAAATCCGTCAAGATGCTGAAAACGCTCATTCTTCAAACTTCAAACCATTGCTTCTGGCTAGTGTCCTCTATCTATAATATTGCTTTATCTAGTCAAAAAGTTGTCTCGTCTGAATCAGGAGAGAAATATGCACAGATCAAGCACCGTTTACAAGCAAAAACAGTTCTAAACAGATATGTCAGTGGATTTTGATGTGAGAGTACAACAGAAGATGGACTTTATCACTGGTGGAAGCTCTGTTATGGATTGTGAACTCGTATTTTGGTCAGAAGCAATGATTTAAATTTAAAATGCCTTAATGGTGTATTTGTTTCTTACAAACACAGCTTTTTTTCACTTCACAAGACATTAATTGATGGATTGATGTGGATTATTTGTGGATTATTGTTTTTATCAGCTGTTTGGACTCATTCTGCTGTCATTCTGACGGCACCCATTCACTTGCAGAGGATCGATTGGTGAGCAAGTGATGCAATATTAATTTTCTCCAAATTTGTTTCAATGAAGAAACAAACTCATGTACATCTTGGATGGCCTCAGGGTGAGTAAATTTTCAGCTACTTTTTGGGAGGGTTGAGCTTTTTTTTTTTTTTTTTAATTGTGCTAATTTAATGGGCTGGTTTTCATTTTGATTTTATCAACCTTGCAGTTTATCCAGAGTTTGGATACTAAAGAAATATATGCACAAGTGTTGCAGCATTTGCCTGACCTGGAGATCCTTACAAAGAGCAGCTTTGAGGTAAGAGTCGAAGTCACTTTATCATGAACATCATATGTTTGCCCTCGTCCTGTACCACACCCAGCACTACCTGCAGTACCACTGTTTACACACTAACTGACATGCTGCATGAAGTATGATTGCGTGGCATAAAATGTCATAAAATTTCTCTTCTGTCATTTCAGCATAAATTGGCTCATCACCGATGGCTCATCAGTTTCTCCTTTGGACATAATGATCTGGCATCACATGAGTATAAAAAACTCAAAGCTGTTTTGAAGGACATACAGGTTCTTTCTTTCTATTTCTTTCTTTCTTTCTTTCTTTCTTTTTCTTTCTTTATTTTTGATGTCCCTGATTTTATTTAATTCACTCAAAATATAAAAGGATTTAATTTACTCACCCTCATGTTGTTCCAAACCTGTAAGCCTGACTTTCAATCATTAAAACACAGGAGAAATTGTCCATAAAGCACCATGTTAAGTAGTTCATATGACTCGTGTGGAATATTGTTTTGAAGCTGTAAGATATAAGATTTAGTTTGTTTCTTACACAGTTTTCTTATGGCTTCAGACAACTTTTGGATTGTCGTATGGACTGCTTTATTGTACTTTTATGGTGCTTTTGCCAATTTTTTGTGGTCAACATGAGAGCGAGTGAAACGACAGAACTTTTGCTTTTTTTAACATTGGTACATAGGTCATATGACTTATGGAATATGGTGCTGTTGTGTTGGATTAATTGCATTTATCTGTTTGCACAGGTGGGGAAGGTGGACTGTGTCGCAGATTCAGAGCTGTGTGCTTCTCTATATATACAGAAGCCCTGTGTGGCTGTTTTTAAAGGAGTTGGAATTCATGATTTTGAGATTCACCATGGTGAGTCTGAAAGAGCTTTAGTAAGACTAAGTATTTTGCATCTAAATAATAAAAAAAAAACAGCTTTTTACCATCTGCATGAATTCTTAAATACATTAATGCATATTTATACTAATATATTATGTTGTCATAAAAATATAATTGCATATGAAATTAGCAATAATATACGTTACCATTCAAAAGTTTGGGGTCAATTTTTTTTTAAGTCTCTTTTGCTCAACAAGGTTGCATTTATTTGATAATAAAATGCAATAAAATGTTATTACAGTTTAAAAGAACAGTTTTCAATTTTCTGAATTTTCAGCATCATTACTCCAGTCTACAGTGTCACATGATCCTTCAGAAATCACACCACACTAATTTGCTGCTTGAGAAACATTTCTTATTATTTTCAATGTTGAAAACAGTTGTGCTGCTGAATATTTTTGTGGAAGTCATGATAGCATGAAACCATGAAAGAGCAGCTATTATTTCTGAATAAAAGTCTTTTTGACCCCAAACTAGGGTAAAAGTCAAATGTGGTTGACCTTCACGCTCTAAATGGCTAAAAATGGCTTTTAAAGTTCTCCACTGTAGGAAAGCGGCATCAGAGGGTTAAAAGACATTTTGGTTTAGCCAGTAACACTACAACCTGCAAACACTGATCTAAATTGATGAAATTTAGATTGGTATTGCTCTAAACTGGTGTAAAAAGCATTCTGATGCCAGTTACTTTGTTAAATCTCCAGGTAAGGATGCCCTGTACAATGTTGTGGCCTTTGCGAAAGAGAGTGTGAATGCCCACGTCACCACGCTGAGGCCTGAGAACTTCCCCAGCCATGAGAAAGAGCCCTGGCTGGTTGATTTCTTTGCTCCTGTGAGTTGTTACATCTAAACCTCTCTGTTAAACCTCTGCCGAAGCCTCTGTTTGAACGCTAATGATTATCTGCTCTGAGCACATACTTACATTGCCATGGTAACTTCCTGCCGATGGTTGATTCATCAAGTTCAGGAGGGTGAGAAATGATCTGTGGAGGCAAGCACGGTGAACATTACTGCCACAGTGTGAAGTCAATGCAATTAAAAGGATAATTTGCATCTGAGTTTGAAATTTGGTCTCTTTAAAAATCGTTATGGGTAATTATTCTGTCCCGCAGTGGTGTCCGCCATGTCGAGCTCTTCTCCCCGAGCTGAGAAAAGCCTCCATCCAGCTCTTTGGACAGCTGAAGTTTGGGACTCTGGACTGTACCGTGCACGAGAGGCTCTGCAATATGGTACTGAGATATTCACCCTCGCTTAAATGATGCAGAATTGATGGTTGATTGGGCATGATGGCTTATATTTGCATTTTAATGTGGTTTCCTGTAGAGTGTGTTCTTAATAGGGATTCAGATCCTCTTTAGCTTCCTGTTTTACAAGTTATCAGATCTGTTTATAGAATCATCGTGAAACCTTCTGAATCTTTGCCACAGGAAACCACAGCACCTGACTTATGTCTTACATTCTCTTCATATAGCGTAAAAGTGGCGTCATTTCTGCACCACTAACAGCAAAATTAACAAAACAACAATAATTATAAATAATAATTGATATTTATAATAATGATTGTAATGGTAATAATAATATTAATTATTATTATTATTATTATTATTATTATTAATTATCAATTGTAATAATGCTTTTTATTGTCTTTATATAATATTATTAAAATAACTGATTAATAATAAATAATTATTAATAATTTATTATTTTTCTATTACAGTAATTATATCTATCAGTGTGTACAGATTTGTTTACAGAAGTAACAACCTTATGCCACAGGAAACCACAGCATTTGACTTGTTGCTTAAAGGTGAAGTGCATCATCTCTGCAGCACTAGCAGCAAAAATAATTGTTTTTATAATAATATGATTATAATAAGTAGAAGGATTATAATTTATTGATTCATTATTTAATAATATTAATATTACATATTTATATTACTAATAATATTATTAAAATAGTTTAATAATAATAATAATATAATTAGAAATAATATATTATATATTATATTATAAGTGTATCATTTCTGCACCACTAGCAGCAAAACTACAGAAATAATAATAATAATCGTGCATTGTACTGAGAAAGAGATAGTCCTGCCTTACACTGTCTTTGCCTGTTTATATTTAACTTAGTATTATTTTAGACTTTGATCTTACATAAATAAGCTGATTTTACCAGAGCGTGAATGTTCAGGTGAGAGCTGGTTCTCATTTCTTGCATCTTTCCTGTCTTCAGTACAACATTCATGCATATCCAACAACTGTAATCTTCAACAAGTCCAGCATCCATGAGTATGAAGGCCATCACTCCGCAGACGGCATCCTGGAGTTTATAGAGGTGAGGCACAGATTACAGTTACACTTATTCATATCCTCATAATCCATACAGTATACACACATTATATACAGCACCTGTTTAGATGTAATAGATGACTGTGTGTTCTACAGGACCTGGTGAACCCTGTGGTGGTGACTTTGACCCCAGAGTCATTCCAGGAGCTGGTGAAGAAACGCAAGTCCTCAGAGACGTGGATGGTGGATTTCTACGCTCCGTGGTGTGGCCCCTGCCAAGCCCTGCTGCCAGAGTGGAGGAGAATGGCACGGGTATCTGCTCTCGTTATATTACGCTGATACTCTGATACTCTGAGTGTTAAAGGGGTCATATGACGTGGCTAAAAAGAACATTATTTTGTGTATTGGGTTTAATGCAATGTGTTTATGTGGTTTAAGGTTCAAAAAACACATTATTTTCCATATAATTCAAGTTTATTTGTATAGCGCTTTTCACAATACAAATCGTTGCAAAGCAGCTTTACAGGAAATTAAGTTTCTACAATATATTTGTATATTGTAGAAACTTAATATATTTAATTTATGGCGAAATTTGGTAGTTCTGTATGTTGTCTGAGGGTAGGCTTCATCTGAGGTCCTCTGAGGGGTTGGCATCATCTCTTCTCAGGTGTTCTGGATCCAGACTGAAGCTTGTGTAAATCCTAGTTACCACGGGATGTTAATCCCGTGGCAGAAACAGAGAAACAAATAGAGACATAATTAGCGTAGCTGCTGTTCCAACCAAGCAAAAATTATTTGTTCAATCCAAGCTAAAGAACAATAATGCGTGTTTGATCAGATATAACTGCAGTACAAGATTATGAGATGCATTATGTGAATGCTTGGCTAAAGAGATGTGTCTTTAATCTAGATTTAAACAGAGAGAGTGTGTCTGAACCCCGAACGTTATCAGGAAGGCTATTCCAGAGTTTAGGAGCCAAATGTGAAAAGGATCTACCTCCTTTAGTTGACTTTGCTATCCTAGGTACTACCAAAAGTCCAGAGTTTTGCGACCTTAGGGAGCGTGATGGATTGTAGCGTGGTAGAAGACTAGTTAAGTACGCAGGAGCTAAATCATTAAGGGCCTTATAGGTAAGTAATAATATTTTGTAACTGATGCGGAACTTAATAGGTAGCCAGTGCAGAGACTGTAAAATTGGGGTAATATGATCATATTTTCTTGACCTAGTAAGGACTCTAGCCGCTGCATTTTGGACTACCTGTAGCTTGTTTATTGAAGATGCAGGACAACCAGCTAGCAGTGCATTACAATAGTCCAGTCTAGAGGTCATGAATGCATGAACTAGCTTTTCTGCATCAGAAACAGGTAACATGTTTCGTAGCTTGGCAATGTTTCTAAGATGGAAGAATGCTGTTTTTGTAACATGGGAAATATGATTTTCAAAAGACAAGTTGCTGTCTAATATAACACCCAGATTTTTGACTGTAGAGGAAGTAACAGTATATCCGTCTAGTTGCAAATTATAATCCAAGAGATTCTGTGTACTGTTTTTTGGTCCAATAAGTAATATTTCTGTCTTATCTGAATTTAATAGGAGAAAATTACTGGTCATCCAATCTTTTACATTTTTAACACACTCTGTTAGCTTAGATAATTTAGAAGTTTCATCTGGTCTTGTTGAGATATATAGTTGAGTATCATCAGCATAACAATGGAAACTAATCCCGTATTTTCTAATAATATTACCAAGGGGCAACATGTATATTGAAAATAGCAGAGGACCTAGGACAGATCCTTGTGGTACTCCATATTTTACTGGTGATAATTGAGATGACTCCCTGTTTAAATAAACAAAGTGGAAGCGATCAGACAGGTAGGATCTAAACCATCTTAAAGCGTGCCCTTGAATACCCGTATAATTTTGTAATCGATCTATGAGTATGTCATGATCTATAGTGTCGAACGCAGCACTAAGATCAAGTAAAACTAGCAATGAGATGCAGCCTTGGTCTGACGCAAGAAGCAAGTCATTTGTAATTTTAACAAGTGCGGTTTCTGTGCTATGGTGGGGCCTGAAACCTGACTGAAATTCTTCATAGAGATCATTTTTTTGCAAGAAAGAGCACAACTGAGCAGATACAACTTTTTCTAAAATTTTAGACATAAACGGAAGATTAGAAATGGGTCTGTAATTTGCTAGTTCATTAGGATCTAGTTGTGGTTTTTTAATAAGAGGCTTAATAACCGCCAGCTTGAATGATTTTGGAACGTGACCTAAAGATATCGATGAGTTAATAATATTGAGAAGCGGTTCTTCTGCTACAGGTAACAACTCTTTCAGTAATTTAGTGGGTACAGGATCTAATAGGCATGTTGTTGGTTTAGATGCAGTAATAAGTTTATTTAGCTCTTCCTGTCCTATAGTTGTAAAGCACTGCAGTTTTTCTTTGGGTGCAATGAATGGAGCTGAAGTACTAGACGCTGCAGAATCTACATTTGTTATTGTATTTCTGATGTTATCTATCTTATCAGTAAAGAAATTCATAAAGTCATTACTATTAAATTGTGAGGGAATATTTAGATCGGGTGGTGTCTGTTTATTTGTTAATCTAGCCACTGTGCTAAATAAAAACCTTGCATTGTTTTGGTTATTTTCTATGAGTTTGCGGATATGCTCTGCCCTGGAAGCTTTTAAAGCCTGTCTATAGTTGGACATACTGTTTTTCCATGCAATTCTAAAAACTTCCAAGTTAGTTTTTCTCCATTTGCGCTCAAGTTTACGAGTTTCTTTCTTGAGAGAATGGGTATTACTGTTGTACCATGGCGCAGTACGTTTTTCTCTAACCTTTTTCAATTTGATGGGCGCAACAACTTCTAATGTATTAGAGAAGATAGTGCCCATGTTGCTAGTCATTTCATCTAGTTCATGTGTATTTATGGGTACACAGAGCAGTTGAGATAAATCAGGCAGGTTATTTTTGAATCTATCTTTAGTGGTTGGAACAATAGTTCTTCCTGGACGATAACGCGGAGCCATATAGTTAATATCAGTAATACTCAGCATGCACGATACTAGGAAATGGTCAGTAACATCATCACTTTGAGGTACGATATCTATGTCAGTAAGATCAATTCCATGCGATATAATTAAATCTAGCGTATGATTAAACCGATGAGTGGGCCCGGTGACATTTTGCTTGACTCCAAAAGAGTTTATTAGGTCAGTAAACGCAAGTCCTAACGCATCATTTGTATTATCGACGTGAATGTTAAAATCTCCGACAATTAGCGCTTTATCAACAGTAACCAATAGGTCTGAGAGGAAATCTCCAAATTCTTTTAAGAAATCTGTATACGGCCCTGGCGGTCTATACACAGTAGCCAGAGCAAGAGATAGGAGAGATTTCTTTTGCATATCTGACAGTGTAACATTAAGCAGAAGCAATTCAAATGAGTTAAACCTGTATCCTCTTTTCTGGGTAACATTGAAAATATCACTATATATTGTTGCAACACCGCCTCCACGGCCAGTCTGACGGGGCTCATGCTTATAACAGTAGCTTGGTGGAGTAGACTCATTTAGACCAATATAATCATTTGGTTTGAGCCAGGTTTCAGTCAAGCAGAGCACATCAAAACTATTATCTGTGATCATTTCATTTACAATAACAGCTTTGGGTGCGAGTGATCTAATGTTTAGGAGCCCAAGCTTTAAAAATTGCTTTTGTTTATTTGTTTTGCATTTTTCTGGTTTAATCACGATCAGATTATTTCTAGATCCTGCATTAAATTTATATTTTGGCTTCACTGTTCGGGGAACAGACACAGTCTTTATAGATTGGACAGCACAAGTATTTCTATCATTTAAGTGGGTAGAACAAAAGTCATCATAGCAGTTATTTGAGAATGGGTTTACTAGTCAGATGGAGCGTAGAGTCCTGGAGATGTTGTCCGACAGGAGTTCTGCTCCGACTCTGCTGGGGTGCAGGCCATCAGCGCGGAAAAGCCTAGGACGCTCCCAGAAAAGATTCCAATTATTAACAAAGAGCAGTTTCTGTTCTTTACACCATGACAATAACCACTCATTTAAAGCAAAAAGTCTACTGAACCTTTCGTGTCCTCGTCGATACGTGGGAAGCGGTCCAGACACGATGATCGTCGCCGCAGGTGATGCGCTGCGCACCGTCTCGATCAGGCTCCTGAAGTCCGTCTTCAGTGTCTCCGTCTGCCGCAGCCTGGTGTCGTTCACCCCCGCGTGCAGTACGATCGCGCCGATGCTCTCGTCGTCCTTCAGGATCGCGGGTATCTGCGCAGAAACATCGAGAACACGAGCGCCAGGGAAACAGTGAGTGTGTGCTTTACCTTCAGCTAACGTATACTGTACATTATTGTTGCTCCTCTATACTCCGCCTTTCTGAAACGCATCGATTTTTGCAAAGCTCATCATACTGAGAAGCGAGGCGTGCTCTGATTGGCCAGCTATCCAGTGCGTTTTGATTGGCCGAATACCTCAAGCGTGAGATGGAAATGTTACGCCCCTTACCGTATTGTGATGCCGTGTCCCGGTTGCATCCAGTGGGGACATAATTACTGATTATAATGACTTATACTGTCTTTTTAATAAACATTACCATGTCTGCATTTGTGATCGGAGAAACGACAAACAACAAGCGTTTGAATCGTCAGTGGCAAATTCTTTAAATATGAAAACATACTTACAGGCTGTGAGTCAGAAGCGCCAGACTGTCCTTGCAAAGTTGGAATTGCCCCACTTTATAGAAACAGCCTTTATGCACAGTCAGCATTGTAGGCTACTCTCCCAGGATCAGGAAATAGTCCTCCGTAAAATGCGCTGCACACACTCTAATATTTGGGTTGAACTGTTCTGGAACGGTGTTGTAAACACAACTTAACCATTGATTTGTAGTTGTGTCCTCTTTTGGAAGCCCAAACAAAGTAGTTTTGCTTTCACAAGGAAACAGCGTCTCCAGGACATGGCACTGGCGGCAGCAACAATACTACAGCGAGAATAAAAATCATGCCCTCTTTCTTTGCGTATACATTTGGGCGGTGTTATGAAATTCTTCCCACACTGTGACGTAGACATGTGGGGGCGTATTTGAATGAACCGTTTTAGGAGTGCGTGGACAAGTCATAACTTTTATAAAGAATATCTCTTTAGTTTTGAGACTTTAGTCTTTGCAACTTCAGGGATCTTATCTATGCACAAACAGCTTGTAACACTCCAAAGAGAATGGAAAACTTGAAATCGCATCATATGACCCCTTTAAAGCATTACCCTTTTCCTTGTTATTTCTGTATTTTTTATTGTGCCATTGTGCACTTTAAATTGTAATGACGGTTCTTAAGACATTTTGCCAAAATGTAATGCAATCACTAGAGATGCCATGAATCAAATTACATTTGAGGAACTGTGTATGTAACAAAGTGCATTCAAATAAGCTCATAATTATCATCAAAAGATCATCATTCATACAAAGATTAAACATTGTTTTAAATTTTAAATTCTTGAATATTCAAATGAAATCCAGTTTTAATAACTATACTGTAATTAATATTAGTTATAATTATTATTATTATTATTATTATTATTATAGTTATTGTATATATTTTATTTTGAGCAAGCTATTATACATACACAAACAGACACAC
The DNA here is from genome assembly GCA_039654775.1 of Spinibarbus caldwelli. NCBI lineage: Eukaryota > Metazoa > Chordata > Actinopteri > Cypriniformes > Cyprinidae > Spinibarbus > Spinibarbus caldwelli. Next base: position 7,024,080 of record CM077233.1, read on the forward strand.
AGTATATGTATATAATTACATAATTAGATTTTCTTTTTAATTACACTTTGGACAAAATCGATCATAATATTCTCACATTCAATATAAAATATATAATAATAATAGTTAATAAATATTAAAATTGGACTGGATTTTAAAAAAATCTGAGAAAAAATTTGACCTAAAATATGTAGATTTATTTATTTTAATATTAAAATAATTATGTTAATGTTTAGGTTAAAGAAAAATATTTAATGATATAATACTTAGTATTTGGTATATTACTCTGTTATTTTAGTGTCATTGAGATATTATTATTAATTTTAATTTTGAAGTAATTTTGTTGTGTATATAGTTATATAGTTTTTATTCATTTTTATTTCAGATTTACTTTTAGTTATTTTAGTACATGAAGTTAAACGAAAATTAGAAATGTTGCTTTGGCAGTATAATAACCATAATAGCCCTGTTACTCATATCATTTTAACCTGTGCAATATTTTTTTTGCAAAGCCTTAAAGAAACTCAATTTAACTGTTTCTAAATTCTGTGTGAATAAATGATGTTTTCTTAAAGTGTATTTGTATTAAGCTAACACTAAGTCATTTGACACTTAGTCACTTGCAGAAATGTCATGATCGTGACAACCCTATTGCTGTCTGTTCTAGATGCTGAGTGGGATTGTAAACGTGGGAACGGTCGACTGCCAGAAACACCACTCGTTCTGCCAGGGCGAGAGTGTGCGCGCTTACCCAGAGATCCGCCTGTTTCCTCAGAACAGCAACCGCAGGGACCAGTACCAGTGCGTGTTTCGTACATTCTGTAACTCAAACACAATTGCACACTCCGGTTCAACAAGTTAAGTGTTTCTCTCTCATTGTTAACAGGAGTTACAATGGATGGCACCGGGATGCCTTTTCACTCAAGACTTGGGCCTTGAGGTGAGCTGAAATAATTCTCACGAAGTATTCGCCGACTATGTGAACTATTTTATTGGTAGCTTTCAGTATTTGCATCATGCAAATAGTGATTCTTACACAAAACACACGACAAACTTGACTCAACTCATTTCAGTAGAGAGTTTGATGCTTTTTGTTTTATGCTTTGTTTTTGTGGCTTTCTTTCTTTCTTTTTTTAATTATAAATCAGTCACTTTTGGTTTCATTTCTTTAGGATGCTATCTATGTAGGAAAAGCTATTTTGCATCTTGTACCCTCTAATCCATTGACTCTTCTGTCCGTAGCTCTCTGCCTCGTGCCTCAGTGGATCTGTCACCTGAGGACTTTAAGAGAAAGGTTTTGGGAGGGAAGGATAACTGGGTGTTGGATTTCTACGCCCCATGGTGCGGCCCATGCCAGCAATTCGCCCCCGAGTTCGAAGTTCTTGCCAGGGTAAGACAAATTAGTGAAGACATCAGCCGATCTCAGCTGGTGTTTGCAATGGTTCTAACTTTTTTTTCTCAAAGATTTCTGCTGCTTTGCAAGCACTGGCATTTCCTTCAGGAAATGCAAATATAGCTGCAAATGCTCTTTTAAGAGGTTGGGGCGATGAGAGGAGTGCATACAGTGCTTCAGCCAATCACATACATTCTTTTCTTTTTAATGCTGCCAGGTAGTTTTACTGTCTACTGTGAAGACCAAAAGTTATGTGTAAATAATTAAGTTAAACAACAGAATTTTTGGTGGGAAAAACTACATTACCCATGATTCTGCAAACAAATCTGACCAATTAAAGAATAGTCAGTCCTAATATCAATACTTAAAAAAATGAATATCAATTGCAGTGCTTCATGTTATTAAACTGTCTTTAGTCAGATTTTCAAATACTTTTTTGCTCCGTGTAAATATTTGTATTGTACCTTAACCCAGCTGGTTGAATGAGAAAAATACTTTTTGTTTGCACGCATGCACTTTTTGTAGTCTTAGTAATCTTATCTATCCTTATCTTAGTTCTTATTTAACTCCTACTTCTAGTTCTAGTTTTAATTTACATTCTAGTGGTTTGCGTAATCTGTGTTGTCATGTTCGGTCTTGTAGTCTGGTGTTGTTTTTATGTAGCACTGTGGTCTTGGAGGAATGTTGTTTCATTTATATGTTGTATACGGTTGAAATGACAAAAAATCTACTGTGACTCAAGGCTGCTGAAAACTTGGGCGAAAACACTGTTGCACTCTATTAAAGCCCAAGATTCTCATTGGACAATTCTTAAATTATGCTGGAGAACATGATCATCAGGTTTTATTCAGGTTTTGTGAGCTTCAGAGCTGCTGTCACTAGCAAAAGGGCGATTCGGTTAGACTTTTCACTCTAGTTGTTGTGCATTTGTAATTAAACATGCAATTTAAAAAATGCAATTGTAATAATATTTAAAAAAAAAAGCAACACATGAACATTTGCACTGGCTCTCGAGTCTCGACTGGCTTCAGTCAGTGCAGGTGCTGTGATCATGAATCGTTCAGCAGCATCAGTCACCTGTTCCTCCTCCTGCAGATGATGAAGGGAACTGTGCGAGCTGGCAAAGTGGACTGTCAGGCACACTACCAGACCTGCCAGAACGCCGGGATCAAGGCTTACCCCAGCGTCCGATTCTACCCCCACCTGGGCACAGCATGGGTACGACTCGATAGCTGGCCATCCTAGTGTTCCAGGTGCTCTCTGAGTTATTTCTGTACCTATTCTAACCGATACCTTTATGTCCCAAACTGTTTTAGCGAGATCAAGGAGGAGAGGATATTAACAGCAGAGATGCCACAGTCATCGCAGATATTCTCCGACAGAGACTCCAGCAGCTAGCATTACAGGGAAAGTCCTCCAAACTCAAAGTAAGTTAGAACAGTTGTGATTTTTAATGTTTTTGAAAGAGCTCTCTTATCCTTACCAGGGCAGCATTTATTAAAATTTGAGTAAAAATAGTAATATTGTGAAGTATTATTATAATTTAAAATGATGTTTTCTGTTTTGTTATATTTTAAAATGTCATTTATTTCAGGGATGGCTGAAAACAGTTTGATATAATATATGGAAATCATAATACATTTTTTAGTATTCTTCAGAAAATGCAAGATATTTCAGTCTTTTTTTTTTCTTTTTTTTTTACGGCTGCTTAAATACGGCAAATTTTGTTCAATATTAACATCACAAACACGATTACTTGGGTACTTGCCACAAAGCTGTTTGCACCGCGCTATTCCATCACTTAATATTTTATTTTGGTGTCAATCTATTAGATTACTTAGTATATGAGACCATGATCCGCAGTCATTAAAGTAGTCTTCTTTTTAGCGTTTATTTTTCATTAATCACCAATAGGACAAAATACAAAAACAAACGTTTTGGCTCAAGGCTTTCTTCAATGTGTTGAGCAATTCAATCCCTCCACCCGCTTTTTAAATCATTAATAATAATCATCATTCATTAGCCAATGTTCAATCACTAAAAACACACATATTCCATTTAAACACTGGACAATTTCCATTCGTATACAACACAAATCTTCACATCCACAAGTAAATTGCATAATATACCCTTGACTAGAACACATACGATTTACATACGATCCCATATTTATCACAATTATACAATTGAACAGTTTAGTAAATAGTTTAATTAATAAACAATCATCAGCATCTACTTCCGAATTAAAATAAATGCTAAAAAGAAGACTACTTTTGTGAGTGCAGATCATAGTCTTGTATACTAAATACTTGTTGACTCTGGAAATATCTTACATTTGATTACATTTTTTTTTTTTTTTTTTTTTTTTTTTATACTTTAACAGTGGAAAAAAAAAAAAAAGCAATTAAAAAGTTGAGATTCATATGTTGATTGAGTTTGTTGCCTTTACTATAAATCCAGCTCAGAGCAGCTTGGTTCACATTAAATGCAACAAACTTAATATTTTTATGTGCTGTGAGTTTAATGTGAGAAAAAAACAAAAAAACAAAAGAGCATCATGAAACAGTTTTATCAATATTTTGTTTCCATAATTGTTGGAAGCCAGAATCCTAATTGGAAATAAAAATCACCCAGGCCTAATTCAAAACATTTTGTTGCATCTTTTTTGTGTACATCCCTACAGGATGAACTATAGGACACATATTTGCGATCCAGAGAAGCTGCTGTTGTATGTGGAGCGGTGAGAGTGATGGGAGAAAACGCACACTCGTGAACTCACTTTGGTGAGCGTGAGAGATTTGTTTGAGTTTGTTTACTGCCAAGTGGACTGCAGAAAGGAGCAGCTTCACCTCAACTGCTTTAGAGGAGGGAATCGGGACTCAACAAACACCTCTAAATGTGTTACTGATGCAGAAGAGGTCACCACAGTGCAATTATTTATGACTGTCTGTAATCTGTGAATGTACTGTCAAGTAGTGTCTTCATTTCCTCACACTGACTGTATTTATGACTAACAATAGATGTATTTTCTCACAGCTGCTCCATTTTGAATTGGATTTCTGTGATTAAATGGTCTGGTTAAATACAAAGGAATTGTATTTCACTCGGTAAAATGTAATTCAAGTTGCATTTTTCTTGTTCTTTTTTAAGATTTTTGTTTTTACGTGCTTCTAGAAGACATTTTAGTTCTGTCAAAGTCGCCAAAACTATCATGTAGTTTGTTATTAAACCAAATTATTGTAGAAGCATCAAACTACACTGGCTATAGATGAAATCTGTAGTTAAAGAGATTTGTTGTATAATAGGTTTTTTTTAAACTTTGTTTACTGATATTTCTGTATTAAAGGTGTGTGAATGTTCTCCAGGTGGCCACTAGGAGGCGGTGATTTAACATCAATGGCTTCAAGTCCTCATAGGCCTGTGAAATTACATGTTGGCAGTCATTGTGATGGATATTCACTAATGTTTTGTAGAAACAACAGCTATTAAACATGACAATTCCTGTTTATGCTGAACACTGCTTTCTGATATTTTGCTACTGAGTTGTCACAATATGGAAATGTTTTAATTTGGGGTTTAATGACGCAAGTTCTATCAAGCACACATTAACTATATTTCTAATATTTCTTGAGAAAACAGGATAAATATTGTTACAGTTTTCTGTCGTTAAGTGGGTCATCTTATAAGGTTATCGGTAAGAATGTAATGTTTTAAGACGCTTTATCACTCTCTTTGCATTAAACAGGCCTTCCCTCCTTGTTTTTGCTTATTTTCCTTTTAAGATTTATGTAACATAAATGGGTTTTTTGCGTATGAAATGTCTGACATGAAGATGTCAAGGTTTAGCTGGTTAGCATTATTTATTTATTTTTAGTTTTTATTTATTTTATTTAATTTTTTTGCTGGTCAAAAGTTTGGCTTTTTTTTTTTTTTTTTATGTTGTTGAAAGAAATCTCTTCTGCTCACCAAGGCTGCATTTACTTGATCAAAGACCGTAATATTGTGAAATATTGTTACAATTTAAAAAAAACTACTTTAAAATAATATTTTAAAATGTAATTCATTCCTGGTATGTTAAAACAAAATTTTCAGTAGCCTTTGTGACATGTTCCTTCAGATATCATTCTAATATGCTTATTTGGAGCTCAAGAAACATTTCTTATTATTAATGTTGAAAACAGTTGTTGCTGCTTAATATTTTTTGTGGAAATCGTGATCCACTACTATTTCAGAAGTTTTTTTTTTTTTTTTAAGCACTTTATACTCTCAGCAAGGATGCATTAAGTTAATGAATTTCATAGTATTTTGATAGTGAATTTTATCAAACAATCTTAGAAAAAACGTATCATGATTTCCACAAAAATGTATAATAATAAAAACATTATTAATAATTAAGTACCAATAACAACTGATAATAATTGAACTATTTTCTAAAGGATCATGTGACACTGAAGACTGGAGTAATGGCTGCTGAAAATATAATGTAATTTAGTTAAATGTTTTTATAACAATTTTTTCATTACATTAAATGCGTTCTGCCAGTGCCTGATTCATTTTTGAGGAGTTTATATTTTTCCCTCTATGCTACCTTTGACATTACAACTCAGGATAGATTGCTAGTGAAAGCTTTGTGTTGGCGCAGTCATGAGTTCCCATGAGCAAAGACGACATCAAGCAGGTCCTGTACTGAGACGAATGAGAAAGCTAATGGTTATTTCTGCCCAGGTATTACAGACCTACTTATTTGGGTTTTGATCGTCAGCCTGAAAACTCCCGCACCTCTCTATTTGTTCCTTCATCTCCACAGGGGCCCACGCGGCTGGACTGCCGCCTCCAGTCCAAGTTCATCCCAACTTCCTCCCATTTTAGCAAGGGAGAAGAGAAAGGAGGGGTTCAAAGGGCCCGGCGGCCCCGTGCGCAGATGTTCGGAGGATGAAATATCCAGGGTCCGTGGCAGCACATCAAACCCTTTTCTTCCCCGTGTCAGTCCGTCAGGAGCTCCCTTCATAGTGCGCAGTGTGTGTCCTGGCATGGGCGCTGGAACAGGGCTCACCTCCGTGGCCACGGCCTTGGCCTCTGTCATTCGGGCGCTGGAAGAAAATCCCTCAGCGGTGTGACCCCAGCGTACCCCCCTAACCGCCGGGTCCCATCCAGCGCTTATGAAATCATGGGTAACGCGCAGGGTGGGGAGAAGGCCATAAAAAAGCAGCACACCCCAAATTAAAGCAAGGTTCAGTAGTAATTGTTCAGGGTCATTTTGACCATTAGAGAACATTGGAAAGGAATCATGGGAAGCGTGTGAACGTCCTGCCCAGGTGAGGCAGTGTTCCCAGAGCTGCGGTTGCCCTGGTGATTCCTGCGGAACTGGGTGACCCTGCGGGATCGCTGCGCGTTTATTTTCTTTCATTCGGAGGTGGAAAAATCCCACCTGGGGCCGCTGGACAGGCTCTCTCGGCTGGCAGCGCTTTTCCCAGTTCTGGCGTCAGCGCGTTGTAGCACCTTGTAACCACAATGTGGTTTTTACGAGAGGAACACTAGAGTTCACAGAAAACACACACTATATGCTTTTAAAAACCAACGTCAATTTGGACAATCATAAAAATGTGTTTTGAAATTTATACCCTGATTAAATTTTTATACTTTTTTTTATTAAATATCACACCAAAATAATACATTTTCTTTTTTTTTTTTTTTTTAATTGACTTGGTTCACGTAGTCTTATTTTGCTGCGGTTGACGTTCACACACATTAGGGAGTCGGGGAAAGGGTTTATGAAGCCCATGTGACAACCGTAATGATTTTTCTCCATCAGGTGCACAACTCAACTAAAATGACTATAAAGCTCCTTAATGACTATAAATTCAGATGCACATACAGACTGGGGGAAGTCTTGTAGATGGGTTGATGGCATTATTATTTTATTCAGAAATTCATACGCAGATTTTTTTTTTATTGTAAATGTTTTCAAAGTCTGAATTAAAATTAATTTAAATTTTTTTTATTTTATATGTAACTTCACAGAGATTTTAATAAAACAAACATATTCATAATTTAAAATAAATAAATAATAATATCCAACCTTAAAAAGTATTCTGACACATTTTATTCCTTAAAAATATTGTTCTTTATTTATTATTATTATTATTATTATTATTATATTATTTCATCTATTATGTTATGCTTTTACTGTAAATCTCTGAACTAAAATTTATTTTTAGATTTTTAGTGGGGTTTAAAGTAAAAAAATATATTCAGGTTATATGCATTATATGCATCTCAATAAATTAGAATGTCATGGAAAAGTTCATTTATTTCAGTAATTCAACTCAAATTGTGAAACTCGTGTATTAAATAAATTCAGTGCACACAGACTGAAGTAGTTTAAGTCTTTGGTTCTTTTAATTGTGATGATTTTGGCTCACATTTAACAAAAACCCACCAATTCACTATCTCAACAAATTAGAATATGGTGACATGCCAATCAGCTAATCAACTCAAAACACCTGCAAAGGTTTCCTGAGCCTTCAAAATGGTCTCTCAGTTTGGTTCACTAGGCTACACAATCATGGGGAAGACTGCTGATCTGACAGTTGTGGGGGGTGGCTGCTGTCTGGCTGCCACAATATCACTGTATAACTGATATAGGCTTATGTCCCTACTGAAAACACAAACAAATAAACAAACAAAAAATTTAAAAAAAACAATAAAACCATCACAGAACATTTTAATGGTTTACTCTACAAATACCATTACAAACCATCAACATTTAACCATTAAAAAATTGTTTTCTGTAGTGTGTTTAAGGACATATTCCATTAGGATTTATTGGTTTTAACAAGCCACCAATAGAAGGCAACCAATTACCAGTAGAGACCAACAGGGTCCATTACAGTCTCCAGTAAAACCAATACAAGTCCCATTACAACCAGTAAAACCATTACTAATTTTGTAATGGTGTTTATTGTTTTTTTTTTTTTCAGCAGGGGTTTTATTTATTTATTCGATATATCCCTAAAATATATCATGAAATATCTTGATTCTCAAATATGTGTAAGTAAATGCATTTGGCACCTTTATAGATTGTTATTTGGTCTATAATGGGCAAAGTAGCCTAACACTATAATCTATTAACTACACATAAAAGCCCGTCTTTTTACTTAAGTACCAGATATGTGTGTCACGCCATAAAATACTTTTAATATGACTGACTTTGTATTTAATGTGAACTTAATAAAAACATTGTAAGTTATTAATTAGCCTATAACATTTTCAGTGTACAAGAAGAAAGCAAAGAACGTTTACAATATCAAAGAACATTTCACTTCAGTCCAGCGAGTTCAAGCACTCTCAAAAACTGTCATAATAATCTCTAAAGCTGTTTACACTGTGAAATTAATATTTTACTTACATTCGTACTTCTTCACTTTCTTGTTTCTGATGAGAATTAGCGCGCGCGGTGTTTCAGCGATGACTCATCTGAACGCCTCTGATTGGTCCTTGCATTCATGAGCTCAACAGAATCGTATGTGATTGGTTAAAATGCGCAGCGCTTTAAAAACGTGCGTACCTCTGGCTCTCTGCCAGCCAGCGAACACAGATTTGAATTTAGCAGCTGGTGATTTTTTTCTTTTTATATACTTATAGTTTACAGGACAAACTGCGCATTTAACCCAAAATGGTTTGCTGTAATATGATTCCAAATTTAGGGGGGCCAAAGGGGGGTTTTCTAAAGTACGTCTGTCTTGTGTGATTGGCTTTACAGAACATCCCAAAGCAAATCAGAAAGCTTGCATCTGTTTATCATTGCAGAGATCTCATGATAACAGATTTGTCTGCAAGCATACAGAGTCCTCAAAACCTCAAGGCAGGTATTTGAGCAAATTAGTGTTGACTTTTTTTTTACCTTCAGAGGAAAAGGTTTGTTTACAGGTAATTAATCAATTAGTATACAAAGTTAATAGGAAAAATGCAAGACGAAGCATAATAGTTGAATTGTGGGAGTCTTGGAGAATGTGGTGCACAGAGGGAATCTAGTGTGAAGAGAAACACTGCTGCAGGAACCATGACCAATCCCTTCAAAATGGAGTTAAACCCTCACCTGGTCCACTGCTGCAGACTGCAATGGTTTAAAGGACCTGTTCACCCAAAAATTACAATATATGTGACCTCAAATGACATCTGCCAGCTGGCTATCAGGGAATATTGATCTAAATTTGCTGTCAAATGACTTCAGAAGGTTTTAAGGCTCAGAAAAAGAAAGAAAAAAAAAAAATAAAGAAAAATTATATATATATATATATATATATATATATATATATATATATATTAGTGATGTCAAAGAATTAATCGTGATTAATCGCATCCATAATAAAAGTTTTTGTTATATGTGTGTGATGTGTATATTTATTATGTATATTTAAATACACACACATGTATGTATATATTTAAGAAAAATCTGTTAAGTTTATACATTTGAAATATTTATATACAATATCAATTATATGAATATAAATATATACATGGAAATGCATTTTCAAAATATATACTGTATGTGTGTGTATTTATACATACATAATATATATGCACAGTATACACACATATGTAAACAAAAACATTAGATAGATAGATAGATAGATAGATAGATAGATAAAAAATTCTATTAAAATATATATTTATTTATTATTATTTATATATATTTATCTTATTTTATAACTTTTTTATTATTTTTTTTTTTTTTATGTTGTTCCAAATTTGATGTCTTTTTCTGTGGAACACACAAAAAAAAAACATTTTGTAGTAGTAGTTTTGGTACTTTTGTGTCCATTTTAAGGCTTGAACGTTCACTGCATTTGTATGAAAAAGAGCAATTCTTCAGCACAATTCATCACAACTCTTCAAATGTTCTGAAGAATTCTGAAGAATAAATAAAATCATAGCCGTTTACAATAACACAAGAGTGAGTAAATGGTCCCAAATTGTTATTCTGTGGGTGAACCAACCATTTAAAACTAACAAGCAGTCTTTGCACACCAGAAAGCAGCTGTTCAGGTTTTGACGTCCTCCTGTAAGTGTCCACACAGGGTTCAGGAAGCCTCCACTTGTCTTTGGCTTCATTAAAGGGCAGAGTTGTTTTTCTGTGGCAAAGGGCAAAGAAAAGAAGTCGTAAATGCGAGCTGTACAGATGTTTTAACATTCTGGAACAGCAACAGTGAGGCAGACTAAGTCTCACATCTGTAATGCATTTAAGCTGGATCTCTACAGTTCAGACAACCCTTCATCATCCACCACTTCGCACCTGCGGAGGAGACTCACACAAATGTGCACAGCCGTCTGTGGGTGCGTAACATACAGTAAGTGTTGCTGATTCGGTGACAGATTTCTTTTGATGCTTAATTGGAAACGATGTGCTTGATTTCAACAAAACAGTCCAGCGCTGTGTTGTGCAATAGGCCTATTCATGTTCCTGCAATAAGTGTGATCAGACTGAGGCCGATCACACAGCAGAGCTCCAGCCACATATGAAAGTGCTTAGAGTCAGTTATCTGAACAGCCGCATGGAATCAGAACTCCACAGAAAGTTCCACAGATTTACAAAGATTTGGAATTCTGACAAAGTTCTACACATACAAACCCATATCTTGTTGTGTGTTTGTTTATTAGAGGTTTTGGATAATTTTATCATTGCTTTCAGCTACCAAAAAGAGTGAAGTCCTTTCAGCTTTGCGTATAACATTTAAATATCCCATGAAATGGCTTGACATCCAGTTTTCAGTTTTCCCAGAAAAGAACATTTGCTGAAAATGTACTTACCCTCAGACCATCCAAAGATGTAGATGAGATGAGAATAGATCTGGAGAAATTTAGCATTACATCAATTGCTCACCAATGGATCCTCTGCAGTGAATGGGTGCCGTCAGAATGAGAGTCTAAACAGCTGAGAAAAACATCACAAGAATCCACACCACTCCAGTCCACCAGTTAACATCTTGTGAAACAAACAGCTGTATGTTTGTAAGAAACAAGGTCATCTACATCTTGGAGGGCCTGGGTGTACATTTTCAGCAATTTTTAAAAATTTATTTATTTTTTTTCATATTTGGGTGAACTATTCCTTTAACCAAGTAGCTCTTTAATTCTCATTCATCTCAATGGGAGCATATCATCTCAATCTGCATATGCCATTTGCAAAATCTACTATGATATAACAAAATTTTTGCAATTATACACAAATTATGAATATTATATATTAATGTATATGTTGCCTACAAAATTAATTAATCAGATTACAAGTCTACTTCTGAGTATCTGTCAAATAAATGCTTTTTACTCCTATAACGGTGTAGTTCAAGCCTCTTCCAGCAGGGGCTGATTGAGCAAAAGCTAACTAGCCTCCTTGGTGTTAATGTACTTTATTTCTTATTAAAATAAGATGTCTGAGTCAGACATATCAAACAGATTGTCATTTAAAAATAGCTAATGGTCACAGCAATGAACTATGATTTGCTACTTGGTCGCATGTACTATAATATAATATAATATAATATAATATAATATAATATAATATAATATAATATAATATAATATAATGCATACAACTAAAGTAACATTAGGTAATCGTTATACAAAAAAAATGCTCTCAGCTTTTTAGCATCCTAGCTACATCCCACCTTTCAAAGGAGGTAAATGTTCTCTCTATTTAAAAGTTTCTTTAAAAATTACAATACGTATAAATTGTGAACTTCATGTTCATGAAGGAAAATAAAAGCACGTTAAAGTAACTTAAAAGTATTACAAACATACAAAACTCGCCCGTTTGTATCTGTGTTTTGTTGTTGAATGAACTGCAGGTGAAATAAGCAAAGAGGACCTTCAGAATTACGACTGACTGCCTTTTGCCAAATTAAAAAAACCCAATAATAAATAAAAAAAAAATAAAAAATCTGGCTGTGTTGACCACAAGCAAGAACACGTGAAACCTTAAAAGAGGAGTAATTTTAAAATTAACATCATCTTTCTGGCAGGACATTTTTCAGTCAATTTTCTTTCAATGTTCTCTCTTTTTTTCTATTTGAGTATGTGAGTTAGTATCGAGCTATCAGATCACATTCTAGTGGTCATGTCAAAGTGGAAATGTTGATATTTTAAAAACTAAAGGCAGGTAATAATTCGGGAACATGTTTTGTGCTATCATTAAAATATATTAAAGAGAGGGACTCCCAAAACGCGTTAAATATAAAATAAGAGGTTCCTTGCCTGTAAAAGTCCAAATTATGTATAAGCATAACTGTTGCCTTGTTTGAGAATGGTTTTTGCTAAGTGACTCTTGGCTTTGCTGTGCTCATTTCATTCCCTTTGCGTGCAAAACTTAATTAGCACTGAAATATCTTTTTTCCCTGTTAACACGTTCTGAAGAAACAGAAACCCAAAGAAAACCTCATATCAAGGAGTAGTTTAAAGGTGCACTCTGTACTTTTTTCCTCATTAAACAGTTTTACACATAAATACATAAATAATACTACTGACAAATATAATTATAGTTAAGATTACTCAAATGAGAGGTGACTCCAGATGTATCATAGTGAATAATAATAATAATAATAATTCAGCTTTAAAGAATTACAAAATTAACTAAAGGGTTTGTCAATCATTTAATTTGGTTTAATGTAGAATAAAAAAATATTTATTGAGTTAGTATGGCAGTAATTAATTCCTGCATTGACAAAAACAGATTAAATGGGGGGAAAAAGATCATTAATATTAATGACTATGACCTTGAAATATTATCAGCATGTAATTGCGACTTGGCCTGCACTGCACACCTCAAATTTGAAACATTTCCCAGATTTTTCACACACATTTCAACATGTGTTTCTGATCACCGTTCATATTCATGAACGCAGACCCTACGGTGCGACAGGAAATGTCTAAAAAGGGAAAAAGAGACCCAAAAGGACAGTTCCTCTTGTCAGCAGTTCTTTATGCTGTGAATTATGGAGGTCAGTAAGTCTTTGATACTTTCTCAGCGTTCAGGACTGCAGGGAGGTCCTGTCGAGGGTCCGGGGACGGTGCTCATTGTCAGCGGTTCTGGATAGCACTGCTCACATCAAATAGGACTAGATCGATTTTAAGAATTGCTCTGCTCAGCAATGTTCTCTAATTTTTGCTCTTGCTGAGCAAATCATATTTTTACTGTTACTCATCTGAGCTCCAGACCCAAGCAGTGTGTGCTGTGCCAACCAAAGACTTTTGGGGAGTTTTGTAGCGATAAATTTTGTTACAAGATTGTTTCATATGTCTATACTTTCCACTTTATAGTCAAGTAGAATATATTGCTATATGTACCTATGTTTATATTAAATATAATTTAAAGAAAAATATTAAAATATAAGATTTTACTGATTAATTATTCACTATTAGAATTATATTTAAATATAAATAAATAATATAGCTATTTTATTGTATTAGTTGACTCTAGTATCTATCTATCTATCTGTCTATCTATTATAAGACATATATTATATACCGTAGATAGATAGATAGATAGATTATACTTTACAGTTAGTTAGAAGTTATTACTATATTCTTGTAATTTAATTTAATATAATAATATTAAAATATAATTATAATTATTTATTAATAATTTACTATTTATATTATAAATTCTTTACATACAATTGTTTGCATAATATTTTAATATTGTAATAATATTTTTTGGGAATTCAGCCAACATGTATATGAAAGCAAATGGTTGTTACTACACGTTTATTTAAAAGTTAAGTTTTTGTTTTGCTAGTTTTAATGGCTCAAACATTTGAAGGTATCTCTATCGCCCCCTTGAGTAACAATATATTAAAGCCATTAGTATACATGACATGGGTTACCGTTACACAAATGAAGATGTGAATATTTGGTGCTTACTGACACATTGAACTCATGAAATTAGCTTGAGTAGAGTATATTATGGGCCTTAAGCTTTACGTATTTCCACATAAGACTTCTCACAGCTTCACTTACGTACTGAGAATGAATGAAAATGCAACTATGTGGAATTTAAACTCCATCCATTCATTTAAAACTAGATTTTCCATATATTTTTGTCTCCTTTCACATCTTTTTGTCTCCTTGAAGTGCAGGTTTTTTTTTGGTCTGCATGGAAGCAACATCAAAAATCATCTTACAGGGAACATTTCTGCTCAGCATCATAAAATGAACACATCAGTGCATCGTCTGCCATTCTTTCCCTTCTCATGCATAATGGATGTCAAACCAATCCGGTGATGGTGCGTAAGCTGATTTTATATGGAGAAAGTGTAGTCAGGCCTCACTGAAGTGCTCCTCTGGTAGTCATTACAGGTCTGTTTTGTGAAGTCAGTGATATGTTTTGGGGAGGCCGGCCATCGGTTTGACGCAGGGCCAGATGCTGAATGAGCAGAGAAGTGCCCCCCCCACTCCTCCTCCGGCAGCTCTAGAGAAACGGAAACAGGAGATTTACATTGCCGCTATGTTGTTTGATGGCTCCCACATGTTGCATAATTTCAACAAGTTAAAATATGAGGGCTGCAGGATAGCCCCTTTCATTAGCCCCGGTTACGGTGGCTCTTACCATAAGATCTGCAGGCCGAGACAGGCTGCTCAATTTATGTCGCAATAAATAATCCATTTCATGTTAATTCTCCCATAAACCCACTGCCTGCGATTACGCCGACCCTTCACGTACATAAATTTGTCGCGGAGTAATTTTTCTTCGTCCAACAACATCCGTTGGAACTGACAGCATGACATAACACGGGTCAACACTCACTGGATGGATGGACTAAAGCAGCGGCTCTTTTCACAGGTCTGTTCTGATCATGGACGGCAGGGGAAAGAAGAGCAAAATACAACTAATCATATCATTATGCATTGGATAGGAAAAAAAGAAACGTTTAAAACAAACCTTATATCTTTTGTTGTCGATGTAAAATGCGGTCCAAATTAAACTCTATCACTTTGACAGGTGGTTTTTATCCTTGAAAACCATGAACAAAGCTATGCAAGGTAAAAGCCTACAATAAACATTCTGATAATAAAAGGAGCTATTTTGAAGAATATATATAATAGTATTTTACAGAGGCAGAAAAAAAAATGATTAAAGTTGCAATGAAACGGATGTAGTCACAGATCGTATTGTGACATTGACATATTGGATATTGAGAAGATTGAGCTATGAGTTACTGTAATAGGAGAAATATTTTTAATATTAGCAATTAAATATTGCTAATAATACAATAAAATTTGTAAATTATATTTTTGTTAATATTTTGAATTATATTTTATTTTTATATGTTCTATTTTGTCTTTAATTTTAGCTAAAGTTGGAGTAAATTAGTTTTGTAAATTTTTATTAATTTTTTTATTAATTTAGTTATTAATTAGTTTACTTTATTACTTTAATTTAAACTAAATAAAATTTAGAAATGTTGACTTGACAATATAATATACATACATTTTATATATATATATATATATATATATATATATATACTCAGTTAACACGTTTCAAGTAATGAAAATGGTTTATATGGTTTTAGTTGGTTTTTATGCTTTAGTTAATATGATTAATCATGCACAACACAATAAAAAAGTGAAATGTGTCAAATACGTTTTATGTTACTTTAAAACTCTCTTTTGCATTAGTGTGGAATTTGTGGACACTTAACAAGCTCTTTATTATTGCAGTCTGTACTTGTAACGGTGGATGTGGGGTCAACAGCTGTCATTGCAATAGCTCTCTGGAGCAGGTTGTTTACAAAGAGTAACTCTTTATGACTCTATTACTGTAGATTACTGTACTGTACGGTACTGAGCCACGGCACTGAGAAGCACAAACAGACTCTCTTTCCCTGACAGCAGGAATGCTTCACAAAACACTGCAATATCATGCTAGTTTGGACTGGCTCCAGGTTTGCTCGCTATCCAGTGACCAACAGCCAAAGGAAGATGAGGGGAGTTTTCAGGTCAGGAAACCTGCTTGAAAATAGTCATTATTTATGTATTTATTTATTTATTTATTTGTAATTCTTAAATTCGGTTATGCAAGAATTATATATTTCAACCTTAAAGTAAATATGGTCAGTTTTTACTTGATACATGAAAACATGATATTCTTACTCAGTATTTTTGTCTTGTTTTCTTGTAAAAATATTTTAATATTCTTAAATCAAAATACATTTTCTTGAGAAACAAAATGACTTAACATATCAAGTCTTGTTTTTTGAAAAATGTATCAAAATTATGTGAATTTATGCCTAAAACACACACACAAAAAATCTGCCAATTTCAAGAAAAATCTATTTAATTTAATGGGAAAACAAGATTAGTCTCTTGTTTTAAGAAAAAGAAAAAGAAAAAAAAAAATTTTTAATAAATGTTTAAAAGACGAGACTTAAAGGAATAGTTCACCCAAAAATTAAAATTTGCTAAAAATTACTCACCCTCAGGCCATCCAAGATGTAGATGAGTTTATGTCTTCATTGCAATAGATTTGGAGAAATGTAGCATTACATCACTTGCTCACCAATGGATCCTCTGCAGTGAATGGGTGCCGTCAGAATCCAAACTGCTGATAAAACCAGTAATCCATAAATAGTCCACATAACTGTAGTCCATCAATTAATGTCTTAATGTCCAGAACTGTTTTCGTTTGTAAACCGTGCTTAATACGTACATATTTCTATCCTGATTCAGATTTCACTGGAGAAAACAGTATTAAGGATAGAGGACTCATATTTTAGCCTGAAGCAATGGTTTTAAGTTAAAAACGTCTTAATAATGGATTAGTTATAATAATGGATTACAAACACACAGCTTTTCAATTTACAGGACTTTAATTGATGAACTGGAGTCATGTGGATTATTGTGATATTTTTATCAGCTGTTTGGACTCTCGTTCTGACGGCACCCATTCACTGCAGAGGATCCACTGGTGAGCAAGTGATGTAATGCTACATTTCTTCAAATCTGTTCTGATTAAGAAACAAACTCATCCACATTTTGGATGGCCTGAGGGTGAGTAAATTTTAAATATCTTAAATCATTTTGCTTCTCAAGTAAATGTGTCCTGCTTTTAAGTATGTGTAAATAAAAATAAATACGTCACACTGAGTTAAGATTAAACATCTTTACTTCAACCGAAAGTACAGTGAAGAAATATTCTTGTTTGTCTTGGAAGACAAAATGTCTATTTGTGAAATTGATGTCATTAGCAATGCATATACTAATGGTCATGTCTTCAGCTAGATGTAAACTGAGTTATAGACTGATAATGGACTCAAGGTGGATTCTGAAGCATTATGTACAGTTTGTACAATAATAGCCATTTTAATTGCATGACACTTGCAAATGCAGCTTCTTCCTAGGAATGACACTTAAAATCAAGCATATCTACGAGAGAACAGAACTACAGAAATTATCATGTAAAAAGCTTTTTTTCTTTTTTTTTTTTTTTTTTCAAATGAACATCATTCAGAAAGCCCAACAGCTTGTTTTCGTCATCCACGATAATGTTACACTCCTAGACTTGGATCATCTTGACGTCTCTGTACTTCTGCCAAAGGATTCTCTCTCTCCCCCCACGCTGTTCATTGTTCTTCAGAAGAACGTTTAAACCTCCTGAGGGGAAAATCCAGCGCAGCTGCAGTTTGTGATGAGAGCGCGTTTGTTGCTTTTGTACGCAGAGAGCTCAATGGAGCGCTGCGTCATGTCAAAGCACACTGGCATCTCCGTGGCTCTCCACCTCAACGCCGCTACAAAAATACTCCTCCCTCCCATTCATTCCTTCTCTCTTTGATGGGCAAACACTGCCCGACACTCGCCACCCTTTCCCAACAAGTATACACAGCAATGTCAAACCAACATTTTGTTTGTGCAAAGGCAACATTTTGTTTATGAGAATATAACAACAATAAAACATGAAGCAACAACTAAAAAAACTGTCTCAGCCAAAAATGAAAAACAAACAAAAGTACAATAGTGCAATTTTGTGCAACCCCCTCTCCTCCTTGGGCTTGTCCGTGTGGTTTTTCTGAGGACAGTTATTGGCGGATCCGTCTCGTGTTGCTCCTGCCTAAGTTTGCTCGGCTCTGCTCACGCAAAAGCTGGTCCCAGCGCTGGCGCACACAGAAAAACATTAGTCACTTCCCATTGCCCTCTGCATCAGGGGCCTCTTTCCATATGCTCAATCAAAGGCTCCACAGTCTTAGATTAAATGTCAGCAGGTCAAAGCCAAACAATACAGAAATTAATGACATTTTATTCTATGCCAAAGTTTGCAGAAGAAAAACATATTCTTGCTAGGTTTTATGCCTACAAAAACTCTAAATAAATGAATTAAAAAATAAACATCTATCTATCTATCTATCTATCTATCTGTCTGTCTGTCTGTCTGTCTGTCTGTCTGTCTGTCTATCTATCTGTCTCTCTGCCTGTCTGTCTGTATTTTGGTACTTAACAAATATCATATATATATATATATATATATATATATATATATATATACACATACATATATGAAAGTGAAAGTGAAAGTGGTGACGTATTGTCAAGTATGGTGACCCATACTCGAAATATATAATATAACATACACAATAAATAAATAAATCTGTCTATATATCGACAATTTTTTTATATATATATTATATACATGTCTGTGTGTGTGTGTGTATATATATATATATATATAAATTACATAATAAATTCTGTATTTTATATATAGGCAATCAAAATTCTGTCTATATACATGTAAGTATTTGGAGACTTAAAAACACAAAAGTTCTGTTGGGTATAAAATTTGTAGAAGAAAAAAATATTTCCTTACTAGATACGATGACCACAATCAAATCAATCAATCAATAAAGGACAGATTTGTCTATATAAATATATGATTTGTATTTGTGAATATATAAAAATATATTTTATGTATGTTTTTATATATGTTTGTGTGTGTCTACATACACACAAACACACACATATGTCTATATATACATATAAGTATTTGGAGACTTAAAAATACATTAATGTCATTATTTTCAATTATCTATTATATAAACACTAGGTTTGAGATGATAAAACTGTTCATTTTTTATTTTTCATTTTTTTTTTTTTTTAAAGAAAACCAAGTATTTGGAAACTTTTTGGTAGTTAAATGTTAGGAACATTCTTCTACACCTGTAGTTACTCTGTTGTGACACCTGTGTGAACTTCAGGAGAACTGACTTTTTACTTCCACGAAATATCACCTTAAGACCGGTTGATTAAAAGTCACTGAGAAAAACTGGCTCATAGAAGTATCATCAAGCATCATTTCTTTGCAGCTGCTGCTTGATTTGATATTTTACCTCTAATTCAATGACATTTAGATATTTATTTAGATATTTTAAGACTGAAGAATCAAAATGCTTTCTCGGGCCATGGTAATGAAGTGAATGCTATTTTCATACCTTCACTTTCCGGCCCATTTTGTCTTTCCACTTCTGTGCAATGGATTCATCAATGAGCAGCAATCTGTGGGAGAAATGATTTATGAGAACAGGAATATAATCCACAAATATCCTCATCACATAAATCAGGCCTTACCTGGACCTTTCCTCATTTTCATAACCCATGATGATATATTCCTCATTGGCTGCTAGCGGAGGACACAGACACCCAGAGTTATAATAGAGAGTGACTGTGTCTCGAGGGATGTTGACCAGAGAAGACTTCAGCACGTCTTTGACCTCCACGATTGCGCTCAGGTCATGATTTCTAGTCTTGATCTCTTTCACTCTTGCCCGGATGACTGCAAAGAGAAACAATGAAAGCGTACCCTGTTTTAAGCACTATAAAAAGTTCTTTGAGTTTTAGGAGAATGTGTAAGAAATACAAAGCAAACAAAAAGAGCAGTTTGAGAACTTCACAAAGGTAAGTTGTAAACTAAGTCCTTACCATAATTGTAATTGTTCTTTGAATATGTCTTTTGACCAAGTCTCACAGACTTGCATTTGCAATCTAAAAAAGTAAAGATTTATGTTTAGAATTTTTAGGCAGAACTCTAGTAAATCTGTAATGGTATGTTTAAAGAAATATTTTTATATTTTTGTATTATCTAAACAGCAAAAATAGACTGTAAACCACTTTGTTATGCCATTTTAAACATATTTGCACATTACTTATTATGCACACGAACAAAACTAAAAAACATCATAAAACTATTGATACTTAAATAGCATACCATTAGCTCCTTTGCAGTTGGCATTATGTGAATCCATTGGGAAGTCTGGATTTCCTTCTGTACAAGAACCAGAACTGAGATTAATGTTCAAAATGGATTTCATATATGCATTTCATATATGCATAGAATCATTCTTATTCTGATTTCAGAAATTTTCTCTTTAAAATTTGCAATATTTATTAATTCCCAAAGTAATAAAACATTATCTCACCAGGGTTACATTTTGAAGGGTCTTGATAGTAAGGATTATCTTTAGGGAAGAAAAATTCAAGGATTATTTTAACAGAACTTCATTGATGTTAATGATTGCAAGTATTAGAATAAATAATAACTACTATAAATAACCTATATGAATATAGAGGGTGAATTCATGTAAAAGTAGCCACTTTGGATACTGAGATGACTGTCAAAGGTGCCCCAATAAGACACATTTTAATATAATATAATATAATATAATATAATATATTAATTCATCACTACTGTGTATAAATATAATATAAAATGGCCCAATTTTTGATACTTTTGATCATTTTAAATTATCAAAAGTTTTCCAATCTACCTGAATTCTTGCCATATAGTAATGATGATGATAAAAATTATCACACACTATATGCATAGACAACAATAAAATCTGTATCTTTTCTCTCTGTAAATGTATATAGGGAAAATTTGCACAAATTGGGCCACTTTTTTACACTGATATGTCTGTCAAAAGTGCCCCAATGATACACCTTTCATTAATATAATATAATATAATATAATATAGTATAATATAATGCCATAATTCATCACTACAGTGTATAAATATAATAAAAATGGTCTACTTTTTGATACTGAGATTATCAAGTGTTCCAATCTACCTGAATTCATGCCATTTAATAATAATGATGATAACATATAAACATATTGCACACTATATGCAAAGACTAGAATAAAATCTGTATCTGTATCATATAAGTAAATTTTTATAGGGCAAATCTCCACAAACTTAGTCACTTTTTGACACTGATATGACTGTCAAAAGAGTCCCAGTTTACTTGAATTGTCCCTATACATTATTAATAATAAATATATTACAAAAATCAATGATAAATGCATGAATAACCTGGCCCCTCCGCCTTGACTATCGCCTCAGGTGAGATGCAGACTCCTCGGTCGTACACGGGCAGCTCCTCACAGGCCAGACTCTCCGGCCACGTATGGTTGTACTTCTTCATGACCGGCTCGCAGCCGCACTTGGCCCGCTCGCACACGGACTTGCAGGGCTTGATGGGGTCGTGCTGGAAGTCGATGGTACATATGGGCGCGTACATGGCGCACAGGAAGAACAGCAGGTCCGGGCTGCACTGGGTGCCCAGGAGCCCCTCGAACTGCTCGATGGCGAGCACAGCGTTGGCCTGCGTGCTGTGATGGAGATGGTTGGGCATCTTGGTCATGTTCCACGGCATGGACTTGCACATGGGGATGCGGATGGGCTCGCAGGACGCGGCCGCGGTGCCTCGGGGGATCTCCAGGAGACAGGCGATGGCCACGACGCAGATGAACATCTCGTAGGAAAACATGTTTTTGGTGATAACAAAAATACACAATTGAGAGACGACGCTATATATAATTCACCAAGTGCATGCGGAGATCTTCTGGACAGCTGGAGACTCTTGCGCGTAAAAGCTCCCCAAAACAAAGTTCCTCAAACTAACTTCAGCATACTGAAGTACTGCATCAGACACACAGAGAACGAAAGCTCATATTTTTTAAATTCTCGCTGAAATGGAGATGGAATAGAAGGATTTCTCTCCTGGAGATGCTCGTCGGGTTCCTCACTTCAGGAGCGCGCTGGTGAACTGATCTCTCCTCCAGCTCCTGCTGACAGAAAGCGACTGGACGCAGCTGGAGGAGGAGGAGGAGGAGGAATAAGAGGAGGTGGGCTGGGGACATAAAGCAGCCCACCTCCTCCTCCATCACTTCAGTCTCCTGTTGCGCTCTCAAACACAAGACTGTTGACTTGCTGCTGCCGTAAAAGACTTCAAGACAAAAGCGCTGTTTGAATAAGTAAAATAGTACATAGAGTTGTGGACATAAGGACGTGTTAATTTAAAGGCAGACCTCTAATAAACATCGGTCTGTGTTGATTAGGACACTACAATAAGGTTAAAAAAAAAAAAAAATTAGAAAGGAGAAGGGTCACACTTCACATGTTCTTGAAGTGAATTTACAAAAGTAGCTAATGAACTGCATTTAGGCTAATTATATTTGGAGCTGATATTTTTGGCAAATTATGTAGGCTAAGCCTTAACTTAAAATATGGAGAAATGTGTAGGCTATACTATAAAATCGCATCTACATGAAAATATTAAGAGCGCAATTTTCATTAAAACGTTATCTTTAATCGTGAAATTAAACTTGCTGGTTAACAGTAAGGCTATTTTGTGTTTTTAGCATAGCGTTTATTTATTTATTTACGAGTAAAATAAGGTTTACAGTTAACATTCATTTCAGGTTTTACAATATAAAGCAGTCATACCTCAAACATGATTTCTGAACAACAAAAAAAAAAAGTGCTAGTCGCTAGCAAGTTACTACTCAAAGACTACAACTACCATAAGGATGTCAGGTTGTTCTTGACGAATCAGACATCCGTTTGTAGTCTTTATGTAGAAAATTGTTAGCATCTTACGTTTAGCGGCATTTATACAACAACATGTGAAAGTCTCCTCAAGAAATGTTAACTACACACCTTAATTTACTCATAAATCGAACAACTGCTAGGTTAAAACCCATTAGAAATTTCTGAGGGAACTCATGAGTCAAGTGCTAATTCTCTTCTGGGGTTTTGGACCATAAACAGCTCTATTAAGCAAATTCATGAATTGATATCCGTCCACCAGAGGATATAATCACTGAATAATGCTGCAATGTACCACAAAATAATAATATGCTGTTAGAGCCAAAGGCTTGAATCTAGAACAGCTATGTAGCAAATCGTTTGCATGGCTCAATTATGCAGTTACACCTGGAGAAATATGTTTTTTTTTGTTTCAGCAGCAACATAAAAATTAGGTTTTAACTATATACCAAAAAGGGCCAGGTACAACTTAAATGTGAAGCTAAAAACAGAGTGCAAACAAAAGGTAAAAACAAGTCCATAAAAGTAAATCTAGTCTTTTAAAAACATCTGCACAGTGTGCCCTTTGGCTCAGTTTAAGTGAGAAGATTTAGATAAGCAGCCTCCGATCAAAGAAGTTCAGCAATGTTCCTGTCAGCTTGGACTAAAAACAAAATAATAAAAATGCTCTATATAGAAGCCATTTTTCATAATCCCACACAATACAGTGTCAAAATCACAAATGCAACCTGTTACAGGGCTCCCACACTTCTTGACAAATGAATTTTCCATGAAATTGCTGGTGACCTCTGGATAAGAAATTTTAATTAAATAAATAAATAAATAAATAAATAAAATCAAATCATCATAAAATTGAGAAGGATTTAAAAAATAAATAAATAAATCATTTAGACAAATATGTGAATTGGTTTGACTGAATTATTAAAACGAATTGACTCAAAAGGTCAATTTACTGCTATTTCCAGGTTTTTCACGACTATCAGAACTACTTTACATCATTAAACAGCATTAAAGTGGACCAGTCAAACTGCATTTGACCTGATGTTTATTCATGTTATGGAAGATACATTGTCATTTCCAAAAAATCCAAAACATATAAAACCGGTGAAGGCAGAGGAGGGGGAAAACAACTGATAAACATTCAATAAATATGTAAGAATGTTTATTGTAGCTCACAGACAGGTACAATGGAGTGTCAATGCCACAAGGCATCATGAAAGTTAGTTAAAAAATTATACTATGCTTTGTACAAACAACACTAGGTTGCTTTTATAACATGTAGTTATGCACAATTCTGCTGTTTCAATCCAAATGAGATGCTGTTATATCCATTAATTTGGCAAGTATGTCAAAGGAACATAAAGTGTAATGAAAATAAATGTAAATTCACAGGTAGGGAGAGAGAGAGAAAGCACGCAGTAACCCACACATTAGATCTAGAACAACATCAAAAAAAGAATCACTGTTTCATAGAGGCATCTGTTATCGTAACAAGCATTTAGCATGATGTAGTTTTTAATAATTCACCCTTGCCCTCCCCCCACGTCCCAACACACACAATTAACTATTTAATGTGTTTGTTTCCATGTTTAAGCATTGCAAATTAAAACACAAACCAAAAAAATGGTCAAAATGATACTTAGTGTCACTAGTCCCTGGGATCAAACTCGATTATTGTAAGTGGTCAATAAACAAATCATTTTTTCCCTCTTTATTCAGTATCATAAAAGTTTTGATCCCATTAAAAGTCTTGAACTGGTAAGACTATAACATTGGAGAATCCTACAGAGGAATATGGAATGAGGGCTGAAGTATCCGCCCCTCGAGTGCTCTACGCATGAGAACTCTTACGCGGAAGAAGACACAGACTGCTTGTACACGGCGTGGTAGGCGTTCCGGAGCAGGACGTACGGGAAGCAGGATTCCAAGAGGTCCATGGTGAGGAATGGTGATTCTTGAACGATCTAGACAAAAACAATCACATTCTGAATCAGAACAGATGTCAGGGTGATGGGATTGGGAGGTTCGTGGGCTCATTCTGATAAAAACCCCTTCTCCATTTCCATGAACCTCTAATTCAACACATCCTGCAGATTGCTCTTCAAAGAGTGAAAAATCCCAGGGACAAATCCCCAGCAAGCCTTACAGATCAAAAGAGCTGCGTGACTCTCAAACACAAACAACAGAAACAGTCCTTAGCACATTTCCCCATCATCACATGGTTATGGACTTAAAAAAAAAAAAAGATGGAAATATGGATAAATAGTGCGCACCAAAGCAGTTGGTTTGGTTCTTTTAAGTATTTTCCCTATTAATTTTCTCCATAGGGAGTTTAAAACTCAGTTCTAAGCACTGAACCAAACCATTATTATTGCATTTGGTTCAAAGCAACAAAGTTTATGAAATAAAAAGACAGACAATTCTAAATAATAGTTTATAGGGAAATGGACTACTTATGCCATAAAGCATTATGAAGTTATTACAAAACTACTGACTTTAGTCCCTGCTAAATATTTTAATTATAAAAATACCATACTTTTGAAAGGCAGTGTATATATAAAGTCTCATGGTCATTATTTACACTGATCAAAAATACAGTAAAAACAATTATTATTTATATTGTGAAATATTTTTTATTTAATATATTTTAAAATTAGTGCTGTCAAACAATTAATCGCATCCAAAATAAAAAGTTTTTGTTTACATAATATGTGTGTGCTGTGTATATTGTATGTATATATAAATACAAACACATGCATGTATATATTAAAGAAAAATATGTTGTTTATATATTAAATATATTTATATATAATATAAAAGATAAGTATATAAATATATAAATGTATATGTGTGTAAACATTTCCAAAATATATGATGTATGTGAGTATGTATATATACTAGGGCTGTCAATCGATTAAAATATTTAATCGCGATTAATCGCATGATCGTCATGAGTTAACTTGCGATTAATCGCAATTTAATCACACATTTTTATCTGTTCTAAATGTACCTTAAATTAATACTTTTCATGTTTTAAATACTCTAATCAACATGGGCAATGACAAATATGGATGCTTTATGCAATATATGTTTATTATTAGTGAAACCATAGTTAACAGCCTGAAGACTAGACATGTTTCAAAGATCATAGATGTGTTTCAAAGAACTTGCTCATGTCTATTAGACACATGAAAAAAGAAATACCAGGTTCCCATTACTTCTCTTTCTTTGCACTGAGCAATTTACTTACACAAACCTGTTTACATTTCTGCATAACTGGGCATCTCACTTCTTCTGAACATGCAAAATGTACATTTCTTATTTATCATTACATTTGTTTGCCTCTCTGTGCCCACATACTGTATTTTGATGCAGCTAAATTCTCAATAAAACCATTTTCATTGATATATTTGACTGTTTCTGTTGTCAGACAACGGAATGAATATGAAATAGTGATTGAAACGCGACCCATAGGACTAAATAACCAGCTCTCCCTTCCAAGATGTTAATCTGCACAAAAATTCTGATTTATAATCCAGCCATCGTCTGATAAAACCACATAGGCTATACATAAGATAAAGACAACAGCTCTGCTATGATTTTGGCTATCTTGCATGTTAAATTAGAGAAGCAACATAATATCTGTTTTAACTGAAAGCGCTGTTCCTCTCATCCGCGCACTGAACAGAGCAGACGCGGAGAGAGAGAGAAAGAGGCGTGTGCGCAGCGGGAAAGAGAGACCTCGCGCTCACGCGGCAGGTTTGGGCAAACCCTATAAAGATTGGTCGCTAGACGCTTTTTGAAAAAAAAATAAAAAAAATAAAATAATATAAAAGTTGCTAAAGCGGTCTGAAAAGTCGCTAAGTTGGCAACACTGTCAGTATCTCCATCCATTTTCATTTCTCCAACTATAGTAATACGGGTTAGGCCACGGGTCAAACAGAAAATGCACGCTGCGTTAATCACGCGTTAATAAAATTAGTGCCGTTAAAATGAATTTGCGTTAACACGTTATTAACGCGTTAACTTTGACATCACTAATATATACATAATAAATATACAAAGTTCACACACATATATTATGTAAACAAAACCTTTTTATTTTGGATGCGATTAATCGCGATTAATCGTTTGACAGCACTATTTAAAATGTAATTTAATCCTGTGATGCAAAGCTGAATTTTCAGCATCATTACTTTAGTGTCACATCATTCCTCAGAAATCATTCTAATATGCTGATTTGGTAAAGCATGTATTATTCATTGATGAAAACAGTTTTTGCTGCTGAATATTTTTTTGTGAAAATCGTGATACATTTAGATTCTTTGATGAAATAAAGTTAAAAACAGCATTTATTTAAAATGGAAACCTTTCTCCCCCAAATATGTCATTTCAACATGTATGGGAAACAGACTTAACATCAATCCTTCAGACTTAATTATCACTTCTTAATCACATCAGTTCTCTTTAAGAGACTTTGTGACACTGTGATTTCCAATTTTAAAAAAAAGTTTAAATTGCCATTATTTTTTTTAAAATTTGAAGAGTTACTTTCACAGAAGTATATATCATATATAATTAAAAACCTTATAACATGTAAGTCTGTCTTGAATAATTAATACATTATCATTAAAAACAGATAAGTCTACAGAGAATATGATAGCACACTTGCACACCATTATGAAAAGCTCTGTCTTTTGTCTTGTAACGGAGGTGTGGATTCACTCACCATGTCCAGAAGCAGGTAAACAGACTCCCTGTTCCGTGTAGTGGTTTTATCCGTCTCCTGTCCAATCTTCAGCAGGCTGGAGGAGGCGAGCTGTGGGAGAGAATTACAGAGATTTATTAAGCTGCAAAGTCCCAGAGAGAGAGTTGCATAAATGGAGTGTTTATTGTTGACATGTTAACGTAAATCGCATGTTGTGTCGTTAAAGTGTTGGAAACGAAAATGCTTAAAGCCAGGATTTAGAACAATTACAGCTATTGCTGTTACTTACGGCAAGGAACTCTTTGAGGCGATCCTCTATGCTGCCCTTGTGGATAGTGAACAGAGCAGCGGCAATCTGGTTTATCGCTTTAGCCAGACAGTGAATGTTGTTGCAGTGACCTTAAAAGATTTAAAGAGAGTTAACACACACGATAAATGCCATGCGCATTAAAACGCGTCGTTCCAGCGGACCGCAGTTCAAACAGCACAGATTTCATTCGCAGCGGTTCAGCGCGAGTCTGAAATGTAAAAATTGGTACCTTCTATTGCGGGACTGTACTGTGACATCACGTTGCTGGCCAGGGTCGGCATGGAAACGGCCACGAAGACCATCAACAGGCAGGCGATCTTGTACTCCTCCTCTGGGCTAATATTTTCTGTTACAAACAGAGAATTGAGTTCATGAATTTTCCTTTAGGTAACTCTGAGAAATGCTGATGTGCTGCCATTGTGAGATGGCAGGGAAATTGCAGCGATTGCATTTCTCTCTCTGGACAGTGTCCGAAAATCTGCACGAAGAGCCAAGAAAAACGGCACTAATGTCCAAAAATTAACTCTTATTTATGTTATTAGCGCAACAGCATTTGGGAGTGATTCAATTAAGTCTAGTTTGATTTGACTCGCTATTTAGATAGTAAACAGAAGACGTTTGGATTTAACCATCAGGGGAATAGAACAAAAACATCAGTGCTGGCCAAGAAGCCCTGGAGGGTCTGGGCTGCCCTGAGAAAATGAAAGCTGCACAAGGCTCTTCTCAGGAAGCTGATTCCCCGAATGGGCTCTAATTCCTGATGAGGGTTTGATAAGCAATGCTGGACAAATGCATCTCCAAACAGCTGTGTGAGAGAAGCTACTTTGAGACTAGCTTCACAAACTACAGAGATGCACATCACTGCACAAGCATTGGTTACAAAAAGATTACAAAATGTTAAGACA
Source organism: Spinibarbus caldwelli (assembly GCA_039654775.1). Taxonomy (NCBI): domain Eukaryota; kingdom Metazoa; phylum Chordata; class Actinopteri; order Cypriniformes; family Cyprinidae; genus Spinibarbus; species Spinibarbus caldwelli. The sequence continues at coordinate 7,053,247 of CM077233.1, forward strand.
AGTGCAATACACTGGAATTTTACATATCCTACCATTTATAATTTTTTCCGGTCAGACATTTTTGAAACAAAAATACTTGATACTTGAAAAATACTCAGATGTTCTTTGATAAAAATACAGTACAAATAGTGTGAAATATTACTGAGATTTAAACATTTCAGTTTTCGATTAATATATTTTAACATTTATTCTTGTAATGGTGCTGCTCAATTTTAAGCATGTTGAAAATAGCTGCCAAAGTTTTGTGCAAATTTTCAGGATTCTTTGATGAGCAGATCGTTCAAAACAGCATTTAATTGAAATAGAAATCTAATTATAACATTATAAAAGTTATTATTGAGGAGCAATTTAATGCATCCTTGCTGAAAAAAAAAAAGTTAATTTCTTTCTTTCAAAATAAAAAAATCTGAATCCACACATTTGAATAGTAAACAAATACATTTTCAACATTGAGTTTAAAAAAATAACAATAGCTAATGTATTAAGAATAGAACTCCATAATTTATAAATTACATAACCAAGTATAATATTAAAAATATTGTGATAAACAGCAGCATTTAACTGAATATTTCCATTAAACAATGATGTAAAATGCCTTGCATAGACTCTTTTTTGAACCAGTTAACTGAAACAACCTGTCCAAATGAACTAATTCATTAAAATGAAGTGTGTTAGATTATTGCCTCAGTTTGCATGTCTGTTTGCAGCATTTATAAATCATGTAGCATTATTTTGTCACATTACACTGGCAAAGGGATGACGTTTCGAAGACGACTGAGTACTATTACGCTACAAAAAAAAAAAAAAGTTAAAAGTGTCATTTTAGTTAGCCACTCTTCAACACTGAAAATGACACTTATGAGACAGATCTTCTATGCACAGATATTTTTTTATTATTTTTAACTCTTGGGGTTGTGGTTAAGATAGGCCTGGCCATGTGAGGTTTGAAGCTTTCTTGTGAAATCACTCACCACAGAAATAATAAGACATGGTAAACTGATACTGTGACCAAAGTGAACATGGGTGTGGATGTAATGTATGTTTCTGAGCATGTATTATATCGTGAGGTTACACCGTAATCACAGTGCAAGCCAGCATCCCAGCGCTCCAGTACTTGACCAGATTAGACCCGATATAAACCATGTGATACCACTTAACGTTTCAACACAAACCAAACCTTTTTTTACAGCCAGCTAGCTTGCATCCAAGGTCTTAATACAGGGATTTCTGGTAAATCATTTGGCATGAAATGGCCTTTAGATTTGAGCAACAATGTGCACTTTGGAAAAATAATTCCAGTTCAACTTTTCTTTCAAGTATGTGCACACCGACGTCACACTTTGTTAACTGCCTATTTTGTAGCAAATGCTGATGAAAGCTGAATTCCGAAAGTAGACGATCTGCGTTCTAACAAATCTAGAGCAAAAACACCTGATGCGTATCGGGACATCGGCAAAATCTGCACTTTCTTAAGAGGACAAAACCAAAGAACTTCCAGTTACGCCATTTTATTTTCCTCTGACTGGGAAAAAACCGAGCCAGTTTATATTTTGATGCCAAAAAGTTACATCTGGGTTAGAAATTGCCTGATGTGCATTACCATCTCGAATGGTCTGAAAGAACCTACCAGACTTCTGGGAAGACAGAGCCACTACCAGAGCAGGGTCGATCTCACAGGGCAGGCCTGCCGCAGAAGACAGCTCGTACACGTTCATGGCGACCTGAGAAAAGGGAGAATATCAGGTCCGGCGGCCCATCGTTACTGCTGAAGGCAAGTCTGAACGTCACCTACCTTCATGTCAGTTTCACGAGGAATGTGGTCTTTGAAGTCTTCCACGGAGCTCACCAGGAAGGGAATGTGGCAGGACAGCACCTGGAGAAAAGGACACATCTGTGATTAGAACTCATTTGGGCAACGATGTCTTTCGAACAAAGGAACAGTTAACCAATTTTTTTTTTCTTTTTTTGTCATTTACTCAACCTCACTTCATTCCAATGCTGTATTATTTTATTTCTTCCTTCAAACACAAAAATCTGAGGAATGTCTGAGCTGCTCTTTTCCTTACAATAAAATGGGACAAACACCAACAAGCTTTGAAAATGACAAAAAAAAAAAAAAAAAAAAAAAAAAACCCACATAAATATAGTCCATATGACTTGTGAGCTACATTCAAAGTCTTATAATTTCATCTACATATTTATGAATAATGATTGTCTGTAAATTTCAATTATCGTTTACTGAGAATCTCTTACTGTAGCTCTCTTTCACACTTACGCATATTCAAACTTGTCATGTGACACGTGACAACCAAACTGAAGGTGGTATATTTAAATAAGTTTTATTTTAGCATTATGTATATACTATTATAGTATTTAATAATTTGCATTAGGTTTTATTTTTATATTTTTCAGTTTCCATTTTAATTTAAAAAAATTGATGTACTTTAGTCCTTTTTATTAAGGTTTTATATATATATGTATATATAAAACTTAAATGTTCCAGTTAGTCGCCAAGGCAACATTTTTAAGTTTTTCATGTAATATTTCTATTTTATTTACAATATTTTACTTCCATTCAACAAAAAATGATTTTTAAAATTGTTAGTTTTAGTTAATGACAACACTGATTTAAATATATGATAATGCAAATGAGATTTGACAGCTGCAGAAGCTTTTTTCATTACACAAAGATGTTGCATGACTTCAGAAGATATGGAATAGTGCACAAGTCATATGGACAACTTATTTTTTTGCTTCTTTTTTTTTGGAGCTTGGCAGTACAAATCATCATCCATGTGTACTGTATGAAAGCTTTGGACATTTTACTTAACACCTTGTGCATTTCAGGGAAACAATAAAAAGCTAATACAGGACTGGAATGAGCAAAATCTCAGCTACGAGATGTACAACATCCTTATGTTAAGCTGAAACGATGTCCATGTGAGTGTGGAGCGAGTCATGAAAGAAACCAGACGTCTGGATAACAACTCACATCTCTGAGAGCTTCCTGAGCCAGAGAGCGGAACGACAAAATCACGCCGATGATGGTCATCCGTTTCAGCACGCTGTCAACGGCTACAGAAATAGAAGACAAGTCATATTAGTAACTTCCAAAAATAGGTCATTTTCTTCCTTTAGAACCACTAAAAATAGGTCTGCAGGTGGAGTGTATATGGGCCACATTCCTCAGACGGGATTTTTAAATTCCTGCTCACATTTGAGCTCAGTAATATGACTGTATGAGGACAAGCCATAACAAATAGCTCAAATAGCTCTGTGTAGAGGGCCTGTCTGCAGTGAGGGGGGGCCGGTGGGTGTTATTACAGCTCATACCATGACATTCCAAACAGCTACTGTCTAATACAGGGCTTCTCGATCTGTGGTGCATGGACATGACTGGAAACTTACAATATTTACAACATCTCAATTGCCATTTTGATATTTTTGGAGTTTTATTTGTTATTTCTGACCTTGTCTCACAATATTAATATAGCTTTGTGCATGACTCTAAAATAATGTCAATATGTGAGCCACTTTGATAAGAAGACAAAGCGACCAAATGCAGTTTCCTTTGTTTTTACATGCTGTTCATGAGCAGATTAATCTGAACTAGATCAGAGACCAGCAGAAAGAAAGAAAAAAAAAAGGAATTTATTTGAGAAGTCTCTTATGCTCACCCATGCCGCATTTATTTGTTCAAAAATACAGTAATATTGTTAAATATTTTTAAAATAAACATTTCTATTTTAATATATTTTAAAATGTAATTTATTTCTGTGTTGGCAAAGCAGGATTTTCTGCATCATTACTCCAGTCTTCAATTCATTCTAATATGCTGATTTGCTGCTAAAAAAAAAAAAAACATTGCTTATTATCATTAATATTACAACAGTTATGCTGCTTAATATTTTTATGGAAACTGAGATACATTTTTTCCAGGATGCACTTTGTTTTGTAATATAATAAATGTATTTTACTGTCAATTTATTGTATATTGATCAATTTCTTGTGTCCTTGTTGAATAAAAGTATTTTATTATTATTATTATTATTATTTTTTTTTTACAAATTTTACTGAACCCAACTTATGATTTCGGTATTGTATATATAATTAAAAGTCCCAAAACTGATACGCACATGTGAGACGCTTAAAGAGTGCTGCCATATGGTCCGGCTTGTCGAAGCTGGTCCTCATCTGGGTCAGAATCTCCACATTGTCCACCACAAGTTTCTGTAAGGGCGACAAAAGACACTATGATGAAAAAGCAGAAAAATGACGCGAATAGATCTGAAGCAGTCTGTATATCTTTCCAGAGGAGGACATCATAAGCTACACGCACCTTTAAAGGAATTCAATTCTAATAACAGCATTTATGACAACGTTGATTACCAGAAAATAATTTTAATTTGAAAATCGAAACAAATGCTGTCGATTGAACTTAATTTTGAACCCTGAAAATTACTTTTAACACCTAAACAGAACAATCTTGAACAGTAGCCGGTTAAAGGCATGAAATCGCCTGAGACGAGAACTGCGAAAAAACGCAACAGAACGGGTTTGCATGTCAACAAACGATTTGCGTAATTTGAGCTCTAAGAGAAAACGTGTTCCACGTTAAAGTCCTTTGGTGAACACGGCGCAGAATAGAAATGCAAAATAAACCATTTCACTCCACAGCTGATTGTGGGTCAGATAGGAAACTTGGTTCTTTTTCCCCCAAATTACTTTCAGCTGAAGGAGAGAGGTTTGCATGTTAGAACATCACTGACATGTGCCAAGCCTGTGTTCACACACTTGGTGGTGGTTGTTGCTCAAGAAACTTTTATAATACAGAGGGCTGTTTCAATTACATATATCACGCATTTGCAAACCTGCTGCCATTAATGAATGAAATGAAAGAAAAAAAAAAAACAATATACAGATGAACCGCCCAAGAAAAAGAAAAAAGCAGTCCATTCCTTAATCATTGTGTCAGGGAGTGCAAACAATCCACCATTCTTACCTCATGAGGAAGGCTTTACCTTCAATGTAATCAAACTAGCATTTGGTTCGGGTTTGATCACAGTTCCCGTTAATTCATCATTGCTGACACTAACTCAGAGTGAGGGGAAGTGCTACCTAAACTCTGTTCCCGGAAAACAGGCACACATGGAATCTGTGCCTGCAGTAATCCTCAGAAAGCTCTTCATATGTCCACAAATTTGGAACATCCAATCATTCACAAAGTTTTACGCAACCTCTTGTGTTTTGGTTTTACAATTTTGGATAATTTAATCATGTTTTACGAACGTATTACTGTCAGCCACGTTTTAAGGTTATGAGCTGTACCACACTGTACCATGTAAAAAAAAAAGAAAGAAAAAGACAGAATTTCACACAGTTTTTCCTAAAATTCTAAAAATACAATATTAAAAAAAAAAAAAAAAAAAAAACACCAAACAAATAAAAAGGCCACAGATTCAGACAAGACCTGCCAGTAAGTCAAAGTGACTTTTTACTTTAAAAAAACAAAACATGAAATGCATGAAAGCAACTTTATAAAAAAAAGCCAAAATGATGTTATCAAATGAATAAAAACATTCTAAATAAATAAAAACATATTAACTACCTAAATAAACACATAAAGTTATCAAAAAAAAAAAAAAAGAACACATTGAATCTGGGCCTGCCGGTGAGACTAAGTGACTGTGGGAATCACTGTTTAACAGGAAGACTAAAAAGAGGCTCTAATTACTCTCAGGCAGTCTCCAACAGAGAACTGTGCTTCCGAAACGCTCTCAGAGGAAGGCATAGTCGTCAGTACTGCGACTAGCCTAAATATGTGACCTTTCACCTCAGAGACTCTTATCGCTCACCTTGAGTTCAGCCACCTGGGAGGAGATGTGCCACATGAGGCTCTCGCTGAGGAACTTCATCCCGTACGGACCCAGCAGCTCAGACAGGGAACGCATTTCTGAGAGACAAAGACAAGAGTTTTTAGACGTGCTATGACAGTTTGAGTGTGGATATAATCATGTCCAGCTGAAGATTGTGTAATGTTTCTAAACAAGGAAATCCTTTATTCAAAGTGTCTTTGTGGAGTACTTTTCCCCCCTCACCAGATATGTCAGAATACTCCTCCGCATTAAAGGTGAGCTCATTCTCTGTGGGCAAGTTGACGAAGGCCTTCATGGCAGGAAAGTAAGCGATGTGACCGTTGCTAACCTGCCGCAGTAGAGTCTCCAGATACCTGCGCACAGATTAACACCAAACCAAATTTCATTTTAAGACATCTCTTTATTTAGCTATTATTTTTAAAGACTATTACAAAATATCACACAAATTTTTCATCCATGTTTTAATTGAACTTGTTTGAACCTGTTATGTAGCACTTTGTTTGCCAAAAACATGAAATTAATTTTTTAAATATAAAATTGTTTATGTTTTAAAGACTAATTAAATTTCTAAAGTTTTATGCATTCATTTAATCATTTTCATCCACCATTTTTGCTGGAGTAAATTGCATTAAATCGTAAAACACAGAAATCAGAAAAATTAAAACAGACAACACAATTTCTGAAAAAATAAAATGCAATTCATAGGGCCCTATTATTGTTAAAGTGTTACAATTTTATGAATTATTGTTAAATTGTTAAAGTTACATGAACTTAATTGTTTAGATTTTTAATTATTAAAATGTGAATTAAGCAATTAAAAAAGGAACCTACAAAAATTAAAATTAAGATTTCATAGGGCCCTTGTAAATATTCTTCAAAACCATTAAATACTTAAGTTGTTTACTGTTCAAGTTATAATTATATAACGGTTCAAGTTTAGTCAAGGTTTTGTATTAGGAGTGCTTTTTGTTGCTTCCTATGTAGAGTGCTCTAAAACGGTCACTTAAGAGGTTCTACTTCAGTTAGGATGTCTTAGAAGGCAGCAGCCTATGAAGGCAGTATACTTAGTTTTGGAACAGATCCATTCATCCTCACTCTGTGGCCATTCTGGAATGGGTATGTAGAGTCTCACCAGTTGGTGTAGAGGCTGGTGATGGTTGGTTCTCCGTGGCTGTCGAGGTGCTGGGTCTGCTGCAGCAGCACGTTGTTGAACACTCTGGTGATGTCAATCTGCACATAATTCTCGATGGACTGCAGCACTGTCATGTAGGCCCGCACGCTGGTGAGCAGCTCTGATGGTTTGGCAATCTCCTGTGTGGCCTGGTTGTACATGGTCATCCCGACTATGGACCTGAGAGACAGTTACAGAAATGGTCAACAAGGACTGAATAACAAAAATGAACCGCCCATACTGACTTTAGCATATGTCTCTGCTTTTATTGCACAATTGGTGCATGCAGTGCTAAAGGAACAAACTGGTTATTTTTGTAATATTTTATCAAAATGCATCCTTCTACACCTCAGCAAAAACATTTATGCTGATGTAATCAATCAATACATATAAAAAATAAATCAATCTAAATGAATAAACAATCCAATAAAAATCCCAAAGGATAAAATCCATTTCCTATCTTACATAATTTCCTACTAAATGTTCAGTTTCACTCAGAAATAGTTCCCATTTGAAAGTCATTAAACCAAACATGAAATACTGCTTGCAACCCATTAAGTAATAAAGCTAAATTATATAAATGATAAACAATCAGTGCTATTTTAGCATCACAGAGATACTATTATAATTTTCAATTAATATTTTGAATCAGTTTATATGTTCCCTTGAATTTTTTTTTGGTTAATTCTGTTGTGTGTTTTTGTCATTTTTAGTATATAAGTTAAACAAAGAAACAAACATACATAAATACATACATACATACATACATATAAGTACACCAAGGTCAAACTAGATTAAACTGAGAAATGCTGCTTTGGCAACTAGCTGAAGTAAAGTATTTTAGATTATTTCAATTAATGTTTATTACAAGCAATGATTTTTTTTTCTTTATGTTTTAGTTTTTGTTTCAGTTTAAGTTAATAATAATAACCCTGTAAACAATAAACCTTAATTAGTAGAATATTGTTGTTGTTGTTGTTATTATTATTATTATTATACAAGGAAAAAACCCTATGTAAAAACTGTGACAGCAATTTAAAATTTGGAGCAAGTTATGACATTTTGATAAAGGCTTATGAAGACAAACTTTTTTTTTTCTTTGGAATAACATGTCCTCAATGAATCATTCACAGTAAGACCTGGACAATATGTTAAGAAAGTAAACAGGGTCAATTTGAACTTGGTTATGTGGTGTTGTTAGGAGAGCAATGGTGGCCACTATAAACAGATTCATAACCACAATGACCTGAATCAAGGCTATTTACCCCATCAGATGGAAATGGGTAATAACAGCACATGGTTGGGTGGTGAGATCTGCTAACAGGGCCTCTCATTGCTGAGAAGCATGGCCACATGAGGGGTTCACAGCCCGGGGGAGAGGGGCCAGCCAATGCATCCGCGTCAGAGTTTTGAATCTAACAGTGGAAAATACCTGTTATTCCTCGGCCTGATGTTTATTTAGTTGGACAAGCGCTATTCTGGAACCGTGTCAAAAATCATGCTAACCCAAACTCTCACCGCTAGTCCAATAAATTACACAAATCGAACAATAAACCTTTAAGCTGTTGAGTTCTCAGCTTAATTAATAAGGGAGAGCTGGACGACAATTTTCCTTGACATAAAACGCAACAGTAACTCTCCCCTATGAGGCAAATCAATATGATTGATGCTAGTGCGGAACGAGTGTGGATAGACCTCATCAGGAAGGGAGGACTGTGGGTAACGTAATAGATAAAACGAGCAGTGATGCATTTACGCAGGTAGCGGCCAAATTCAGTTCAGGCTATTGGGATGTTAATACTCACAGGATTCAGGAAAAAGTCTCACTACAACAATTTTTTGTATATGTATACAATTTTATGCATGCATATATACACATATATACACACACACACACACACACACACATATATTTATTTACTATAAATATATAAAGTATATTACAACAATACTTTTTAAATTGTGTAATACATAAGACTATAAAATACTTAAAATACTAATACACACACACACACACACACACACACAATCAATCAGTAGAGATAGAAATTCCCTTTTATTTGTGAACTAATTAATGAACTAGATTATCCAAAAATAGCCATTACCACGAGGTTATACAATATAGAATACTTTTTTTTCTTCCATAGAATGTCCAAAAAGTCATAATTACCTAATAAAGTTCCTTAAACCAAGATATTTTGGTCATTTCACCCAGCCCTAATTCAGATCATTGTGTAGCAGTATTAGGATGGTAGTTTGACTTACTTAGTGAAGCGGATCTCCAGGTGGGAGGTCAGGTACTCGCGTGGGGTGAAGGTGTGCTCCCAGACCATCATGTTGGGGACGTAGTTGATGGAGAAACAGAGCTCTGACAGAGCAGTGTGCAGTTTGTCCAGACTGTAAAAAACAGACAGCAGCCTTAAAAACTAATTTCCTTCAGATTACACAGTCAATCAGGGAAAGCTTAACCAGCACAATAGTGCTGCTCACTATGGGGCCACACTGCTCCCAAACTGTTACTACTACTGCTCATGTGTGTCCATGACAGGCTTTAGGATAAATCCATTTTATATTATAAGGAGGAACTGTTTGAATGTTTGCCGAATGGGAGGATAACAGGGTAAAGGCCTCCAGCGGGGTTTTGTATAACACAGTGATTCTCTACTGGTAAGATCTAATGGAGACATGCCCTCATTGATGAAAACCATGAACTACAGAAACTAGTACAAGGTAAAAGAAAATATGACCCAGACTGAATTAAACATGGGTAACAAGTGTTTGACTAGATGTAGAAGAAGAGTGAGTTTCATCCTTACTTGGTGACCAGGAGTCTGTTCTTCCTCATGCTCTCAACACCAGGCTTCTCTCTCTCCGGTTCACCCTTCTTCCCCGTCTGCTTTTTCGACTTCTTGTTCACGGCCTGACTGATGGTTTTGGCACAATGTTTTGGCAGTAGCTGTGCAGAAGAGCAACAGGAAAAAGCCCCTTTTTAAAGTCAACATGAAATCAAAATTGACCCTATTTACTTTCTTAATACAAGTTCCTGGTAATATTGTGCACAATTCATCAGTGCATGTAATTTTAAATATGTGCGTTTAGAGTTGGGAATAGAAAACTTAAATTTTTCTTAAAATACCGGAACTGAATGATTTACATACTAAAATAAAGAACCATGGCAAAAGAAATTGTGAGCTTGAGTTGAGCCTGCAGCCTGAACAGGATGTAATGAAAGATTGGGTGTCAGGAAATGATAAAGCCCATAAATAACTATATTTCTGTTGCATTATCTGCACGCAAAAAACATTCAGCATTGCCAGTGTAGACTCATGAGCAAATGACTCTTTTAAGAGTTGATTCTTCATAATGAATCGATCAAAAAGACTCAACACAGTCTCAAACTCATGAGTTTTAATCAGTTTGAATTGGTCACAGTGGTTCTTAAATGACTGAATCACTTGCCTTGAAATTAAGACATGATTCTGTGATATGTACATTCTTGTTTTTTAATACATGAGTTTTGCATAACGTATTGCATATGGTAAACTGAACTGAACCACAATTTATAAAAGGAGAAAAATATTACTTTTTTGTAATAAAATTCATTACCCTGCTCTGCCTCTGACACAACTTTCCTTTTTGCTTGACACAAATCCAGATCCCTCTAATTTTTCAACTCCTCTGCTCCAATGACCTGTAACATCCACTTTCCACCATCCAATCAAATCCTGATAGATAAAATCAAGACCTACCCTAAGTCTTCGTGAATTTAATTTCTTGTTTTACTAGAAAATATGTCAGATTACAGAGGGAAAACGGCTTTGATGTTGACCTTAAGACTGTAATTCCTGTAAATGTGACTTCCACAGTCCAGACAAGAGCAAAGCTGGAAGTGACTTATGAGCTGTTGTCCTGTTTCCTTACAACATGGCGATTACACTCACCAGAGGGGGATGAGAGTAAGTTTATTCATTAAAATTGACCGTGAATCTGCAGAACTCTCTGTAAACCCAATTAAATTTGTTAAAATCCCAGATATGACATGGAAAATTCCAGAACTCCCAAAAGTCCCTCTGTGTTTTGGCAGCGCTGAAAGCGTGTGTGTGTGTGTCACTGACCTGGTCGCTCAGGGTGCACTGCTCTGTGCATATGTCTGTGATGAGGTTGCGGGCTTGCTTGGCCATCTCGTCCAGGAACATGTTGCAAAGGGACAAGCTGCGGTCTCCGATGTGGTGCCTCTGCAGGGAGGGACAGACAAGGAAACATTAGTGGAGATTTCCCTTAGCACAACCCCAATGTTAAGCTAGACTTTTGATTTTCAGTATAAGGTACGATTCACTTTGCAGTGTACATTTAGTATGGGCAGTGTGAAGCGGTCAGTGCATCAGGTGTGTAATTTTTGCGCCATAAACATATTTACAGTTCTATTTGGTTCTGCTACAGGCACAGAAAATATATCCTTTACCTTTAGTATCAGCTGTAAATTACAATATGACTCCACTGGCCACCTGTTACAACCATCTGTAAACAGGGCCTTATACTGGCAAAGAACCACCCAATTAAACAGGATGGGGTCATCCGATGGATGCATAAACAGATTTTGAGTGGTGTTTAGGGGCGAGTCAATCTGAAATGGCCTATAACTTCACACACACAGACATAGATATATAGTTTAAAAGTTTCAAGGGTACGATTTTTAGGGTAAGAAATTAATGTTTAGTTCCAGCAAAGACTTTGCTCTTTTGAACTTTCTATTCAGCTTTGCCATCACAGGAATTGCATTTTAAACTATATTAAATTGTAAAACAGTTATTTAAAATTGTAGTGCTATTTCACTACATTCCTGCTTTTACTGTATCAAATAAATGTAGCCTTGCTGTGCATAAGACTTCTTTCAAAAATATTACAAAAAATGACCCCAAACTTCACATATTAATCTGAATGGCTTGAATTATTTGGACCAGGGTGGAGAAACACCTTATTTGTCAGCATGCCATTAACTGTTGACTCTATCTGAAAATGGTCCACGAGTGATCCATGGGCATGCTGTCAGTGGCTGAAACTACTCTAACATAAGCTGCTCAGGTGAATTTGGCTCACAGTGAGGTGCTGTTTGTGACCCGTCCATGTGTAAGTGAGGCTCTTTGTTATGGCCCAGCTGGTCTCGTTGCCTCAACTCCCTCCCTAGAGCAAACAGTGCATACTCTCTAAATTACTAATGTAAAACAACCTTTGCCCCTGTGTGGAGCTGAAGACTCCGCTCCTGCACCGTTTTGACGAATCCCAAACATCACAGAGGAGGCCTTCACGACAAACAAAAAGTGTCATTTAAAGCTTTGGTGGCTCAACTCAGATTTGACGAGTACTCTCATCATCCATTCATAAACCCAAACATTCTGCCTCGCTCTTCATGGGCATCCGAGGGGAAGAATCAGAGACGGTGCAGGTTGGAAATAACACATCTATCCGACGTGATGCTGAGGCTAACCTCTGCTGAAGCGCCGTGATCTTTTGTTGTTTCTCTAAACTGCTGTAAAAGGTTTTCTGTGCGAGGATGGAAATATTCTTGGAAACTTTTAGTGCTTTTCCAACATAAATAAAGCTTGCAGCTGTCCAAAGCTGTGTGGAGTGGACATAGGAGGAAGACCATTTCAGAGACATGCTGAGAGAGGGAGTTTCATGTTTAAATAAGGGAAACCCAAGCCTTCTATGGCTCAATAAATCTCTTTTATTCCTCTAAGTGCTCTCAGACAGCTCAATGTTCAGGCCCTGCAATGACATGAGAACTCTCATTGTGCTGTTTGTTTTGGTGCCGTTTGTCCACCAATTAGGAGAGAAAATGTGGGTTTATTTACCAAATTAAATTGGATATTGGAGGGTACGATGTTTGGCAGGAACAAACACTTGGTGAATGTGCCGGCCGTATACCGGCGGGGGGGAAACAGGAATCTGTTGTGCTCCTCATGTGTGCGGAGGGGCTTCCATATGCCCCCGGGGAGCCTGGGTAGCTGCACCGGCGTATGGTTCAATTACAGATTTAATAAATCATACTTTTCAGCATTTGGTTTTCTGTACACATCCTGATACACGGACCACAGCGCTCAGAGTGAGCTCTAGCCTTCCGGATTCACAGTACGACTCCATCCTGAACCCTCGCATGGGTCGCGGCTAAGCCGTGGCGAGACCCGACGGAGAAGAGGAAAGATCTTTTCCAAACTCCTCTTCTCAAAAGTAACACTGACCATATTCACTAGGGGACATTCACAGACACATAAAACACAGTTTTTTCCAAAAACACAGAGTCTGCATAGAAACTAAACCAGAAATTTCAGGACAAGGCAAATAGAATATATAATCTGAACAAATTAAATAAATTAACTGTGAACTGATTTATAATTGACAACAAGGCTAAAAAAAGGACATTTATCTCAGTACAAACCAGAGCTGGATGATAAACAGATTAATCACAAAAAATCTTTCTTATTTAAATTAACTGCAATGATGGAAGTTGTAAGATCTTATAGACTTAATTATCAAAAACATTTAGTCCTTACAAGTTTCATTAATTTCAGTGAATCCCTTCAAATTGTATGAACTGAATGAATGGAACACTTCAAAATTCAAATGCAAAAATTGCATTTTACATTTTACAATTTTTCATTTAAGTAAAAATAAATGTCTATAAATATTGTTTAATTTTATATTGGTGCTTATAAATAAAAATAATTCTATAGAATTATATATTGTGTTTATTTAGCTAAAACTTTTTAAAATTAATTTATAACATATTTTACTTGCATTAAATATTCTGAATACACAAATGACAGTTTCAGAACCAGTACATTAATTTAGAGACATATATTTAATATATACATAACATGTGAAAAATGTCAAAATATATGATTTTGTACATAGTGAGAATTTTTTTTAAATCAAACAATTTAAAACATCCAAGAATTTGATTAAACTAAAGCCTTGTCATCTTCAGAATACTCTTCTCACTGATAGCTACAAAAAAAATGTATGAATCACTGTTCTCAGATCAGGTTACTGAAGTGAATCTGACTTGGGGCCTTTTGGACAGATTCCAGGTCAGTGTGACTCACCTCTTCAGGGCAGAGCTCATGGGTGCAGCTCATAAAGTGGGTGCAGAGCAGAGGGAAAGAGATGGAGTATCGAGACTGGGACGGCAGTTCGAGACACTGCTGGAACATCTTTTCAAAGGCGCGGCTGTAAAAGCTATCAGAGACAGAGAAAGAGAGAGAAAATGGGCAGCCAGTTCACTTCACCTTCTGGTACAGTCATATCTAATCAGTTGAAAGAACACCCCTGTCCACTTTCCACCCAGCATGAAAGAGAAATATCTAAAAACAAGAGGCACAACAGACAGTTGCTATGGCCTTCTGAGAACAGATATGCCTTCTGCCAATTGTGGAGCTGGCGTTAGACAGTGTTTCCTGCGCCACTGCTGAATCGACAGCGTCACGGCAAAAAGGAATCACATTTTGCCCAAGTTATGAGCTTGCAGTCCGAATTAAAATGTACCAAAAAATAAAACCATTTTGCATGGTCTTTGCTGGCTGCATGCAAAAATAGACAATTAAATGAATAAAATAACTAAATTATTATAAATTGGTCAAAAAATTCTAATTTCAAGTTTGAATTAAAATAACAGATCATTCAATGAACCAGAGCAGCTGCAGAATGAACACAATTAACTCACATAATGAACTGCAAGCCAGCATAATTTGTATACATTTTCTGATTTTATACTGATTTCTGAAGCCACTTTTTGCCTATTCAGTGTTTAACTGTAACCACATTCATCTTTGAATGATCTTTTCTCTGATGTGAGGTCATACCAGAAAATGGAAAGGTCAGAAGTCTCCACAAGCATCTCCACCAGAGAATCCACCATCTTGGTGTGGAAGATGATGGTGTTCATCATTTTTCCCAGCTCCCTGTGATCTGCCAGTCCTAGCGAGGCCTTGGACACGCTGGTGTAAGCCTAAACACGAAGAAAGACATCATCGTTAGCATTCATCTTTAAAGTTCATTAATTATTCTGACAACTTTTCGCAATCTATTCTCAAAGGCTGAGCTTGGTGGGCTTGATTTCCATGAGCAAACCCTCAAGCAAATGAAGAGCATCGAATCAGATTGGAAACTGGACCAGGGCAGATTCTGAAGAAAAGTGTGGTTTGATGTTTTACCATATCATTAACTTCTGAGAAGGCTTTCTGGGAAATATTTTTGTAAACTTGATACTGTTGAACCAGACATTGTCCAACCAACAAAATTTCCTCTCTAGCATACAAGATCAAATGGAGACAGTATGCAAAACAGATTCTCTTTGGTGTTTAAGTAAAAAAAAAACCTCTATTTTTTGCAGCGAAACAGCTGTGCCAGCCAGTGTGTTCAGCTCTTGGACAACTTGAACATAAGAAGTGTGAGAAAACGCAAGTAAAACAAGGACTACACACGCCCTGCGCTGGCTTTCATCATCTAAAGATCGGCCAATTCAAAGAATGCGGCATGCCAGGATGATGCCACATGACATTCAGCAGGTGCTAAACTCACAAAGCTTGCGGTTATGGAGTCCGGGGAACGACAATAAACATATTGTACAGCACTGAAGTCCACTGTGAGTAGAAAAAGTATTGAAAAACAGGGCTTATTTTTAGATGTACATTTGCAGACGGCTGCTGGTAGTTTAATCGGCCATAGCGATAAATAGGACCGCACCTTTGGAAACACAGACGCCAAATGCAGACGAGCAGACATGAACTGAGTGAACCGTTAGTTGTTATAT
Source organism: Spinibarbus caldwelli (assembly GCA_039654775.1). Lineage (NCBI taxonomy): Eukaryota > Metazoa > Chordata > Actinopteri > Cypriniformes > Cyprinidae > Spinibarbus > Spinibarbus caldwelli. Next base: position 7,069,103 of record CM077233.1, read on the forward strand.
ACTGGCAAGTGCTATCTCAACAACCGGTCCATTACACAAGAAGAAAGCATGCTAAATTTAAGGAGAGAAGAGGGCATCCCTGCTTAGACAGCAGAGTCACGGCAGCTCTTCAATCTAACTTGCTGCTATCAAACCTGGAGGAGTAGAGAATGATTCTAGACATTTATACATATCCATGGCATTTTATTTAAAGTCTAATTGGTTTCCTTAAGTTTTAATGACCAGTTACCCTCTGTTTGACCCTTTTTCTAACTACTACACATTTAAGACTTCTATTTTTACACTACTGTTCAAAAGTTTGGCTTAAAAATACATTAAAAACAATAATGGAATTGAAATATTACATTTGAATTGATTTCTGTTTCCATATACAACAGAATAGAATAGCCATGAATACTGAATTTTTATACGTCTTTACTGACACTATGGATCAATTTACTTGCTGAGTAAAAGTACTGATTTCTTAAGTATTAATTCGTTTTTTTTTTTTTCCGGACAATATAAGACAGATGGAAAAAACGTATTTCAGTAATACAGTTTTAAAAAATACTAAATTACAGCAATAAGAATTTAAAGAGAACCACCAGTAAAAATGGGAATAAAATTAAATTAACTCAAACGAACAACTAAACAGAAAAATAATAAAAAATAGTAATTAAAAAAAAAAGTTACAATGATTAATTTCTTTTTAAAAATATTATTTGTATAATTTTATTATATATTTATTTCTTTTGATTTTGGGGAAAATTGAGACTTGGACATGTTTTAGTGTGACTCACCTACATATCTGAACATATATATCCACCCACCCACATCTGTCAACAGCCTCACACACACTCAGTTGCTCTATAGCTGACTGTTTAAATCCTTGAATTTGCTTTGTCCTGGCAAACAGAGCAGTCTGAGCTCAAGGCCTTGCAGTGAATAAACACTGCTGTTATTAGGGCCGATTTGTTTTTGTGGCCATGTGAAAGAGAAGACTCAGGCTGTCAAAAGAGTGAAGGAGAGTGGGAAAAGGCTCAAACACAGAAAACAGTTGTTCAGCTGTGAGAAATGTTCACATTCTGCTGATAGCAGTTTCTCCTGCTGAAAAGGTGAACTGAAACCCTCCTGTGGGAAGAGGTTCAGGCCTGCTTTTGAAGCGATCGCCTGGGTTCAATACAAATTAAGTTCTTTTTGTGGGATCTGTGGCATTACCACAGGAAATAATCTGTCCAAAAAAGCAAAAATTGTGGTAACTGTAAGGGAAGTGCAATAAACACACTGATTCAGTCAAATAAGATGGCGTAAGGCAAGTAAAGTGTGACAGAATTATTTACTGAACATGCCTGTGTAAAGTTACATGGAATTTTTCAACATCATGACCACATAATGTCGGTCACTGGCAAGGTTACCAGAGAGGAAGTTATTAGATAAAGCAACTTCCACCAAAAGGAATTGTATCAGCAATGCACAACAAACTTGGCCAAAAAATGTAGACCATATTACAGTTTAGATAATAAATAGGTTTAATGTTATAAATGTTCTTACAAACACTATGGATCAATTTAATGCATTCTTGCTGATTAAATGTATTCATTCCTTTAAAATTTGGGATGGACCACTTGTTTAGTGGAACAAATGGAAGACAGATGGATGGAAGAATATATATTAATACATACATATTGAAGTTTGTTCAGATTGAGTTAAAAAGTACTCAATTGCAGCAATATAAATCTACAATCTTTTTCCCATCAGCGATGAATATAAAATAAAAGTAAATAGAAAACCGTTTTCGTGAGTGCGGATCATAATCTCCTATACTAAATAAGCAATATAAATCTAAACATAACCACAAATAAAAATAGAATTAAATAAATAATGCATAAATTCATAAACATGAGAAAAAATAAATAAATAAATAAATGGGTTTAACTGAATATTTAAAATGTAAAAGGTTCCCACAAATGAATACCTTAGTCATTCCTATTATTATTTTTTATTATTTTATAAAGAATGCAAACACAGAGATCAATTTATAGCTGATTAGATATTTTAGAGCTGAATATCATAAGAAAAACATATATTTACTTATAACAGTGTTCTTACAGAAACTGCAAAATGAAATTCCATGACTTTCAAGGACTTTTCAAGCACTACTTTTTTGGTTTTCAAGGACTAAAATCAGAGATCTCGCTCAAACAATATCGTTATTATCTTTCAAATTCTAATAAACTAATAAAACAAAATGGTACAAATAAAGTGCAGCACAAAAGCATGCAATGACTGTGGCAACTTTAACATTTGAAAGGATATTATGGCAAAGTTATAAGTTAAAAGTTATAAAGTTATAAGTTTCCTTATTCAAACAGATTTTTTTTTTCATGAATATATGATTGACCTGAAGAATGAACGCTGTATCATACACTTGGGAAATTATGAGCTATATCACCCGCTTATCAACACTAGGTTGTGACAATACACTTAGCTCACAAGATATACAGATACTTGGTTCACTAGAAAGAGTCAATATTTTAATACTATTTTTAAGATTTTTTTAAAATGTCAAAATATTTGTCTTTTAATCACACAAATCAAAACAATGCAGTTGTATTTTGAAATATTTTAACCAATCTAGGGCTGTAAATAATGATTATTTTGGTAATCAAGTAATGTACTGATTATTTTGACAATTGAATAATCTGATATTTTTTAGTAAGATCTGTGTGAAAAAAAGGCTTTAGTGTGACTATTTATATACAAACTAACGATGAGGCAATAATAATTGGTTCAAAACCAAGTAATTCCATGGTTTTACTAAACAAAACTGATAAAATAGGCCTACATAATGTAATATGCCTACACAAAATATGAACATAACCAAATTAAGTATGTGTTATAACAAATACCTGCAGAGGGCGCCAACGGCCTGGTTATGCTTCACACAGCATGATTCAACGGTGTTTAAATCCATGTAATTTTAATATTTGGCCACATGCAAACTCAGCGAGGGTTGAACTTTTATTTTGAAATCGTGATGTACAACAAATCGCATATTTAGAAGAAATATGTTGATGTACTCTCCTGTGTTGGCATACGTTTATAAATTATTTATGTTACAACTCTAGTGAGATAACATGCACTGTTTTCCCAGATGAATGTTAAGCAACACAAATGCACAGCATATGCAGAGGAAGAGTTTGTGTACCGAGCTGCTGCGATGGAGACATGCTCCAAGCTTGTAAATGATAACAGTGCAACTCAAAACGCGTCAGACTTTATATACGTTCCCAAATGAAACCCAAACGAACAGCACATGCAATAAAAGACCGAACAATATAATGCAAGCACTATCAAAGGTTTGACCACAAACTCAACTTTGTACTGATATCACAAGACAGCTTTTAACCTCAAGGAGTAATATCGCGAGATCTCGTTCGCAGCTAAAAGCCAGGCGAAACGGCTCTGTATTTATATCAGACGCACTGCATCGTTAATTTTGCGTAAAAAGATTGTTTTATCGAGAAATAAATAACACTAATTTCATATATCCTGCCCTTTAAAAATTCAAGTACTTTTCAAGTACCTTTTCAAAAATATGGCTGTTTTCAGGGGTTTTCCAGCACTTAAATTTCAAAAAGTCAAATTCAAGTACTTCAAGCACTTTAAGCACCTTGTACGAACCCTGTTATAATAAAATGTCAAGATATTATTAATATATCCATTATTTTTTAAGACCTGCAAAGTAAAATTTTGAAATTCTGGTAATCAGTGCCCAGAAATAATTCTGAAATATTTCCAGGTTTTCCATGATAATGTAAAGGTTTTAAATAAAACTGCAAGTATATTACAGTATCTGTGATTACAAAAAAAAAACAAACAAACAAACAAAAACAGATTATGGTAATTGAGATCATGCCTCAAATTCAATTGATAAAGCTTCACTTTTGAACCGAGAACATTCCTTTAAGGAAGAGGTCAAACGGCTTCTCTGCTGTGGGACTGGGCAGACTAACACACAGGAAACGCATTTGAGAGCAAGCTGGACCATCCCAAAGCCTGCAGTCCAGATTCATTTGAGGTCCACACTCACAGCCCGTCGAAATCACATGAACAAGCTTGTCTCTCCATCTCCGCTTCCATTTCCACCCACCCACAAGTGTATTCCACAGAGACGAAGTCTGATTTATTTGAGCCTGGATGAAAGGAGCAGGCTCTTCTTGAATAATCAGAACTTCAAAAGAATAGCATGCATTGTGGTTCATTTCTAAGTAATTCCAAATTAAGCCATTTTTCATACAGCATGTAAAAATGTTACTTTTATTCGGAAAACAAAGGATAAGCAAACTTTTGTAACAAACATTTGCCAGCATGAAACTTTTTGTTGTGTTGCATCTCAAACTGTGAGAGCATTAGTTGCTTTATGTTAACCGGCATCTGCTAATTAGTAAGAGAGAAGCAGAGATAAGAGCTGTTAATTATGTCTGATTAGGATCAGAGGAAGCAAACACCATGTATTGACCCAGCTCAGATGACTGAGATCATCTTACCTGCAGTCTAAACCAGTCCAGCCTCATCCCTCTGAAATCAAACACTTCCCCATCTTCAACTGCAACACACACCCAAACAAAGTTAGTTATTTTGTGATACCGTACAAACAACAAGTGACATTAGAGATGATATATCACATACACACACACAAAAAAAGTACACCAGCCTTTATTATTTATTTAATTTGCATCCATAAAGTTCTGAAGTACTTTTCATTGTAAGGTACTGATTTGGCTAGATTATGCAAAATTTGCCCAATGACCTTGATTATTTATTATATAACCCCCTTTTTTAATTTATGCAAAAATAATGATTTTTGTAATCCATGCCGTTACCATTAAATAATATGATACAAAAGATACTACAGATTATAAAACAAATCAATAAATCTCTAGACCAGGGACATCAATTCTGATTTCATGTTTTTAAGCACATTATGAATGTTTTTTAAATAAGAGAGTTTCACTACCTTGTTTAACACTGAGAGAGGTCATTGTGTTCACGAAGGACGACATAATAATGGACTCATCCTCTGGGCAGACAGACAGGTTCTACAAGGGAGGAAGACATGATTATTTTACCATTCGCGTGTGTATTTTAAAATTAAAACACCATGACGAACAAGTCTAGCTCCTGATTGGGGTCTCAAAGCTGAATCACAATCCTAGTTCTCCATCTAGTGGTGAAGCTTGTGTATTTCGCCACATGTTTTTCTAGACGCCCTACATAAGATCCTGTGAATGACTCATAATATGACTAATGTTCATGTCTGAACCACCCAACTGCACATGACTGATCCTCATCTCATGAGAGCACTACAAATAACAACTGCTCTCATAAGGAAGTGTAACTGATCTGTGTCCTTTCTTTTAGTGCAGTAGGAAGGAAATGGATCCATAGTGTGGACAGTCTCACCTGTACTAGCTCATTGAGCACCACAGCATCAAAGCCGGACAGGTACTGCACATAGTACCTCTGCATCACCGGGCCGTACTTCCGCACATGTGCCCTCAACTCCTCCATGTAAAAGATCAGCTCTGCGATGTGCCTGAGAAAACAAGCAAGAATGAAGGAAAAAACAGCCTTGGTTTTACATGCATTTTTCCTATTCATTTTCTCCATAAAGACTTGCAAAAGCACACAAAAAAAAAAAAAAAACAAACAACTAGGATTGGTTCTAAGCTGTAAACCAAATCAACTTGCTCCAAGATGAATCACAAGACTCAAAGCTTTTGAAAAATACAAAAGATGTTAATGAAATTAATGAATTACTCATTCCATTATGACCAAAGATGGTGTCAGGGTGTAACATTACAAATAATATAAAAATAAATAAATAAACAAATAATGTGCTGAATGATATAATCAAACAAGAAGTGCTGTTATTGTTAAACAAAAGTAAAACTATAAAAAAAAAGAGGAAAAAATATGAAAAATTAAACTTGAAAACAAACGAAAAATGTTGCCTTGGCAAGTAACTAAAATAAGTTTAAATTGAATAACTTAAAATTACTAAAATTGAAATAAAATAAATGAAAAATAGAAAAAATTACTAATAAAATTGGCAAAAGCACATAAAAATACTAAAGTGCTAACATGAAAATGGAAAATATATTTAAAAAGCGCATTTAAAATATGAATATACTGTTAACTAGACTATAGTAGCGCTGTCAAGCGATTAATCGCATCCAAAATTAACGTTTTTGTTTACATAATATATGTGAGTGTGCTGTGTATATTTATTATCTATATCAGTGCTTCCCAAACCTGTCCTGGAGGACACCCTGCCCTGCACATTTTGTATGTCTCCCTAATCAGACACACCCAATTTAGTGCTTGCAGTCTCTACTAACGAGCTGATGAGTTGAATCAGGTGTGTTTGATTAGGGACACATACAAAATGTGCAGGTCAGGGGGTCCTCCAGGACAGGTTTGGGAAGCACTGATGTATATACAAAGATACACATGCATGTATATATTTAAGAAAAATATGTTACGTTTATATATTAAATATATTTATCTATGATATAATTTATATGAATATAAATATATACACGTAAATACATGTAAATATTTTCAAAATATATGCTGTATGTGTGTGTCTTTATTAGGGGCGTAACGGTTCACAAAATTCACGGTTCGGTTCGATACGACACAGTGGTGTCACGGTTCGGTATGTTTTCGATACGGGGGTGGGGCAATTGGTTACGTTGCAATGTTGGAAATATTTCTGTTTTAAACCATGATGGCGAGCCAATGGATATCACACAAGCACGCGTTTGCACCAGGGTTGGCACACGTGCAAACTTTGCACAAGATTTATGCTGGTGAACGTCTTAATCTCAGTCAATTCACTATAAGCAGAAAGTGAAAGTAAAAACGGAATGAAGGAGTAATGACGGAGCTTCGGCATCTGACGCCGCTTATTCTCTCAGAGACAAAGAGAGACAAATCTACTTCAACATATGCTGATAACGGTATAGCCTATAGCTGTTTTCATTTATTTCCTTTATATTTTTCTTGTGGCCCGTACATAGTGAAAAAAAATGTGAAGAAATGTATTTCGTGTTAAACAGGTTGTTTTTGAAAGTCGGTGCTTGAAATGAAAGCTTTTTATTTCATTGATTTTTATTGATGACTGCAGTGTTAATATTTTAATTATAGGATTATAATTCACTGTAGCCTATAGCCTAATAGACCTGTTTCAAAAGACCTTTTTTAAAAACATTTTAATTGAGGAGTAAATATAGCCTAATATTATCCTCGCAGCGCGTCAGTTATGCGGTAATTATTGCAGGGCAAATTAATTGTACTTTTAATTTAATAATAAAAGTAACTTCATAATAATAACAGGCCTAATAAAAATAAGAATGTAACAGGCCTACATTGATTGGAAATGCCAAATCCTCTTAATATTGCCAATAATTGATGTTTTTGACAATATCTCTGGCTATCATCGATACAAGATCATCGTCTTTCGACGCACCCCAGCAAGGGGAGGTTGTCACGGGGCAGACAGCACGATGCCTGTTACGTTGTTTGGGCTGCGTTGTTGAGCGCAGTGGCACTGATATTTCACACACTTTAAGCTCTTTTATTTTCCAAACGTAATAGGTTTAGTCCAACGAATCGTTCGGTTTGTAATGCGTACCGAACCGAAATCCTCGTACCGAATAGTTCAATATGAATACGTGTATCATATCATTTTAGTTTTTGAAAAATACAAAAGTGTAACAAAATCTCATTAAAGAATAGATAAAAAATATAATAAAAATCAAGATTGAGTTTTGAGATGTAAGAACTGGATTTACTTGTCAATGAAGTCATCTGTGCTTTTCTTTTGGATGTTGTCGGCGTGTCTGAGCAGCCAAATAATCTCATCACGGGCGAAGGAGAGAGCCATGAACACAAACAGAGCTTTGGGACCCAGTAAGCCTGGCTGGTCCGCCAGCACTGTAGCGAGCTCTTTCAGAGAAGACCTCAAGAACTTGCGGCGTTCTCTGTGCATGGAGCCCCTGGATGAAATTATAAAAAAAATATAGATCCAGCTGTTTGGTTTCGTATCTTCAGAAATACCAAGTTACCACTTGCACCTTTATTAGAATTTTTTTTTTTTTTTATCCGAAGTACCACTTACGCATGTGACAGAGCAGATTCTTTGCATTCACGGATGTCAGTGACACGTTTGTTGTAACTGTAGAAGACAGAGAAAACAAACACATCAACATCATTATATGCTTTATATGAAAAGCATGAACCACATTTTGATAATTAAGACATTACATTTATGTTACACACAATATGTAAGCTAATTATAGAAAATGTGAGAATGTGTGTGCCTTTAAAAATGGCTGACCCGCGAATGTTTACAAAGAGATCCTCGGCAGCTTTGTGAATGTGGAACACCTCGTCCCTGAACAGACAGAGACAGGAACTGCTCTGAAGAGCTAACTTCCACAGACTGAGAGCTGCAGGGTCACTGTTCAGAGCCGCGTGACACAAGATGAACCCGACTAGGACAGAGAACAGAGAGAGACTCTTACATACCACATACACTACTGTTACACACAAAGACATTTCCTGTCAATCAGTGATTTGTGTAAAAACTAGGCCCATACAGAATCTGTGTCCACAGAATTGGAACGAGAGTTGTTCACGAATATTGTTAAATATTTGATAATGCTTTAATACATTTATTACATTCTGCAGCTTCCTCAAAATAAGCACAGAAAGCGAGGGGACAAAACAGATTCCATTTGGGCCAGTTAAAAACTGAACCACATCATGTAAATGCACTACTACTTAAAAAAAAAAAAAAAAAAAAAAAAAGGCCAGTCATTTCTTAAATCAATATTTAAACAATTATTGCTTTCCTTAAATCTGAGGTATAACAACCATTTAACAGCATTTACAAGAAATCTAACTTTGGTAACACCCATGCATTTCCAGAAAGGAAGTAATTCCAGAGGCAAAGAAAATCGCTACATTTTGATGAAAAATTAAGACTTTTTTTTTTTTTTAATTAACATGCACGGAGGAATCATACACAGTATAAATAGAGACATTTTATAAGACAGTAAAAAGTGTCAGTTCTAAATTTCATGCTGTCTTTAAAAACACACTTACAGACAATCCATTTCTCCATAGTGTCCAAGGATAGATATTCACAGGGCATCTGAAACACAAAGACCAGCAGAATACATCTGATTAAATAAATAATGTTCAAAAATTCAATATAAGTCATTGGCTTCATTTCATTTCCGTTTTACGAATTTTACCACTTAAACTTATTTCTGTTATACACCAAGACACAATTTTCATTTAAGTTTTCCATCCTCAGCTTTATTTCAATTACTGAAAATTATTTTTAATAGTTTTAATTAAACATTACAACACTAGCTCGTGCCCCTTATTTTTAAGCATCGTAAGATGCTGTTTAGGGCTCTTTTAAACAGCTTGATGATACTTAGTTTTGGCCAGAATCAAAGGCAAAACCGCTGACATTAGTATATACTATGTGCTTATTTGCTAACTGGTTTGTGAGCTTAGCAACATGCTTGCATCAGACTACTGGAATCAACAGAGTGCATTCATTTCGGCTTGTGTGCTTCATGTGAGAAACTCATTTATATGGTGTGCATGAGAGGCCGTTAGTGGAGTTGTTATCCATGAAGAGAGTATCAAATCAATCTCTTGCCATGATGGTTAGTATGTTAGTATAAGATATTATGACTGTAGGTTTTTTGACTGTTTACAAAACTAATTAAGGACTACAGCGAATCCTGACCGTGTCTGACTGAGCTGGATTGAGCATGGTACTGGGAGCACTAATCAAACTGAGCAGCTGAGCGTTCCTCCACTGATCTGCAGACAGATTCCGGCGTGGGTACACCATCTGCAGGGAGACCAGTGCATCTTGCAGCGACTGTCAAAAACAGAAAGAGAAGTAGGCAGAAAATGGCAGAAAGCTCGGGTTAAAACATGTCCTCCATTTGAGATGGGAAACAGCGTAATAGGATTTTCTCTCATTGTAGGAGATTTTACTTTTCCATGAGGGACAAACTCCTCCATCATCTTTTTCAGGGGGTTCTCATAGTCCACAATCATCTGTCCAAGCCTGGGATATTCTCGATCACTGAACAAGAAACATCACACAATACGTGACCTCAGACCTCAGCAGTTTGCGACTCTACACAAGATGCTACTTTTATATGTATTACCTTGAACCGTGTGTCATTTCATGGGCATAGTTGTAGAGGCCGATTATTGCTTTGCGCTCCTCAATACGAGAAAGCAGCATCATCAGGGTAGTGTACGTCACCACCAAATCCAGGTAGTTCCTTGTGAGGTCAAAATTTACAGTCTGCATTGTGGAAAAAAGACACTTTGTTATACATCTGCCATGTCACTGAACAAAAAATTCAAAAGATATATAATGCTGATTGCCATTAATTCAACTCACAATGTCAAAGAAAACTTGACAAACGTCAATAGTGTTCAGAAGTTCACAAACGTGGTCCTGGAGGAAGAGAAAAACACAAACATTTCGGGTTTAATAGACCCTCAATGTGTCTTTTATTAAAAATAAAAAAGAACAAAAAGATACACAAGTGTATAATTTTGTATTTATTTATTTTTTTTTTACTTAAACTGTATATTTAATAAGAAATAGTACCATATACTTACATTAAATTACAGGTTGAAATAAAATATAAATATTAGATGAAAAACTTAAATTGGAAACTAACTGAAATGTTAGTTTAGTTTTCCTTAAAGTACTAAAATGACTAAAAATAAAAACAAATTACTAAATACAAATTAAAGCTAAAGATAAATAACGACAAAAGCACATAACAAATTTACTAAAATTAAAACAATGTATAAAAATTATAAGACAATTCAAAATATGAATACTATAATAATATATAAATAATACTAAAATACCATTGTCACATATACAAAGACAAATTATGTAAGTATAAAAATAAGAACTACATTCACGGTGTCTTATTCTTGAAACAACAGCAGAATTAATTTGCATAAATAGTTCATAAACCATCAAACTTAAACTGCATCTAATTCACTGCAACTGAGGTCAGCAGAATGGGACTGCACTCATACCTTAAATTCCATAACGTCCACAAAGGTGAAGTAATATAGAGCTAAATTCTTCAGTATTTCTGACTTTTCTTTTTGTAGTTGTGCAAGCTGTTGCTGTAATATAAAAAAGTGCAAATTAAACACTGTCAAATTAAACAAAGTCACATAATTGTAATATCTGACCAGGAAACTTATCAGCAGGGGTCACATTAGATCATTTGAACTGAAAAATCCACACAGATCTCAACCTGCTGGATTCTGTCTCAGAGCAAGGGTCAACAATAATGGATGTGAGAGAGTTTCGGGACATTTGACGGGAACTGTTACTTGCGCTTTTAGGACAGTTCTGCATTGTCACTTATGTTTACTGATGTACATCTATTTTAAGACTTGCAAACTTCAACATTTGGGTTTTTGTGATGTACTGAACACTGCTGCTGTGAATTCAAGTGATCCTATAATGATGAGAATCTGTTGAAACTAAGATAATGACTGCTGATAGTGTTGTAAAAAAAATAAAATAAAAATAATAATAATAATAATAATAATATCTGCTGCATATGCCAATGTTTTCTGGCACACTTATGTTTATAAATATATACCTGTCATGAAGTTACACTGAATGTAATGAAAAAAATACATCATGTATAAACTCATATGAATATATATCAGAAAATGTGGGCATACAAAACTACTTATTTCTTTTGTAGACCCAACGAAATGCTGACAGGGCAAGTTCAACCCTCCTGTACATCCTTATCGTTGAGCCCGTTCAAAGACAGTGTTTCTCATATTTTATTTTTGACAGCAAAACTAGTGAATGAACCCTGCATCAAGTCCTGACACGCACAGGCCTTTACCCTTTGGTTGTCTTTATGGTATTTGCAACTCTAGAGCAAAAATGCATTACCGCTGCACCTGGGAAGGTACTCAAAATAACATGAGTATTCTTACCTCATTTTAGACATGCACATCTATATTCTATGATGTCTTGCTAATATCATTGTATTTTAGTGATGTTTGGATAATGTTATATATTAGTTCAAAGAGTTACAACTCAATTCAAACATCTTAAAAATGAAAAAAAAAAAAAAAAACTGCATGATTTGTAAAGACTTTTGTCATTTCAGCAGTCTCCTCCAGAGTGAAGAGTAGTGCAAATATGCTCTAGAATCAAGTTAGTGACAGAATCCTTAGTATCTATCGGGATTTCCAGAAAACCAGGTTAGAGCTAATATAGTTAATGATGCACTTCAGATACCCATAAAGCTGAGAGAAACTACATTTAAGACAGAAGACACAAATTCCATCAAACCACACCATCCCCACCCTGCATACTTTTACTGGATATATATTCACATCCTATCCTAATGAAGGATATAATCCCACTAGATTATAAGGTTAAATATAAAATGAGTCTGGTATTTAAATACTATAAGCCTATATGAGGTAGAGATGATAAAAACAGCAGAGAGGGAGATGAAACCATAATAAACGGAAAGACCTGGAACCGCGTAAGGGTTAATCTTAAAACAAACAAACATGTTTCGGTCACATTTCACACCTAAATCAAAAAGATTAAAAAATATAGAATTATATATTTTTTTTGCATAAAGGAAATTAAGCCAATTTTTATGACTATTAAGTTAATATTTTCAATACAAGTAGTCACATTTTTGAGCAAATGATCATTAGAATGGAAATGAAAATTCTGCTTTTTAGTTTTCATTTAAATTTCTACTTTCCCATTATTTAATGTTACTTTTACAATTTAAATTTTTGTATGCAATTTTTACTAAAAATTTATATACAGTATATATATTTTAGGGCTGTCAGTTTAACGCGTTAACTTTATTAGTTATGAAAAAATAACATGCTTAAAATATTTTAACTCAGTTTATAAAACGGATAGTTCAGGTCCTTGATTCTGATTGGTTGAGCCATGTTCGAAGCCGTTGTAAATTACACTACAAACCTACACCTTTGTGTGTTGCTTGGCAACCACTTTGTTCCAACCATCGGTTCCAACCACAACTGTTTCTGAGGAACTACATTGTTTGGTGGAAGAATACTGTTTTTATTAATATCATTACACTTATTTGCTCTGTTTTATTTTGTGAAACCTTACTAAGTATATGGAATAACCGTTTTATAAAAGCAATAAGCCCTGTGAAGCCGTGGTTTAATCTCCGCTTCACGTCGTGCCTAACAACGCCCCTTAGCTGTTATAAATTCACTGTATACCATGGCTTCTTGGGTCTTATTGCTTTATAACGCACTGGCCACGCCCCCAGACCTGAACATCATTTTACATTTCATACAGTTGACTGTTGACAAATATGATGCAGGGCAACAACTCCATAAATGCAGTTATGCTCTAAAAGTCAAGATATTGGGGCAAAAAATGCCCCGTATGAGTTTTTGTCTCATAGCCTATTTATATAATATAATAAGCGATATCACATGAGCAGCGAGAGTACACAAGCATTGCTTGTCATGATCGCATGAGTGCAAATGTGATTTTAAACAACAGTTCAGTAAAAAAAGTAGTTAATACTATTATATTTTAAACACAATATTGCCTGTTTTTGCTCAATTTTGCTAACGCAAATATTACCTAAAGCCACAGCAGAACTACTGTGCGTCTGTGAGCAACATAGCGGTGTTTAGTTTCTAAATGAATCCATGTTTTGAACAAATCAGGTGAATCAAAGATTCAGAGGCCCATTCATAAAGCGAGCTGTTTACTTAATTAGTAAATGAATCAGCCATTTGAACGAATCGAATGAATGAATGGCTCATAAAGACATTTACCTGCTGGCAGATTAAGTTTCTTATTTAGAGTTTCATTTCAGTAAAGAATTAAATAATAATAATAATAATAATAATAATAATAATTTATTTTTTATATATATATATATATATATATATATATATATATATATATATATATATATATATATATATATATATATATATATATATATATATATAAACATTAGGGATAGTTCACCCCAAAATTAAAATTCTGTCATCATTTTCTCACCCTCATGTCGTTTCAAACCTGTATGACTTACTTTCTTTTGTGGAACATAAAAGAAGGTATTTTGAAGACTGTTAGTAACAAAGCTAATTTGGGTGCCAGTGACTTTAACTGCATGAACAAAAAATACTGAGATGTTTCTCAAATTATCTTCTTTTACAGTATGTTCCATAGTTATATTATGTTATGCTGTTGTAGCCAAAACGTTTATGTGTAATAAATTGTATGCTGAATCAAATAAAATATTTCTTTCTAAAGCTACTATCTGTAATGTCTACTTGATACTTTTTCCCATTTAACACAATAATAGCTTTAAATGATCTTTTGTGGGTATTTTCAAAGCCAAATTTAGTTATTAATTATGTTATTAATTAGATCAAAAAATTTAATCGACTGACAGCCCTGACATATATAAATAAATATACACATATATAATTTTTTTCTTTTACCCTCTCTCTCATTGGATACTTGGCAGGTTTCATGAGATTCTTCCATAAAACTATCAAATTTACACTTGGCATAGTTTGAAGTTTAAAAAGTTTCCTTATCTCCATCTCCGCTCTTTTCAGAGTAAAGTGTGGCGGGGCAAAACTATGTGATGCTGTGCACAATGGGCTAAAACTAATTTCAAACTTGTTTTGAATAGAGTGGATAAATATATTGAGGAAAGCAAGTAACCATGCAGTAAGAGACTCAAAAGGAAGCTCAGAGCACATGCCAGTCAGGAGTCAAATATTACATAACACCAGCTCCAAATAAACACAAACGACAGGCATTATATTTTAAGAGTTATTTAAAGGGCGCATCTGAGATTCCTTTTGTCCATGTAGGTTACTGAAAGACCGACATATATATGTGAGTACAACTGAAATGTTAAACTACATATACATAAGAGCAGGAACTAAATAAAGCAAATGGGACTCCACACGGAATCCAAACTTACCAAAAGAATAATCCAGAAAATAGCCATGTTAAGCATGCAAAAAATGCAAAAAACAAAACACAAAAAAAGGAAATATAAAAACAACACTAAAAGGCAACTCAAACACAGTTAAACATGACACAGCTCCACATCATTACGAGAAGCAGTTAAACATCTTTAACACAAAGTAGAAGGCGAAGCGGCATCTGAAATATACAACACTTCAAACGGACATGGTGGTTGGTTATTAGAAAGGGACCAAAATGACAAAAAAAAAAAAAAAAAAAGGAACAAAACACACACTTGAGACATGGAATGAATATAAAAATCATATTTTATAGCACACATGAAAAAAATGTTTTGTTAATTTGTTATGAGACAATCCATTAAGTAAATTAAGATCCTGGATGCCATGATGCTGATGATTTTCCTCTGTTTTCCCAAAATCACCTTTCCTTTATGAATAAAAATTCAGGCTAAATGTCAACTTTACCCCTTTTCCTCTAAAACGGACATACCAGAGCCTGTGCTTGGATAGCATTTAGGGCGAATCTCCATTTACTTGACAGCCGAATGATGTATCTGATCTGTCTTTACATAACTTCTGATGCTACATCAAAGCAATATGTAAATATGAAAATAAATTTCTTAGCAATCAATTCACACAAGTTTTTTGTAAATAAAATTCCCCTTATGAACAAATGGGGAAAATAAGGAGTGTCCATCAACTGCATGTGCATCAAGACACACCAATCGGGTGCTTCCAGTTTAGGAAACTTTTTAAGGACAATGGGAGTGGTCTAGATTTAAGGAAACTCCTGCTGGAAATGTGCAGAATTGTGTCAGAATAGGTACTTTGGCACCAGGATCTTGTTGGTGGAAAAGGGGTATCCGAGACAAATAACCAGGGGGAAAATGTACTTTACAATAGTAGTATACGTCATTTGAGTTGTGGACAGAGATCAGAGATTGTAGTATCAGGAATGCCAAGCCAAAACCAGTAGAGGTGTGAATCTATGACACACCTACATTCCTAAAGCAACATGGGCTAAACTGAAGTGCTGACTGCATCTTTTCTCTGGGTTATATGGATTGATCCAGACAAAAATTATTCCACATTAAGAATAAATCATATTTGTGGTGTTGTGGTCAAGTTAAGTGTGGCCAAAGGTTCCTGGAAAGACAGACAGGTCTGGGAAATCCCCTCTCATGAGGACATCATCTCATGTTCTGACCTAATAAAGCTGACACTACATCAAACATTTGGGGAAAAAAAAAGGGGGGCTGCATGACAAAACATTGTGTTTTTACAATGACCTCGAACTAAACCTCAGTATTCCACAACCATGAGCAGTGATGTTTGAATCACTCTCTGGTGGTTGAGGAATGAACACCATGGTAACCCATGAACAGCATGGTAAACATGCTTCAGAGATGTTCAGGGTTGTGGTAATGGCAACAAAGTGTTACAGAAAGGACTGGGCTTGGTGGGGTATGATGGTAATCAGATGGGAGACTAAAACTGCTGAAACACAGAAAACAGATTATTGAGCACTTGTTTCACTACTACAACAACTGTCACCCATCACCACATTAATATCACCACATGAGATACACAAAGCTGTATATCTCTGCTAAAGATCTAGTCATTTAGAGCAGTGGTTCTCAATCAGGGGTCCTCATCAAACTATGCTATGAAAACAGTGCTTAACAATTTATTAGACCACCTGTCATAATAAAGAGAAAACACAAATCTTTTGGGAATCTGTCAAAAAATAGTTTGAATCTAAAAATGTCATTGTCATTTATTGGGCAAATAAACTAAGTAGTCTAGTGTTTATTCACAATAACAAAAATGTCCTCCTATGCCTTTCATAACAGCTTGCATTCTTGCTGGCATTGTTTATGTACTTTTTGACTGTAATTGCGTATCTAAAAAAAAAAAAAAAAAAACACTATATAGTGCTTGACTATTTTTTTCTGCCTTTTTTTAATAGATAACAGCAATAATTATATTATAGCAATAGAAATAGCCAATTACTGTTACTAAAGAGCTTACGCACATTGGAGGACTAACCAATACAGAAATCTAAAAAATGATTTTGGTAATCACCAATACTGTTAGTTTAGAGCAGCAGTAGGACAAACCTTACATAATTTGTTTAAAACCTTAGGCTACATAAATTTGTTTTAATAAATTTGCTAGGCATTGTATCGTGAATATAGTTTAAATGTCTACATTAAAAATTAAAATAATAATAAATATAATAAGGATGAATAAAAACAAACTCAGTGTTAACCAACATGTAAGAGTAATTTTCTGCAGGAACATGCATTGACTTTGATCACAGTCATTTCTTTATCCTCTAAAAGGCGGTTCCGTCTGTCTGATGCGCGTGCACGCGCCCACCGCAGGCGCTCATTCAGTAAAGATTTACTATCAGGACGGATCTTTATGCAAAAATGGAAATGCTCGCGTGAATTTGTGACATTTACAGAAAAGGATATGAGTTTTTTGCGCTGAGGACGAATACGCATCTGTCAAAGCGCCTGACAGGGCAAGCCATTACGCTAATGCAAAGATAAAGAATTCTCATGGTTTGGGCAGCTTGGATCACGTACCTCTCCCGCAGCATCTCATTCTGTTTCCTCCACTATTTTTAGATGCATTTTGTCGATAGAAATGCGTTATTCAGTGCTGTAATTTGACGTGACCGGCTGAAGTTGGATGTGTGCTGTGGGCAGACCCAACTAATCGATAATGACAATCGTTGTCGATTATTTTCATTATCGATAATAATCGATTTTATCGATTAGTTGTTGCAGCCCTAATTAATATTAATAATATGTATATATTTTTAATTATTACATATTAAAATAATATAGCTCTTATCTGAAAATAAACAAAATCAAGATGGAAACTTACATCATATTTCTTTTCATTTTCCCTCAATAACTGTTGTTATTGAGAGAATAACCACTGACAGAGAAACTATTCTCCAAGTTTGCTGTTGAATCACATTTATTGAAAAGTTAATGCCATTAAGGAGTCCCTTTCAGCAATTTTATTTCATCAGCAACACTAAGACTAGTGCAAAATATCTGACATGATCCGGGTCACGGCACCAGATTTAAACAGAGGGGCATATTCTCTTGTGCCTTGATGAGAAGGTTATTCTTAAAATTATGAATTTTGATTGATCTGATATAATAACAGAATAGATACAGAGGAAAAACACCATCCAACGACTGCTGAAAAACTGGGATGATTCTTGGTAAACACGGTAATCAAAACCTCATTTACTGATGCACCACTGAAAGCAGGAGAAAACATTCAATACTTTCTTTCACCACATATTTTGACTGATTAAAGGTGCTGTAAGAGGTTTTAGAAAAATAAAAAATACACTTGCAGCACCTTTAATACATTAAACTTTGATTGAAATTCTAATCTAATACATGGGAAAACATTATACAGGCATCAACATCATAACATTCACTAAAGCATACTTGATTCATAAAATGAAACTTACGTTGTTGTTGCGCGTCTCGACAGCCGGGAATTTTCTGACGATGAATTTCACAGCTGACTCCAGGTTTTTGTCAATCAGGTAAGAAGGCTTTGCCTTGGGATCTCCACAGGCCTACAACGAACAGGGAAAAACATCACTGCTAAACGTGCAACAGCTTGAACAGGAACACTGTGAACATGTGCAACTGACTGATATTCCACTGATCATGAAGCAAAGATTCAAACTGTTTGAGACAGATCAGAGAGGATGAACAGTGATGTAAAGTGCAGGGATTTGATCACAGTTAGAAAATGCAGTGGAAGAAATTAAAAAAAAAGAGAGCCAGAATGTTGAGACTGAAAATAGAGATAGAAAGAGAAAGAGAAAGAAGGACAGATAAAATGGAAAGTAGGAATGGGAATCAAAGGGAATTTAATGAGAATTTAATTTAACGATTTTTAGAACCCTTTAGGAAGCACAAAATAATTGATTCAAATTAGATTGTACAATATACCAAATAGACTATGTAAAAATAAATTATATTATATATAGATACATACATATTTTTGACTCATTTAACCAAATACAGTAAGTTCAAAAGAGTAAATAGTTTGGAAATCAAACTACAACCGTTATATATGATGCAAGAGGAAAACAAACAAACATTTTGTTCATTTATTTATTTAAATAGCGTTATTTTGTTGAGCACAGTGTCACAAACACAAAAGTATTTTAGTACATTGCTCCAGTTTTGTTTTAAGAATATTAACATTCTGGATTCCCAACCCTAATGGAAGGACAGATAACAAGGAAAAAAAAGAGGAAAAGAGAGAGGACAGAGTTGAGAATGCTCTTCAAACGGACAAGGTGCTGCATGAGAAGTTGGAGAGCAGTTAGTGGAACACGGACAGCAGTGTATGATCAGAAACAGTCCTGGAGAGAGAGAGAGCAACAGAGAGATGGTGGGTTTGCTGGACAGTGCGTCTGATTGGCTGGCTGTTCTGTAAGAGGTGAGTGTCTTACAGGGTGAAGGAGCTGGAACGCGCCAGTGGACGTGCAGCTGAGGCAGGGCAGTGTGTATGGTCACATGACACGTTACATGATGCTTTACATGCACCTATGGCTAACGAAGCATCGAACCTCAAGACCATTCCAGTGTGCACGGCAACACACAGAGGCTCTGGGTGCTGTAAGACAACGTGTTTTTTACGAAGCCCATTAGGTCGTTCCCAAAAAAAGACACCGCATGGCTAGCAAAGCCCTACACGCAGGCCCTGGAAATAATGCAAACCGGCAGTCAGCTCAGAGTAACAGAGCAAAACCCACTAACATTAAATTTACATTAGCTAAATTACTCCTCTGCCCACTGATAATTTACCACAGCCAATCACAGCGGAGTAAATAAATAAACCCACAGAGAATCTACACTATGCCTCAAAAACGGCTGGTTTTGTTCTTGCTTGTTCTTTATCGTAGTGACATCCAACTGGTGCTTTGCAGTTAAAAGAAAACTTGGTGAAAATAAAGAGGATGGTAAAAATAAAACAAACAAATAAGGGAAAAAATGGAAAATAAAAGAAAAATAAGCCTCATGCATTAATAATATTACCCCAACAAATGTAAGCAAAGGTTTGTAGTTACATATATTTGGCTGGGCGATATTATTGAATCGGACTATATTACTTTTGTCATATAGTGCTAACTTAAATGGAAAGTGGTAGATTACAGCAATAATTACATTATTATGCTTAATGAAATTTAGGCATTATAATGTACAGTATAAAATATGGATAAACATTAATTGATTTGATATTGACAAAAACTATTGATTTTTGTTTTAGCTTAGAATTTTAACACGAAAAAAAAAATTGTATTTTACTAAACATTTTGAATCAATGAAGTAGCAATAGCTGTTGAAAAGATGACTCCTTTATATATATTAAAACAAAAATAAATAAACCGTTTCAGAGCACATACATAAATAGATACTGTCAAAATGCAGCAAAAATATTGAGATATTATTGAGAAATTGTTTAAGCTATATCGCCCAGCTCTCAGCACTCAACATCTGGCATAAGTTTAAGATCGCAAAAGAACAATCAAAACGAAACTCACTTCGCTAAATAAATAGAAATAAATCAGTTTAAAGAAAGATTAAACAGAAGAGTCCTGCAGGTGCTACAGTTTGGGAAGGGCCTTTTTTTGTGAGTTGCGTACAGAAAGATCATGGGACATGAAACTGGTAGGAGAGCGGGGGGAAGGGGGGGAGACTGAGATTTTAGGAAGGTGAAAAGCTGTGCAAACCTTCCAAACTTGTCCTTGCTGGGGGAAGCATTGTAACAGAAAGAGAGAAAATTACACATAAACACAGGTTCCAACGTCTACCATGCATGTTCACTTCAAAACAAATTAGCTTTGGGAACTAATTGTAAGTCGTTCCAGTTAGTGTGTTGGTTCGGGTCCTAAGGAGGGACGCAAGGGGTCAGTTGGGTCACACAGTGCATTGAGAGGCAGTCGTTCCCAGAGCTAACATTGACACCATGCAGAATTCACTCCTCCGGGAGCAGGAACACTGTGGGCTGAGTTCAGAATTCACGTCCATGTTCAAGAAAAGACCAGGAAGTTGGTGATTAGTCAAAGAAACATAATCCATGCAAGTAAAAAGAAAACAAGGTCAACATGTTCACAAAATGACTGAAATCAGATCTGAACTTAAAGAATGACGAACAGAAACACACTGCAAGAATAGAGCGAGCAAACAAACAAAACAGACAAACAAACAAAAATGTCATTATTATCTGCTTTATCCAATGCATCAAAGCATCTCATGCACAGAATAAGACCGAAGGGCCAATTACAATGAACCATCATTGATAGACTGAATCTATTCTTGTCAACTTTGACTATCCGTGTCATTTTGTGTAGAAGTAATAGCAGGTAAGAGTACTAGATGCTACATCAAGTAGTGCACTAAATGTACTCGTTATTTTGAACACAGTTTAACTGTTACTCTAAGAGGTGTAGCTCTTGAAAGAATAATTCATTTTTCCTATGTTCTGGATTTCCTACAAAGAACAGTTTCTATTGTCTCTTAAACCTTTTCCACCAAAATGATGTTGGTGCCAAAACATCCATATATAAGGCAATGTAACAGAGTTGTTTTGAGTTCCTTTGGTTGATTTGAGTTTGAGTCAGTTGATTTGAATCAGACAAGCAAGTAGGGCTGTGCAATTAATCACATGCGATTGTCATTCGCATCTCGTCAGTAAAGCCGGTTCTGTGATTAGTAGTAAAATCTCCTTCACGTGCTTTCAGATGGAGTGGCATTTAATACACAGAGCCGCATACACATACACATATTTTTGTTTGGAAAAAATTGCATAGTGGGGGAAAGATGCTGATTTAAAGGGATAGTTCACCCAAAAATGAAATTTCTGTCATCATTTACTCACCCTCCACTTGTTCCAAACCTGTATGACTGACTTTCTTCTGTTGAACACAAAAGAGGATATTTTGAAGAATGCTGATAACCCAACAGCTGACATCTAAAGTATTTTTTTTCAATACTATGGAAGTCAATGATGTCAACTGTTTCTGTTACCAACTTTCTTCAAAATATCTTCTTTTGCGTTCAACAACTGAAAGAAATTAATACAGGTTTGGAACAACTTGAGGATAAATAAATGATAAAAGAATTTTCATTACTGGGTGAACTACAACCCATTTGATGAACGGGTTTCATCATTGTACAGGAAACTCATCTCAGAATGGTTCCAGGTTTGGGCATTGGCACCAGCATTCTGTTGGTGGAAAAGGGGTCTCTAAGGATTTCATGTCGAGCTAAACACACTGCAAGATAAGATCGCACTTCCTGAGGTTGTTTCCGTGGAAGGATTCTGCTGTCATTTCCCGTGGCACAGTTTTGCTACCAACCTATATGCTAAATCCAACAAATTCCAACAGCATTCAGCTCAAGTCGTGTTTAAAACAAAGTCAGTGTAGACAGTTATCAGTTGCTTAAATTGCACAAGAGAGATGAGAGGTGATCTATAGATAGATGCGTATTTAAGGTACAAAAAAAAAAAAAAAAAAAATCTAATTCTATTGGTTTAGATAGTAACCGTAACAAAGCAAAAATAGCAAGAATAAAAATGTGAGTGTCATGAATTCAGAATCAAAAGAACATCTAAAATTTTAACTCCCTCTCTGTATCCACCACAATGCAACGTAGATCTTACAGCACTCAATGCAATGCCTGCCAGTTGCTAGGCAACAGGACTACCAAAAGCATGTATTCCAATTTCTAGTCCTGTGGAAAAGCTATTTTTCAACTAAATTTGACAGAAAAAATACAATATGAAATAATGGGCAATAACACTGAACTGGTTTGGTCAAGTTTCCCACAGTGCTGTATTCTGAATGGATATGGTGCATGGGAGTACAGAAGAACGACAGAATGACTAATATTGGGTTGACCCCCGATGACTTGTTTGAATGAGTGAGGTCAGACGTACACGAGTGACATCAGTGGGCATGGAGAGACAGGCGGCACTCCAGAGACCTTCTTGCGCTCTAAATGGGCATCACACACACTAATGAATTCACATCACACATCTGAGTGAGTTCATGGCCAGAGGGAGGAAAAAATGCTAACAGCGCTGGTCCTCCACTAGCCCACTTTCTACTGTGATCTGGACTGCTTCCATTACTGCTAGCCTCAATGCCAAGCCTTTCTCAAAAACCTTAGAAAGTGGCATTTATTGGCAAAGGGAAAGAAAAAAAAATTGGAACATTCAGGCTAGAACTCACAGGCTTTAATTTGTGTGTGATGCCTTCATGATTCAAGATATTTCAAGCCACTGACTGCTGAGGGAATCTAATGAAAACATGTCCAGCTCTCATTTCAACAACATTAAGGGGATATAACAGATACAACAATATAAAAAGAATGTTACTTCATGACACTGAAGCACTTTCCTTCCAAATTCACATTTGTGCACAGTTTAAAAAAAAACAAAACATAAAAAATAGGGCATAATGTGCATATTAATATCAGGGAAAATAAAATATTTTATTATATCTGTATTTTAACTTTTGCACTTCATTGTGTTGAGTTTTAGGGTTAACATGTCTGTAAGATTTATGGATAATATCCTGGAAGAAAATTACGGCTACATTTTTTTGAGGCCAGTTTACAATTTGGCCATTTTCAGATGATCAGAATCAGTCTGTTTGATTATCAGACATGGCATTTGTCAAAATTTATTATCAGCATTTTTAACAGATTTTTTTTCTCTGTAAATATAATGTAAAATAAGCACTTAAATTAATTTTAAGAATTTTATTTGCTGTTATTATATTTGTTTAGTGTGGACAGACAAAATGCCTGTCACTTGATATCTAACCTATTTATGACACGGTCTCACAACAAAACTGTAATATAATTTAAAAAAATCAAATAAGCATTAAAGCATTGAAACAAATGCTATCATTAAGTATACATCAAACTAAATATATATAACAAATAAATATAAATAATTATAATAAAATACATTATAACTATATATTAGAAAAATATTTCTTCTTGCATTAAAATAATGAGAATTAGCAGGGAAAATGTGCTTAAAACTGCCATGAAAATAATGTCAATGCAAAACATTTTAGCAAAATATCTTTTGATTTTGTGGTGAAATATGACCCGGACATGCTGGTGTTTCTGTGATATTCACACAAATATGTTTAATATCCCATAATCTCATCCCATAACGCCTCTGATTCTTAAATCACAGATCAATAATTTCTAATTACAGCTCAGCAAAATGAAAATTACTTTTACGATTAAAAGAATCTTCTATATCAAAAGGAATTGATAAAAAAGCAATACTGCAGAACACAACTGTCAAACCACCATCAGACCCGCTTCAGAAACCTACAGATCTGACATCTGTCAGACGTGCTCTGGACTTCAGGTATGACAGCTGAAGGAGTGAAAGGGCTTAGTGTGCTGTTTTCAACACACCCACTGACATATCAAACAGAAAGATTCAATTTATCCAGCACTGTCAGGCCACTACCAACTACCCACAATTAGATCTTTGTAGAAACTCACGCTTTCAGAGCTGAGATGTCTGGATCGGATTATCCGCTTTTATAGATGGGTCATTATAAGTGCTTTAAAAGCCGGGTCACGCTGAGGTTCTAGTCTGGACACACAATGTTCACAGGCCTTCTCAATCATAGCTGTGTGCACTTAGCCCTGAATAGATAGTGCCAGTACATAGATGCATAGCTTGGTATCTTGCTTTATGATCGAAGGGGAGGTAAAACTAGGACATTAGCCATCCTCACCTCACCATTAAAATAATAATCACTAATATGCATTAGATCGACTCGTTTTGGCTGGAGATTCACTAACCCGTACTAAATCTCATTCAAAATGAGCCAGTAATGCATTATACAGCGTAAACATTGATTTATGGCTGTGTCGCGCGCACACACGCACGTACTCAATCAGGGCCTGGCCTCATCAACCCCGTGTGTGTGTGTATATATGTGTGTGTGTGTTTGTGTGCAGTCCTCTGAAACACACATGCATGAAGCGCTCATTCTCACCTTCTTGATGTTGTAGATGCGCGTGAGCATCCCGACGCCGCGGTCGTTGAGGATCGTCAGTTTCTCCGCCAGCTTCTGCTGGCTCGGCTGCAGCGCGCCTCGAGACATGGCTCAAACGACCGTTAAAACCAGCTAAATCACAACCCAACGGATTCCTCGTGTAGTGTTAAAGGGTAAGGTGCCGAAACGAGTTGGGTTTTAGTGTTAAAATCCGCCCATATTAGGGGCTTGAGGCGCGTCGTCGGGGATGTGTGTTTTCTAGGTGTTGCCCTGACGGCCAGAACGAGGCTGCTTCCGGTAACGACGTCACTGCGTCACGTGACCGGAGCCCTCCGCAGGACCTCGTGCTGTTGTTGAAAAGACGTGGTTCTTGACTTTGAAGTTATTTTGTATATAATGGTTTTATTTGGTGAATTTCATAGCCATAAATGCAAATATAAATAGTTTCCCAATAACTTTTGTATTTTTTTTTATTTTTTTATTTTTTAGATAAGAAATCAAGATTATTTATATGTTAAAGAGTTGAATACAGGTGCATCTCAATAAATTAGAATGTCGTGGAAAAGTTCATTTATTTCAGTAATTCAAGTCAAATTGTGAAACTCGTGTATTAAATAAATTCAATGCACACAGACTGAAATAGTTTAAGTCTTTGGTTCTTTTAATTGTGATGATTTTGGCTCACATTTAACAAAAACCCACCAATTCACTATCTCAACAAATTAGAATATGGTGACATGCCAATCAGCTAATCAACTCAAAACACCTGCAAAGGTTTCCTGAGCCTTCAAAATGGTCTCTCAGTTTGGTTTACTAGGCTACACAATCATGGGGAAGACTGCTGATCTGACAGTTGTCCAGAAGACAATAATTGACACCCTTCACAAGGAGGGTAAGCCACAAACATTCATTGCCAAAGAAGCTGGCTGTTCACAGAGTGCTGTATCCAAGCATGTTAACAGAAAGTTGAGTGGAAGGAAAAAGTGTGGAAGAAAAAGATGCACAACCAACCGAGAGAACCGCAGCCTTATGAGGATTGTCAAGCAAAATCGATTCAAGAATTTGGGTGAACTTCACAAGGAATGGACTGAGGCTGGGGTCAAGGGATCAAGAGCCACCACACACAGACGTGTCAAGGAATTTGGCTACAGTTGTCGTATTCCTCTTGTTAAGCCACTCCTGAACCACAGACAACATCAGAGGCGTCTTACCTGGGCTAAGGAGAAGAAGAACTGGACTGTTGCCCAGTGGTCCAAAGTCCTCTTTTCAGATGAGAGCAAGTTTTGTTTTCCATTTGGAAACCAAGGTCCTAGAGTCTGGAGGAAGGGTGGAGAAGCTCATAGCCCAAGCTGCTTGAAGTCCAGTGTTAAGTTTCCACAGTCTGTGATGATTTGGGGTGCAATGTCATCTGCTGGTGTTGGTCCATTGTGTTTTTTGAAAACCAAAGTCACTGCACCCGTTTACCAAGAAATTTTGGAGCACTTCATGCTTCCTTCTGCTGACCAGCATTTTAAAGATGCTGATTTCATTTTCCAGCAGGATTTGACACCTGCCCACACTGCCAAAAGCACCAAAAGTTGGTTAAATGACCATGGTGTTGGTGTGCTTGACTGGCCAGCAAACTCACCAGACCTGAACCCCATAGAGAATCTATGGGGTATTGTCAAGAGGAAAATGAGAAACAAGAGACCAAAAAATGCAGATGAGCTGAAGGCCACTGTCAAAGAAACCTGGGCTTCCATACCACCTCAGCAGTGCCACAAACTGATCACCTCCATGCCACGCCGAATTGAGGCAGTAATTAAAGCAAAAGGAGCCCCTACCAAGTATTGAGTACATATACAGTAAATGAACATACTTTCCAGAAGGCCAACAATTCACTAAAAATGTTTTTTATAGTCTTATGAAGTATTCTAATTTGTTGTGAATTGGTGGGTTTTTGTTAAATGTGAGCCAAAATCATCACAATTAAAAGAACCAAAGACTTAAACTACTTCAGTCTGTGTGCATTGAATTTATTTAATACACGAGTTTCACAACTTGAGTTGAATTACTGAAATAAATTAACTTTTCCACGACATTCTAATTTATTGAGATGCACCTGTATATCAAAAAAAAAAAAAAAAAAAAAACTAACTATACTCGACCAAAAACTACTGTATTTGTTTTGGCGAGACGAACGTCAACCAATCGCACCCAGAGTATTTTTTAATTTTTTTTATTTTTTTCAAATCACTGCCAGTTGAAAATAGGCTACGTGAATAATATTATTTGAAATAGGTTCACTTATGCAGTTATATTTCTCTCCTTTGGGTGTCACTATTGTTTCTATCTTCCCAGGTAATTATGCTGAGGTGCGCTAATGAATCTTCTCAGTTTTCAGGTGGTATCGAGGTCACAGAAATGTAGACGGGCATTACTAGTGAGGGAGCAACAAACCGTCTCACAGCACAAACTCACATTCAGAGCATTTACATTTCTGCCTTGGACATCTCCACCGCAAATGTGATGCAGTCGCTCGCACAAGAAATAAAATCCTTCTCCAAAGCTAATTTGCGGAAACAATGCACCAGAGTAACGACTTTGAGCGGCAGGCGGATTATTGAGACATGGAAAGGTTCCACTGTACAGGTGGTTGAGGAAACAGTACAGCCTGAAACTGCATGTGGATATGTTCAGGATAATAACTGGGATCTTCAAGTTGGAAATATTAAACCATATCTATTACTTGGTGAGTAGTTCATATTCTCATTTGGCACTTAAAAAGTAGGATACAAAAACAACAACAACAACAAAAAAATAAAAATAAATAAATAAATAAAAATAAATAAATAAATAAAAAACATAAAATAAAATAAAATAAACCCAACACTTAAAATGTGACACTTAAAATTGTATGAACTCCCAGAATGGGCTGTTTCCTAATTTGGAATAGACATTTTAATCTTTATAAAATGTTTAAAAATGTTATGTATATAATTGTAGAATTATATTTCATTTTTTGTTGTATATGTAATGTATACATTAAATAGAATGTATATTTAAGGTTGTATCTATAGTAAAATTATAAATAAAAATAAAATACAAATGATATGAAACGTTATTATATATTCTATATAAATTTTTATATACTCTAATAATACATTTGCATTTTAAAGACTTCTGTATGCAGTAAGTTTTAAATTATTATTAATATTAATATTACTATAATTATTATTGTTATTTTTATTATTATTGCTGTTGTTTTTGAATTGTGTGGAATGTTATAAGTGTCTGATTGCTTGCTGTGGTATTAGAGTCTGAGACAAATTTCCCAAAAGTGGGACAATAAAGAGTATTCTATTCTATTCTATTCTATTTTAATAAGAATTCATTTTTAATTATGTTTGTTTCAAAGGGTCACAAGATGCCGCTCATGACTTTGGTACTTTGAGGAAATATAAGGTAATGTGAGTTTATTATAGTATTTTATTATTAAATAACTTTGTTTTAAGACTTATAATGTGTTTCCATTGATTTCAGGTCACACATATATTAAATGTTGCATATGGTGTGGAAAATGCCTTTCCTGACCTGTTCATCTATAAAACACTGAGCATACTGGATCAACCTGACACTGACATCACATCACATATCGAGGAGTGTGCACAGTTTATAGACCAGGCTAAAGCTGAGGTAACATTTGTCTTTTGTTTCATGGTGTATTCATGATTACATTTGGTTAATATCTTGTGATTTCCAAGAAGGTTTTTGCACAAATCTTGAATTTTGCATAAGCGTATGGAGGTCTGGCAGCATTATAAAAGGAATATTTCATTCTCTCAGTGTAATTTCCTGAGTGTTGGGCTTTAGCGCCTGGCCTATGTGATACTGCACGGTCATCCAATGGCTAACTCCGTTATTGTAGGTAACCGTGTGGCGTGCTGAATAATGGATGCTGAGTTTTCACAATGCATTATTTAGCGAGTTGTAGATAGATCATATCACTAACGGGCCATTGTTTGTCATACAACCTCTTTACTAAATAGTGTCGCCAGTCACCCTTAACCTGACACTGCCTCATGATTCAAATTCACTAAGGTTTATGATTACAATGGCTGCTGGAAATAAGTTTCCATTCCTTTGTAAAACGAGTGTAGCGCCTCCTGTCACCTAATTTAGTATGTCGTCTATGATGCAAAGGGAAACAACAGCTCAGTTAATCAAATAATGTTCTTCTCAACTCGGCGGAAAGTGGTTCTCTCACCCGTAACTTGCAATTTTGTAATTCCTTGCAATTAGCATAGGATTAATTACATGCTTTATAATGGAGTATGTAATGATGTGAAATTAAATTCCTCCATTGAGGGATTCCAGTAGCTTCTGGAAACAAGTTATTTTCTTGCTGTCTGACTGAACAATTGGTTTCTCTCTTCAGAAAGGAGTTGTACTTGTCCACTGCAATTCTGGAGTTTCACGTTCCGTTTCGGTCGTCATTGGATATCTGATGTTGAAGGAAAATCTGCCTTTTGGAGACACATTTGCACTGGTGAAGTCAGCTCGACCGGCCTCATGTCCAAATCCAGGTTTCATGGAACAGCTGAAAAACTTCAGACCACAGGATGCTACACAAGCAAACGGTTTGGGTCATGATTGAACATTATTCTACAGCTGCATCAACGCAATGTCAAAGAAATAGTTCACCCCAAAATGAAAATTCTGTCATCATTTCCCCACCTAATATCTTTTAAAGCTGTTTTTCCATTGAACACAAATGGAGATATTTATAGAGCTGCTCTTTTCCTTACAGTGAAAGTGAATGGAGACCATGGAGACCTTTTGAGAAAGGTCTGTGGCTGTCTATTCCTCACACTAAGTTTAGAAATGACAAAAAGTAATATGGGTTTTCAATGATATGAAGGTAAATAAATAAAGACAGAATTTTCATATTTTGGTGAACTGCTCTTTTAAAGCTACCAGTGCTTCCGTCATAGTTTCATATATGGCTTTAGTTTAACACTTTGGAAATGTCTTATAGGGGCTAAAATGACAAAAAGAAAAATGGCTGCCTATCAGTTGGAATTTGAATTGAAATGGCTCCACAGGATGTTGAACTGGAATTTGAAATGACCAGAAGAGGAATTTACTGAAATGCAGTACAAAGAAATTCCCAACCTATTCCATTTTATTTGTAATTCCTTCAGTTCAATTACAATTCTCATCCTGTGTGCTGCTTCAGTTTAATTTCAGGAATTCACATTCAAAAGTCATTCACATCCATACACTAGCTAATTTTAGTAGCTGCATTTCATTATAAATTAGCTTAACAAATGGTATCCTTTAAGATGCAGTTATTTTCCCATTCATCAGGTGTTTAAAATCTTCTTTCCTGATAGTGACATCTTGTGGTCAACTTTTACATTTAGCATTATCATTGATCCGGTGAAATAATTTGATCCAATTCAATTTTTTATTTTTAAATAAAGACTGGGTTCTTATAACTTTGATAGCAACACTAACTCATTTTGTCCTCACTTGACGTCCTTGATCAGCATCTGGGATATTAAGCTATATTTGTGCAATATAGTAACTTAAATATCAACCAAAGGAGAGGGACTAGTTGAATAAGTATTCCTGGTACATCATATCGTAGTTCAGTTTCTTTTGTAATTTTGTAATTTTAATTACATATTTTGATGTTTTTGTCCATAGATTGCATAGTAATATAGACATTTTTTTTTTTAAAACAAAAATCTTAAGATTCTTGTTTAATCTTGTTTTTCACTGTTGTGATGTGTTTTTCTGAAGGTAGAAAATTGTCATCAATGCTTGTGAGGATGTTTGACATGAAAGTTTATTTCTGGGATTCATTTTGTGGTGTAGACTGAGCCTTCATTTTAATGTATGGATGTGTGGAATGGATTGTATTGAATAAAATGTGTACATATATACAAAAATACTTTTCATGTCTGTATGTTTTTGTATGAACTGTGTTTGACAATGCTTTTAACTAGATCAAATTACATTTGTTCAGTCTACAAACATAAACTGGGCCCATAAACAACATTATCTCTTGTACCTTGTTTTCCAAACCATATTGAGTGAAATTTGCTACATTATTGAAAGTAAAAATATTTGTATTTGATTCATATAGTATTGAAAGTAACACATGTTTGAGATGTTTAAAAAATATATATAAAGAGACAAACCACTTTCGTGATGCTCTGAACAAATCTGCTCAATATATTGTTTGATTGTATCGTTTATTTTTATAAATCGTCTCCACTGGTCAGGATAGGCAGAGTTATAGCGCTCTCTGTGTTTCTAATAGAAATGACACTTCAAGGGTCGCGCACGTCCGCCGATGGCGCTTTTAACTGGGCTGCCTACATTAGGATATTATGGGTGAACTAAGATGACTTGTCTCGAAAACACAGGGAAACTCTTTGGGCAATTGTTGTCACTCCGACTCCATCTCCCATGTTGTTGATAAACTCGGGGATTTGCTTTTCCACATGGGCGCGTTCTCTTCCAAGCTCTCCAGGAGAAACATTGTGACCGTGAAGCCCAGAGAGTCCGATGACTGCAGAGCGAACCGGGACCTGACCGAGAGCCAGACTCGGGTCATTAAAAATGCAGTTCAGAGGGTCAGCCGGGAAGTTCAGAGGGCGTCTGTCAACACCGAGGGAGGCAAGTGATGAGAGTTTCATTGCTGCTTTCAACACTCTCTGTGCTGAGGAAAAGTTTGGCATGGTCACTGATGGCTTTGTTTATTAACTTTCAGGGCGGGTAAAATGATGTCAGACATTTAATCTTAGCTAACAGCTTAATGTTAGTGCAGTTATATCAAAGCTATATATATATATCAGAGAGGAATTAAAATTAAAAAGGAATTATTTTAAAATGGAGGTTAAAAATAATACATATTCTATTTACATAGCCTAGTAGCGTCTTCAAACTGCTATATAAACATAAAAGTTAGATTACAAGTTTGTCAGAGTGTGGACATCGCTGTCTGGGACGGCCAAAAAAAAAAAAAAAACCCGACACAAGTAGGGCCTACAGTAATTTATTATTACTGCTATTATAGATGTAAACAACATAATAAATATAGCAAAAACTACTAGTTTTGTATTTAAAACGTGTAGGGTTATATTCATACATTTTTGGCTACACAGAAAGAAAACTAATGAACAAACATAATAGGCTGCTTAATATGATTTTTAAGAAACTCAGGTAAGCACTTTTATTTAGATATTCACCAGCGATTTGTTCAACAAAAGCTAGATTCAGTATTTACAATGTTATCACGTCCAAGCACATTTGTAGAAAACATGACCAAAATAATCAAACTGGAAAGAATAGCCTATCTTGTGGTTACAGTTGTTTCGGTGGATATTTATAGGTGGAATTTAGAGGTTTGTAAAAGCTGACCCCTTTAAAACTTTATAATTTTTTATGGTTTTGTGAGATATGAGGGACTCGGGACGGGTAAGCACTTTTTCCTTTATACCACATATTCATCAGGGATTTCTTCGGCAAAAGCTAGATTCAGTATTTACAGTGTTATTGGGTCCGAGCACATTTTTAGACAATGTAAACAAAATAGTAAAACTTGAAAGAATATCCTGCGGATGCACTGGTTTTGGTGGACATTTATTTCTTTGTCATGGCAACCCCTGTACAGTATTAAATAGAGTGTCATCGGAGGTCTTGTTTCTTTAGAGAATGCATTATAATGATTTGAATCTTACTGTTTTATTTCAAGCCTCTTGGACGTAAAGGGGTTGAGTGGGCAGAACAAAGCCGGTGGAATTCATTACGAGGCCTCTCTGCGTCGTCAATTGGGATGCTGCAGATTGGGGGCTAATTTGCTCTCCGTTGTTTTGGTTGCCAACCGTGCTGGATGGCTGCGAGGAAAGCAATTAAAGATTTTGTCTTATAGCCAAATGAAGAGCAATTAAGAGGAATGAATTCAGCCTCTTTATTTCACAATCACACTGAAGAGCTGTTGGTGGTTAGATTAGCATAAGTGCTGGCAGCGTGCTTTGTTCCCAGTGTTTTTCCACCCTTTGACCCCCAGTAACTTCCATACAAATCTACTGTTAGATCACAAAAAGTATCTTCATATTCAGTATGTAACATCATGTTCTTAAAGGAATAGTTCACCCCAATATGAAAATTCGCTGAAAATGTACTCACCCTCAGGCCATTCAAGATGTAGATGAGTTTGTTTCGTCATCGGAAAAGATTTGGAGAAATTTGGCATTACATCACTTGTTCAGCAACTTGAATGGGTGCCGTCAGAATGAGAGTCCAAACAGCTGATAAAAACATCACAATAATCCACAAGTAATCCAAATCAATTAATGTCTTGTGAAACGAAAAGCTGCGTGATTGTAAGAAACAAATCCATCAAGATGTTTTTAACTTCAACACATTGCTTTTGGCTAAAATATGAGTTCATAATCCATAATAATGCTTTCTCCAAATAAAAAAGTTGTCTTGCCTGAATCAGGAGAAAAATATGCACAGATTGAACATGGTTTACAGATTTTGATGTGACAGGACAACAGTAGATGAACTTTTTTACTGGAGGAAGAGTTGTTATGGATTAAGGAGTCATATTTTGGCCAGAAGCGATGGTTTAAAGTTAAAATGCCGTAATAATGGATTTGTTTCTTACAAGTGCACCTTTTCACTTCACAAGACGTTAATAAATGAACTGGAGTGGTGTGAATTACTTGTGGATTATTGTGATGTTTTTATCAGCTGTTTGGACTCTTAATTCTGACGGCACCCATTCACTGCAAAGGATCTATAGTCATATGGCACCACCAGCCAAAACAAGAATCGTCTCCGCAACTGCGCAGGCAGAAGTGAGGTTGAGTTGCGGCAGTGGTTGTGTTAATTGATGTAGTGATCTATATTTTAAAGTGCATAATTAAGTCTTTGAGTTCCCTCAATAGTGACTCTCCCATGCCTTGTCAAATGTGTCTGCACACCAGCGAGCCTATGTAATGAAGAAGGTTTCTAAATACCTTCTGTTCATTTGAGACCCAGGGCTTGCTGTTAAGTATCAGTTTTAGATTTATTACTCTGTCGCTGGAGCAGCAGAAGAAACTCTTCCTGTGATGTGCCTGCACTGTCATCATGGAAGAATAAGAGCAATGATTTAGTGTAAATTCAAAGACTTCCTGTTCGTTGTTGCTGATAAATAGATGACCTTGAGTATTGCCAGGACAGTTTCATTAGACCAATTTGCATGTTCATGTCTGATAAACATGCACTTTATTTGTAGAAACAAACTGGGTTGTGGAAAGTGACAATTACATTAATGAGAATCATCAACCTCCTCTCTTGTTATGATAAAAAGTGTTCTTTTAGACAATAGACCAATTGTGCAATTGTGATTCACCGCTGTGTTGTTTAGCCATACAGTGATAAATAAAAGGATGCTACAATAGATTTGTCCATTGTGTGACTTCTCCTGCTTTAAAGTAAGTGATTTATTTGGAATAGCGTGCATAAAATAGACAGATATCACTCGAATATGTATCCAGCTCAATAAAGCGCAAGTGTCACATTGGACATACTGTATATTGATAATATATTAGCTACATATACTGTAATAAATCAAATGCAAACATAAAATCTAGTAATATTTAAAATACATAATGTATACAATATTTTTACAATAATATATAATATTAATATATAATATATATTTTATATTTTATAATATAACATATAGAATAATATATTTTTAGTCACCTGAAAAATTCTTCATACTCCTTACTTAATAATTTTAAATAAAATACCATTTAAATATACTACTGAATTACTTAATAATGGATCTTTAGCATTTACTTGTTCTCTCTGCTGTCTATTTAATCTACCATATGATTACCTACCCATACCATATAATTACAGTTACACCCATAATTTCTGAACAGTAGCACTTGAACTACATTTAAATGGGAATCTCACAGTGGCATATTTACTAATGTTACAAGTTGAGACTTTAGTCACCAGAGGGCTCCCTTTACCCAAAATTCGTGAGAGAGTGCAAGAACTAAAAGGCCATCAGTTTAGTGTTTGAAAAATGGCATGCATCTGAAAAGCATTAGCAGTATTATCAGTAATGCTCACGTGGAGAGTTATGTGTTGTTTGAAGAATGTTCCCAGATAGCTGTAAATCTAGGGTGACATTAATAACCCAGTGCAGACAAGCTCAAAGTGTTGTAATTGATAATTTGGAAAACAGGCAATGGATAACACAAGAAGAAGGATCTAGAAAACCATGCCGTTTTCTTTGCATGTATTATATGCATTATCCAACTTGGACATAACAACATTGGCTCAACCAACAGTGTAAGGTTTAGGGTGGGACTATGAATGAGGACAGAGAGGACATGTTTGAAAACAGTCATTATTTCACAAGGCAAGGCAAGTTTATTTATATAGCACATTTCATACACAGTGGTAATTCAAAGTGCTTTACATAAAAGGAAGTAAGATAGTCATTAAAAAATTAATCACAACAATAAAAACAAGGAATCAAAAATAATAATAAAAATTGATTTAAAATTAATTTAAAACAGTTAAGAATAGAAAATGATTATACATAAAATACAGTGCAATCAGTTCGGACGTAGCACAGTGCTCATTCAACAAATGCACAGCTAAACAGATGAGTTTTGAGTCTGGATTAAGACACAAGACATTAATTGGACTGGAATGGTGTGGATTAAGCTACTTGTGGATTATTGTGATGTTTTTATCAGCTGTTTGGACTCTCATTGTGATGGCACCCATTCACTGCAGAGTATCTGTTGGTTTGAGAACACTCATCATTTTTAACATTGGTGCTGCTAGTAAGCGATTTCAGCTTCAATTTGAAGTTCCACCACTGATTAATCCATTTATTATACTATCCCAATTGCTTCAATCACACTTTCCAAATCCCTGCCTTCCAGAGACATAACAGGCAACTCGATTTCAGCAAACCTGAACATCCGCAGAGCTAGAGAGCATTTTTGATTGGCTAAACAGTTTGAGTGGTTATCAACACTACAGGGTCTAGCTCTGTCACAGAGACAAGTGATATATGGTGAATCTTTTAGGGTGTTTACACTTGGCAGGTTTGGTTTTGATTGGTGTGTTTGCTCTGTTAGTGTGGTTCATTTGAATATTTGTGAATGCTGCAATCCAAACCTTGTTGCGCACCAAACATGCAGTCCGAAAATCTGGGTCTTGGACTTGGTCCATTTCCAAATTGACTCTGGTGCGGTTTGACTGAAATAGGAATGCAACGTGGACCAACGACCTCTAAATGAAGCAAAAACAAGACATGATGTCACGAGATGTGACCCTAAAAAAGGACAGAATTCTCAAGCATACCACTGTCTCCTTGTGTCTTTTGTTTTATATGTTTTGGTTTGGTGTTAAAAATGACAGTGTGAACACTAAGTGAACCAGGACTAAATGTAATCATTTACCTTTACATTTTGGTCCGGACTGAAAGTACCAAGAGAACCAAACTACACACCCTGTAAACACACCCTTAGTCAGCCAGGTGCTAAAATAGCACAGACAATGTGTCCAAATCAGCGAGTGCAGTTCTTAATAAATCTTTGATTACTGCGATGCATCCCAGGGCTTTTTCAGTGTTTCGCGCATGGATTATTATACTTAAAGGGGTCATGAACTGCCTTTTTAAAATTATTTTGTACTGTTCTCTGAGGTCCCCTTATAATGTTATCAATGTTTTACATAAAAAAAACATCATAATTTAGAAGTAATACGCTATTTTCTGTCGTGTTTTTAACCCGCCTCATCAGAACGCGCTGTTTGAATAGGCACGGCGAATTGTAGACTCAGAAGTAAGCGCCCACTGCTATGATTGGCTAAGAGTTGTGTAGTGTTTGACAGTGTACATTCCTCATAGAGGGACGCTGCTGTGATTTAGGTCAAAAATGCATAAATACATATCAAACGATCTGTAATAATAGACAAAGCAACAGTGACCATGTAATAAAAACAGTTACTCACACTTGTGTGGTGCGACATTGTGTGGAACTGCCAGATCCAATATTTGGCACAGGATCGTCTTTTAGTTTGAATCTTCATTCAAAATAACATTCATTCACTCTTTCCTAACGTTTGAATCAGAAGGAAGGCGATGCAATGAAAACAGAAAATATAAAAAATAGTAGAACTTTAATAGTGTTTCAGTGATACTAAAATAACACAGAGATGAGCCACAGGAGTGTTTAAAAAAGTGTCTTGATATATTCTGTGTTCTTTTCCATTCACAATTTTAACATGTTCTGTTTGAACAGTCCCTTGGTGAATTTCTTCTTAAGTGTGTTGGAAACGGGAAAAATACAGAAATGTTTCAATGTCTTAGCTAATCTTCCCTATATTTATCTGTCACAGAACTTAGCGTCCACCATGAGAACAGCTCTAGGCTTTGGGCCAGGTCAGATCCATCCCCCTCTCCTCAGAGTATAGTCTGTCATTGCTCTAAAGATGGGAGTGTGATTGTTACTCACGGATCGTGTCGGATATAGCATTTGACATTTGAGCTTATTAAATCAAGAGAGGAACATATACTCACCTTGAGATGATCCTTGGTAAAACATTCATTAAACTTATCTTATTGCTTTATATCGGTTCCCTTGAAGGTCACGTGCTGTAAGATTAAAGAACATTAAAGACTTTTAATGCATTTTTTTTTTTAAATAAAAATGGATTAAGTCAGAGGTCTGATCATTCCACCTAGAGTAAATTAGACAGACAGAAATGATAAGAAATGCAAAGTGATGCCCAATCAACTACACAAAGGCTGCCTATCCATATGAGGATGATTTATCCTGCCAGGAAGAGGAAATTGGGCTCATTGTAGCGTGTGTAAATCCGGATTTATTTCCTCAATGAACCAGTGAGATATAATGAAACACTCTTTGAATTGATTAATATCTGCCTCCAAATGCCAGGTGTCAATCTCAGTTATTCAAGGTTAAAGACAACATTGTCTTTTGAGTTCAACACTTGCATGCTGCTTTCACTGTTTAAACACAGGTGTGTGAGCATGATTCATGCCTTTTGTCGCAATAACTCATGCCAGCATTAAAAAAATAGTTATATAACGGTTATGCAATGCTTAATTTTTATGTAATCCAGACACACTTGGTCCAGGCACATGCAACAATTTGAAATTGTTGTCATATTTCCTTTTCAATCTGTTAATGATAAATAGGTTTCTGTTTTATGTTTCTGTTAATGGCATAATCTTTCTTGCCAGATTGACTTGTCTATAAATTGGACTAGTCTATAATAACATTCATAATGATTTTGCTGTCAGTATAAAATTAGGCAACATCATGAATATCAAATGATTGTAATATGGTTTTTATTTGGCCATTAAGTTTGTAATTAGACTAAAATGAGAGTGTTAGGGCAGAAAACAGAAATGCCGAGTTTGTACTTTAATTGATTCAGATAAGTAAGTTTATTTAGTTTTTTAAGACAATCTGTTTGCATTTTTTATTTATTTATTTTTAATTAATTAATTTATTTTGCCTTTTACAAAATAGCAGATAGGAAAATATACAAGTCAAAAGGCAAGATAGTAGCCTGCCTCTAATATAAATGCAAAGCCAGTGCTGAAACATTTGCAGTACTTGTGGTTCTTAAGAATAAGCACACACCACACAGACCCCCAAATTATACATAATCAAGATAAACAAAACCTGACCCTCGGCCACAGCAGCTGCTACTGAAGAAATGAATTTTTCTTGGTCTTCTTTGCCTCACTAAACCAGCAGCCTTAACAGAGACTGAGAATGATCTATCTATCTATCTATCTATCTATCTATCTATCTATCTATCTATCTATCTATCTATCGTTCTATCTATCGTTCTATCTATCTATCTATCTATCTATCTATCTATCGTTCTATCTATCGTTCTATCTATCGTTCTATCTATCATTGTATCATTTTATCTATCGTTCTGTTCATTCTGTTGTTCTATCTAACGTTCTATCGTTCTGTACTGCATAGCAACACCTTAGTAACCAAAAAATTCCAGCCA